>CM067298.1:124417185-124972185 GCA_034231615.1 Meghimatium bilineatum | reverse complement strand
TGTTCTGTTTAACGAGAAATAGAATTGTAATGTTGTGTTTAACGATAAATAGAATTATAAAGTTCTGTTTAACGAGAAATAGAATTGTAATGTTCTGTATAACGATAACTGTAATAGTAATGTTCTTTATACAGAGAAACAGAATTGCAATGTTCGGTATTCCGGCAAATATAATTATAATGTCATGCATGTCGAGAAAAGAACTGTTATGTTATATACTCCGAGAAATAAATTGTGATGTTTTTCATACAGAGAAATAGACACGTGATGTCCTGCAATGAAAATTGAATATTCCAAGGTTTCCATAAAGACAAGTGAGAAATCGCTGAAGTATCAACAAAACTACAGAATAGACCAGACATAAAATGATTATCAACACTTAAGCATCATCATCAGAGCACACAAAAATGTCCGTTTTATTACATTGTCTGTTTTCTGCACATTTCGCAAACATGTCTAGAGAAGATATGTAAAAAGAGACATCAAATCACGCATGTATTTGGGTTGAAATAGTAACCATGGTAATCAAAACATATCCATGTAAATAAAGTGAAAATGAAATAAAAACTGCAGTAATAATGTCTTCCATGTGGTATCTGATCATTTTTTAAATTCTCAAAATTCAGTTTTAGAAATAGAACGAATAGACAGATACAAAGATTTCACAACAAGGATTTTGTCAAGATAAGGACATAGAACTATAAAAATATATCTGGAATGAAATGGATAGAAAGAAATATGAAAGGACACTATGTGTAGGTATATGTGTTTCCACTTGTTAAATAGATAAAATACATATAAAAAGTGGAGACAATTATGTCAGAATGTAAGTAAACAACGAGGATAAGTCTGAGAAATGGTAGAGATACACATATAGATTTGTATTCCTTCATTCTTAAGAATATGTTTCAGAAACAGTCGTCAACACTTATCAGTATCCTGGGAAGGACATAGCGATCATCACAGCCTTTCAAAATATCTGTCGATCTGGAGCTAGTCTCTCTGCTTGTACGAGTGCCATGTTCGTGTTGTCGATGTTATCTTGAGTGCATCTTCTTCATGGTCTACCTTATTTACGTTTCTCTGGCATCACTCCCTCCATTATGACATTTTCTAGTTTGTTGCATTGATTGATATGGTCAAATTATTGTAATTTTCTGGTGTTGATTTTCAGACAGTTGTATTTTATATTCATTTCTTTAAGTATCACCATATTGGTGATATTTTCGGCTCTTGTTTAAGCAGGATTGTGCATGGTACCATTGAAGGTGCAAGAACTAAGGTCAAGGTAGGTCACATGGCAGCAATCTGACATCAGATGAAGATAACACTGCATGTACTGAGGTTAGGTTAACTCTCATGGCAGAAGTCTTCCATAGGGAATCAAGATAATTCTTCATGTAGCCACATGAAGTATGAGGCCAGTTCCTTTCATTGCTGTGTTTATCTCCCATAGCGCATGCTTCACGTACCCAATTAGAGATGGGTAGACTGGAGGAGAGGTCATATTCGACGAGAACTCACGACTCGGACATTTTTTTAAATCCTGAGAAGATTTTGAACCTGGCACGTTGTAACCAGGTAATAGAAAACAAACTATCAACTATGCTATACTACTACGCTCCTCCAAGAAGTAGTGTAAGATGTAGAACAATATGTAGAACAATAAGTAGAGAAAGAAGTAGAGCAAGAAGTAGAACAAGAAGTAGAACAAGAAGTAGAACAAGAAGTAGAACAAGAAGTAGAACAAGAAGTATAACAAGAAGTAGAACAAGTAGTATTTTAATAAGTAGAACAATACGTAAAACAAGAAGTAGAACAACAAGTAGAACAAGAAGTACAACAAGAAGTAGAACAAGAAGTAGAACAAGAAGTAGAACAAGACTTAGAGTAAGCAGTAGAGCAAGTAGTAGAACAAGAAGTAGAACAAGAAGTAGAACAAGAGGTAGAACAAGAAGTAGAACAAGAAGTAGAACACGAAGTAGAACAAGAAGTAGAACAAGAAGTAGAACAACAATTAGAGTAAGCAGTAGAGCAAGAAGTAGAACAACAATTAGAGTAAGCAGTAGAGCAAGAAGTAGAACACGAAGTAGAACAATAAGTAGAACAAGAAGTAGAACAAGAAGTAGAACAAGAAGTAGAACAAGAAGTAGAACATGCAATAGAACAAGAAGTAGAACAAGAAGTAGAACAAGAAGTAGAGCAAGCTGTAGAGCAAGAATTAGAACAAGAAGTAGAACAAGAAGTAGAACAAGCAGTAGAACAAGAAGTAGAACAAGAACAAGAAGTAGAAGAAGAAGTAGAACAAGAAGTAGAACAAGCAGTAAAATAAGAAGTAGAACAAGAAGTAGAACAAGAAGTAGAACAAGAAGTAGAACAAGAAGTAGAACAAGAGGTAGAACAAGAAATAGAACAAGAAGTAGAGAAAGAATTAGAGCGTGGTAACAAAAAAGCTTTTGGGAAGACTATCAAAAACTTGACAAGACAAGATTTTTCCACACGCATTCCTGTCGCTGAGAAATCTATTGAAGACTGTATAAACGCATACAATATAGTACTCCTGCGACCCAGGCGGTATATGAGTTTATGGATTGACTGATTCTGAGAAATGTTTTGTAAAGTTTACAATTTTATTTTATTAATCACATTATTAGTGATTCTCCATGATTCACATCCATGTATCATCACTGATAGCATCGGTTGCAAAATCATCGAGTTCATTCCAAGTTTGAAAAAAAAATGTCACATCTAAAAATCATAGGATTACGAGAATGATTAAGATATTGGGTGAATGTATTATATGGAATTGTGTCAAGGATACTCTGTGAGGGTTCTTAAGAGTGGCTTCTTTTGACAACAGATTATCATGGATTCTAAAAGGATTCGTTGAGAACGGGAAGAGTTAAAGATGAATTATACTTAATGGACTACGGTGTAGTTGAAAGAATAACAAAGACTCCATTGATGAAAATAATTCAACCAGGGACCAAAGTCGGTTGGAAGATTACTTTGGCAAACATTTGAAGGATTGTAGAAATTCGCAAGAACTAGAATAAATAATCCTGCAGAAACAAAACCTTTAGTTAGATGTCGAGGGTACAAATATGCAACTGGAAGTGTGTTTTAGTCGTTTCAGTAATCTAGCAGGTCTTTTTGAAAGGATCACCTGAACTTTGACCTCTCAAATTGTTAATGGATATAATATCTTTATTGTGCTTATGAACCAGTATCAAGACGGGAAAATTCTCTAAGTAATTTGTTAGATTGTGTAGGACATCTAAAGGTGTGTATATTCGTTGTCTCAGTAGTTATTTGCAGGCTTTTCTTATCTTTCCAGAGGTCTCACTTTCTCCCATCTTTTATTGTCACCGCCATTTCTAGCATTCTCTGATCAATATTTTTTTTAATAGTTATTTTCTCTTCGACATTCACAATGACGTTTCGGTACATAGTCTATAAATTGAACTGTCGTATTCCACTGTATTATTAATTATTACGATAAACGTTTAATTAATAGCTTTATGTAACACATCCGCAGTTTAATATTCTTCTTATGTACATTTTCGTATTTGTGATACCACAGCAATAAAGAAAAAAGGAATAAAGAAAGAAAAATTGTTTTCGATGATTGGGCTGAGATGATAAATGTGTTCGTAAAAGTAACACAAAGGCAATGTAATCATTGTAAGATTACAGAAACAAACACCAGACATAACAACAATAATGTGGCAATATTAAGAGAAATAATTATGTGCCCTACTTAGAGCATGAGGTAATTGTAGAATTCTTGATAGAACTTAAAAATGATGTTTGTCTGCCACTGTCACAGACCTGGAGTATATCAGGAAACTAAACGGATGCGGAAAAGTGGCAATAAGCAACAGAAACAACCAAAGGTAAAGTTAAAAAAAGAAAACTCTTGATAGTCATTGTCTCTACTACAGCTAGAATACAGCATACATGTTTTGTGAATGAAATATTAGACATATTTTTAGATGTATGGTAGCCATGAGAATATAGGGAATTGTGGTCAAGATGTGGTCAAGATGTCTCCCCACAAGGTTGCATTGTTTTGTGTTACTTAATATTTATTAGACAGAGGTTATCCAGACACTACTTCAACAATTTATTATCCTCATCCCTTGTTAACAGTTATAAATAACCCATTCTGTTTAATTATCTCAATGAAATATTATCCTCACCAAAAATATTTAGTTTACTAGAAAACAGTATGATAAAAGTACTTTTCTTCACATTAAAAAAAACAGGTTTTCAAAAAATTCAAACAATGTAATTGGCAAACAAAATAAATAAGAACTATGTTAACGCCACGTTTTGTCAGTCCTGCCATATCAACAACTGTCATACTTTTTTCAGTAGAGCAGGAGTTCTGTAGAATACACCGACCGAACAAGATATAGTGGAGAATGGGTTCTATAGCACAGACAGGCCGTGCAAGATGTGGTGGAAGATGAGTTCTATAGCATGGGTTCAAGATGTGGTGGGTTATCAGTTCCATAGCACAAGCAGGCCGTGCAAGATGTAGTGGGTTATCAGTTCCATAGCACAAACAGGCCGTGCAAGATGTGGTGGGTTATCAGTTCTATAGCACAGACAGGGCGTGCAAGATGTGGTGGAAGATGAGTTCTATAGCACAGACAGGACGTGCAAGATGTGGTGGAAAATGAGTTCTATAGCACAGACAGGACGTGCAAGATGTGGTGGAAGATGAGTTCTATAGCACAGACAGGACGTGCAAGATGTGGTGGGTTATCAGTTCCATAGCACAAACAGGTCGTGCATGATGTGGTGGGTTATCAGTTCTATAGCACAAACAGGCCGTGCAAGATGTGGTGGAAGATGAGTTCTATAGCACAAAGTGTGAGTGGGAGAAGGGATGCCCTTTCTCAAAGTAATTTAACTAGCTGAGATTTGAAGTCGCCTGTCTTCGTATAATAAAGGTACGCAAAGAATGACATCTTTCTCCTTCCAGATCCGTTCCAATTACTCATTGTGCATAGGAAATTACCATCGCTCGTAATTTAAATATTAATATTAAAGTGAACAGAAAGTTGATTATTTTAATTTGTCTATACAATGAAGTATAAATCTATATTTGTCTTTAATTGATTCAAAAATGTTAAATCCATGACTACAGCAAAATTATCACTCGAGTAAACAGTAAACTGAATACATCTTCTACAATATACGGTTTACATCTGTGTTATATTCTACCTATGCGTATTTTTAATATATAGGCAGATCGATGGATGGATGGATGGATAGATGGATAGATGAATAGATGGATAGATAGATAGATAGATATATAGATAGATAGATAAATAGATAGGTAGGTAGGTAGGTAGGTAGGGTGGTAGGTAGGTAGGTAGGTAGGTAGATAGATAGATAGATAGATAGATAGATAGATAGATAGATAGATAGATAGATAGATAGATAGATGGATGGATGGATGGATGGATGGATGGATGGATGGATGGATGGATGGATGGATGGATGGATGGATGGATGGATGGATGGATGGATAGATAGATAGATAGATAGATAGATAGATAGATAGATAGATAGATAGATAGATAGATAGATAGATAGATAGATAGATAGATAGATAGATAGATAGATAGAACGTTAGACAGATAGATAGATAGATATATAGACAGGCAGGCAGGCGGGCAGGCGGGCGGGCGGGCGGGCGGGCGGGCGGGCGGGCGGGCGGACGGACGGACGTACGGACGGACGGACGGACGGACGGACAGACAGACAGACATACAGACAGACAGACAGACAGACAGACAGACAGACAGACAGACAGACAGACAGACAGACAGTCAGACAGACAGACAGACAGACAGACAGACAGACAGACAGACAGACAGACAGACAGACAGACAGACAGACAGACAGACAGACAGACAGATAGATAGATAGATAGATAGATAGATAGATAGATAGATAGATAGATAGATAGATAGATAGATAGATAGATAGATAGATAGATAGATAGATAGATAGATAGATATATAGATAGATAAATTGACATAACTTGATAAATATATACATATAACGGCCGGCAAGTTAAAAATGATTTGAGTACCAGCTGTTGCCGAAACAAATGTTATCTAAAACATTCACTTCTGCAATCAGACTTCTCAGACTTTGCCAAGTTGGCTTTTTTCTCTAATGGCGAGCCAAATTTTTTTACGTAGTATTCAGAATGCAATTGTGTAAGAAGTGGGGATTAACTCCTGAAGGTTGTGTGTATTGTTGCAATGTATGGCATATTGCATTATATTCTCGTTTTTCAACTTTAAGTTAAATAAAAGGAAATATGAAAACACCGGAACAATAAAATTTACTTCAAATGTCAAGAAAAATAAAAAAAACCACAAAAGATGTAGATGTGCCCAATTTATTTTCAAAATGCCTTTACATTACTGCTATCGGATCTTGTAGCTGCTGAATGTGACATTAGCACGAATAAACTCTCTAATCACATTATGTTAGATTATCTATTCACAAGCTGTTAAGTTATATAGTTACAATCGATTGATCTCTAGTCATAATAGATTACGTTTTCTAATCACAACCGATTAAGTTATTTAATCACAATCAGTCTTGATCTGTGGCGGATTGGTTCAGAGCGGGTCTGTGACTGCCAAGGTGCCGAGTTCGATCCTACGACACAGGCAATTGTGCATACATACCTTTCAGAAAGCAATAGCAAACTACTGTACGTATTTATATTCCCTTGAAAATAACTACAGCGAAGAAATGCTGAGTTGAAGACTACGTCGTAAATAGACTCCGATACCTTTTTTTTTCAAAATCACAATCGATTAAGTTATCTAATTACAGTCTAATAAGTTATCCAATCACATTCTTATAAGTTATCTAATCACATTCTATTTATCTATCTAATCAAATTATATAAAGTTATCCAATCACATTCTATTAAGTTATCTAATTACATTCTATTAAGTTATCCAATCACATTCTATTTATTTATCTAAGCACATTCTATTTATTTATCTAATCACATTCTATTTATTGATCAAATCAAATTATATCAAAATTATATAAATACGATATAATTAGACAAATATACAAGTTGATATACTTCTTCTTCTTCTTCTGCGTTCCCTCTCAAATAACCACAACGAATATTTCGTGTGATTTCCGCCAGGGAGCGTGAAGTACATTGTGCTATAAGTTCTACAGTATAACTGTGATTATTTGCACCCCGGTTGGCCAGTTGTGGTCAGGACGTCTGAGGTCCAGCACATCCTTTTTCGTCATTTCTTTATTTCGGGTTTGGTCCCTAGTCCGTGACAGCCTCTAATTGTCGCCGGGCACGCTGGTGTGTAGTGCCTCTTCGCCATGACGCCTGTCGAGCGCGTCTATCTGGCACGAGGTGCTCCACCATCTATGAACCGATCTCGTTCAATTGAACGAACTCTGCCTGTGTCCATCGGGTACTGAACCGTTTCTCATCCGCGAGCCTGGTTCCGTATGAGGAAGAACTCGCCAGAAGAATTGGACCCTGGCAAGTTGTTATACGAGTATAACTACACAAAGTATTTAGTATACTTGATATATATCTAAATATTCCAATTATCGTTAACGTGCTTAAGTTATGTAACTGCTATAATGTAATTAGCATGCTAGATTTATCACTATACTTAAAGTGACATTTTATATTTGCATTATGTAACTACTCAAAGTGTAACTACCCAAAATCTGTTTGAGTAATTAAACTGTTGGATGTCGCATTATCTGCTTGAGTTGTGCAACTATCCACTCCAATTGCTAAATGTCTGCTTTGGGTATCTAAATACTCGAAGCGTCATTGTGTGCCTAGTTATATATAGACTCTGTTGTTGTGCCGTCATTGTGTGCCTAGTTATATATAGACTCTGTTGTTGTGCCGTCATTGTGTGACTAGGTTATATATCGACTCTGTTGTTGTGCCGTCATTGTGTGCCTAGTTATATATAGACTCTGTTGTTGTGCCGTCATTGTGTGCCTAGTTATATATAGACTCTGTTGTTGTGGTGTCATTGTGTGCCTAGTTAATATAGCGACTCTGTTGTGATATTACCATTGCTTTTTTCTACTTACTCATTCTGAAAACATGCCGGATTCAGTCATTTGTACGTCGTTCCTCGTAAACTATATTGGCACTAGCACTGCGCAAGGCGACGTCCTGTCTAATGACTGTTTTATGTGACATAGTAGATCTGATGTAAACACAATTATTCTATATTACTAAGATTGTGTCTGTATACTTTAGTGGGTGGTTCAATGTAGGAGATGCATGGTGCTAGCTGGTGTATTACTACTACGTTTTTATTACTGTTGATGAGATTACAATCATTGCAGGCTACGATGAAGAGGATGTCCATGCTTTTCTGCATGTCGTATATAAGTGTAGCACTGAAGCCATAGTTGCCTGCATAGAATAAGTCACGAACAATATTGACACATACAATATGGTAACTTTGAGCGCACACTTATTCGTAAACAGGAGATCACAATGTCCGATTTGGTTATAGAGTTTGATTTCAGTTTTCGAAACTCCATTACTGCACCGTTATCGTGGAATGTCTCACTTAGTATGGTAGAAAACACCATGTTAAAGACAGTTGAGCCAGGAAAAATCACCTTTTAACACCATCTGCCACTTGGAATAAGTTAGAAAGTTTGACATCATCTTACACATTAATTCCTTACCGCCTTGAAACTTTCAAAAACCATAACAACTGATTTTCATGGCGCCTACGAATATGGCACAATCTTCCACATGAATTCGCATTTGACAAGCATCGAAGGCATTAGTTAAGTCTACAAATGTAACTTATATGAGAATGTTCTGTAGTGGCACTTTTCCAGCAGTTGCCAATCAGTAAAGATTATGTCTACTACTCTTCTAACTTCTATGACATTGGCTCTTTTGGGGAGGATATCATTAAAGCTATGATTGCAGCGCATTTAACAGAACTCTAGCCAGGATCTTATCTGCGATAGAAAGTCTCTATGATGGTCATAAGCATCTGTGTAACTTCTATTTCTCCTTTGTAAGTTAATGGATGGAGACATCCTTGAGATTTCTATTTTTTTTGGTAAGTTAATAGATGACGACATCCTTGAGATTTCCATTTCTCCTGTGCACGTTAATGATGAAGTTCTTGAGGTTTCTATTTCTGCAATGTAAATGAATGGGTCTAGACATCCATGAGATCTCTCCTGTAAAAGCGGATGAATGGAAACGTCTTTGAAATTTCTATTTCTCCTGTGTAAGTGAATGAATGAAAACATCCTTGAGGTTCATATTTCTCCTGTGTAAGTGAAGGAATGAAAACATCCTTGAGATTCCTATTTCTCCTGTGTAAGCGAATGAATGAAAACATCCTTGTGATTTATATTTCTCTTGTGTAAGTTAACGGGTGGAGATATCCATGAGATTCCTCTTGTTACAGTGAATGAATGAAGACGTCCTTGAGATCTCTATTTCGCCTGTGTAAGTGAATGATGGAGATATGCTTGAGATTTCTATTTCTTTTGTAAGTTAATGGGTGGAGGCAACCTTGCGATTTCTATTTCTCCTGTGTAAATTAATGAATGGAGACATCATTGAAAGATTATTTCCTTTTTCCACATTGCTTTATAAAGTTTTCTAAATTTAGTGACCATCACATTGTTGCCAATAACGTAAACTGCTACTGGAATTGAATATTTTGCAAAGATAGTTAAACTGCTGCTGGAATGGATTACGTTGACTATTGCGTAAACTGCTCCTGGAATGGATTTCGTTGACTATTGCGGAAACTGCTGCCTGGATGGATTACGTTGACTATTGCGTAAACTGCTGCTGGAATGGATTAAGTTGACTATTGCGTAAACTGCTACTGGAATGGATTACGATGACTATTGCGTAAACTGCTGCTGAATGGATAATGGTGCTAATAATGTAACCTGTTGCTGGAATGGATTATGGACCGCGCTCTTTTCTGTACTAGCATGTAGAAATCGTTTTTTCCTTTGCTAGAAACGGGAATTCTGAGAGTAAGCGGTTTATTGGTTACTGTACACCACTTCTAATCGCGTCAACATTGATGACGGTAGGGCAGTTTAGTCCTGTCAGTCTTTAGTATAAATGACCTAAGTGCAAAAAAGTCTTTATTCGTCAGTTTTTTTATTATTGTCTTGGTAGTCGTTGGTCACTATGTATATATACTTGAATTCGCTCGCAAAAAAAATTATTTAAGGACAAACAATTGAATGCATTAAAATAATCACAATTCCGGAACAACAGCCTTCTAGGTCATCTACGAACATATCTTTACTGGAGCCCTTCCATGCTTGAGTACACTTCCAGGCTTGAGTACACTATGAAAATGCTCGTCATATTTATTGAGAATTTCTTCTTTATTTATGACAATATAAACATTTTTAACGGATTCACAAACCAGCAACCATTTGTAAGACAGTTCAGCAAGTGTACGACGGAATTGATCTGTGATGTATAACAAATGTTTCTATTATCGATTGCTAACAGATCAATGTACCAAAGTGTTATTTAGTCACGCAAGTTTTGCTATGGCGCATTGAAATCAATGAGTTCATTGAGTAGAAATAAGTATATTGATTTTAGTTAGTTAGTTGTTCATTTATGTTGTGTGGGTGCGATCGCCGATGAAAATCATGAGAAAAACCAGGCTCATTTTTCATTAATGTCGATAGAACCGAACTAAAATAACATTCCTTATGGATGAATAACATGTCAAGTGTGTAACAGATAATGAAATAATTGACAGATGATGTTTACACAGATGTCAGACACAGATATAATTGAGCATCGAATTCATTCTTCTTTAGCGTTCGTTCTCAAACTCCTGCAGATTAGCAGTCCATAGAAAAGAATTTGGTGTGTCATAGTTTACGCATTTGCGGCAATACATGCGTCTTTAGTTCTGACATCTCAGATTTGAACTTAGACTATGTTACTTCGACCTTATATGGAATGGGGCAGCTAACTCCAACGAATAACCTCTTGAATTACCTCTCATAACATGTATGGAAGGTAAACAGTGTTCATATTATCTGCTCTCATTTTTTGCGCCGCCAATATATTGCCTGGAAATCAACTATTTACTTAGGTTTTACACATTTAAATATCTATACGAGAATTCCATACCACATTTTGTATTTTTCCATCATAATTGATGATGACCACTTGATTAATGTGAAAATTCAGTTAGAGTTATGCCCTTGATTTTGAGTTGGTGGGTGGCCAATAAGCTTTATTTGTACCACAAATGTTCTTGTTCAGATCGGACATGCGATTACCACCGTAAATAGTTTTTGGTCTACCCGTGACTTTCTAGCTACTCGTACTGTCCGTTGTTAAGCTACTACACTTCTCGTCTGTTCACAGGTTGATGCGCCTTTTTTTACAGTAGAGCGTCATGTTGCTCGATTTTGTACAAGTTCTTCCCATGTATCTTAGTCTATTTCGAACGCTTTCAGTGAAGTCTTTAACGAGTCATTGTAGTGATTCTTTTGGCCACCTTGAGAATGCTTGTCTTTCTGTGACTCACCATAGAGAAGTATATTTGGCAGGCGATGATCTAGGTAAATACCACATTAAGTGTACAATGAATCTGTATATGCATTAGAATAGCGTCAATGCTAGGGATATCAGATCTGTCAAAGACAGTGATAGTGTCAATGCAAGGGATACCAGATCTGTCAAAGACAGTACTATCCGGAGTCTTGTCTTGTCATATTATGCGCATAACATTTCTACATTGTGTGAAAGTGATTGAGGTTCCTCACATGTCGATCATACAGTCCATTTTTTTTCACCAGCATATAACAGAATTGGAAGTACCACTGCTCTGTAACCTAGCATATTTATAAATACGCGGTAAGAAAAACTGCGGTAAAACGGTCTGCCATATGGTTAACAAAAGGATATTTAAAATATTTAAAAACAAAACAGAAAACAAACATCTTTAATTCAATTTTTACCAAGTCAATAGACGTTTCGATAGCAAGACCTGCATCAAGATAATAACACACACACACACACACACACAATAAACTGGAAACACAATTGAACTACACCAGAAAAATGTGAAGTAAAAGTTAGAACACTTTAATTGAAAGAACACTAGAAGTTCAGAAAGATGTAGTCATATACGTTTACTTTATTGATTACACCCAAGCATTCGACAAAGTAAAACACGACCAGATTATCAAAATGCTAGAAGATATTAATATGGTCAGTAAAGATCTTAGAATTGTGCGCAATATATACTGGCGACAAGAAACAGCCATGAAAGTGGATAATATAACTGGGAAGTATACACAAATAAAACAAGGTGTGCGCCAGGAATGTGTATTGTCACCAGATTTATTTTCTCTTTACAGCGAGAATATCTTGAGAAAAGTTAAGAATATGCCAGGCATTAAAATAGGAGGACACAATATCAATAATCTACGATATGCAGATGATACTGTGTTTATAGCAGAAAGCTAAGAACATCTCCAAGATCTGTTAAACAGAACGGTGATAGAAAGTGAACAAAAAGGTCTTAGTTTAAACATAAAAAGACAGAGACAATGATAATATCAAGAAATAGTATCCCACCAAATAGTAAAATAGTATTAAATGAGAAAAACTTAAAGCAGGTGAATAGTTTCAAATATTTAGGAACATTAATAACTTCAGATGGTAAATGCAAGACCGAAATTATAAGCAGAATTAGACAAGCAAAAGCAGAATTCCATAAAATGAAAATATCCTGTGGAACAAGTCCATATCGATGTATACTAGAAAACGTATCCTCCAATGCTACATTGAACCAGTGCTACTATACGGAAGTGAAACATGGACAATAAATAGGACATCACAAAAATCATTGAAGGCATCAGAAATGTGGTTTATTTGAAGAATGGTACTTATTCCTTGGACAGCAAAGATTACTAATGAAGAATGTCTTAGAAGGATGGATGTGAAAAGATGCATTACTGATAACATAAGAAAAATAAATTCAACATTTATTGGGCACAACATGAGAAGAGAAGGCATTGAGAATATAGTGACAACAAGAAAGATAGAAGTCAAAAGATCAAGGGGAAGACCCAGAGAAAAGATATTGAACAGTTTGACTAAATGGCTTCGATTGACGACACCAACAGAGATGATGCCATATATGAAAGATCGATGTACATGGAGAGATATGATCGCCAAAGCCATTCGGCACGGCACTTGATGGTGATGATAACTTAGAACACACAGGGATTTCTTTAAAAAAATATGTTAAGATAAATTGATAGACATGTGGAAATAAGTATAAAACAAGTAAAACTCATAACAAGAATATTCTAGTAAAGAATCAAATTATAAGCTCCAAATATTAATGTGTACTCAGTAATAGTACCCCATATATGTAATAGTATCCAGTATATATAATATTATCCCCAATCTGTAATAGTATCCCTTATCTGTATACTATTCCTTAACTGTAATACTAACCTTATTTCTACTATCCCATATCTGTAATAATACTCCTTATCTGTAATACTATCCCGTATCTGTAATAATACTCCTTATCTGTAATACTATCCCTTATCTGTAATAGTCGTCCCACAAGCCGATTTAAAAAAATAATATGTGCACTAGCACATGCAATAAAAAAAAATACGCGTAGCTTCATGTGACTAAAAATATTATTTTGCCGTTTCCAACACTAAGATAACTTAGTCCATACCACCGGCCCTAAAATTCTGGCTAACCTCTGCTTTAAGATATTCTGTTCAAGTCCCACTGGTAGTATGCCTTCCTCAGACATGAAGCCATGTGATGTGTCAAGCCAAATTGCGGAGATACTGCAGCTTAACTGCAAATCGTGACTCAACACAATGAGTTGCCCGGACTACAGTCTGTAACCCTGAAAAAGTTTGGGAACTAAAGACGAAGTCAGATTATTCTATTTTTCTACCTATTCGCTAAACCCTTTCTTGCCTTTCAGTGTCAGGGGTAGAAGAGTTCTCTGGAGACGGTCCTCAGATACAATGTAAAGAAAAAAAACAGTTAGAAGCTAACATGTAATCAACACATGAAATAAGTAGTAGATGTTGCAAATAGGTAATGTCCACCAAATGACACAGCCAGTAGGTGTTACAAACAGGTAATGTCCACCACATGACACAGGAAGTAGGTGTTACAAATAGGTAATGTCCACCAAATTACACAAGGAAGTAGGTGTTACAGATATGTAATGTCCTAATGTCCACCACATGACACAGGAAGTATGTATTACAAATAGGTAATGTCCACCACATGACACAAGGAAGTAGGTGTTACAAATAGGTAATGTCCACCACATGACACAGGAAGTAGGTGTTACAAACAGGTAATATCCACCACATGACACAGGGAGTAGGTGTTACAAACAGGCAATGTCCTAATGTCCACCACATGACATAGGAAGTAGGCATTACAAATAGGTAATGTCCACCACATGACACAAGGAAGTAGGTGTTACAAATAGGTAATGTCCACCACATGACACAAGGAAGTATATGCTACACATAGGTAATGTCCACCAAATGACACGGGAAGTAGGTGTTACAAATAGGTAATATCCACCACATGACACAAGGAAGTAGGTATTACAAATAGGTAATGTCCACCAAATGACACGGGAAGTAGGTGTTACAAATAGGTAATATCCACCACATGACACAGGAAGTAGGTGTTACAAATAGGTAATGTCCACCACATGACACGGGAAGTAGGTGTTACAAACAGATAATTATTCTAGGTATATCATCTTTCAGTATAGGACAGTTTTTTCCCCCCTTCATTTCTTAAACATACAAATTGACTCCAAATAAGCCTGACGGGACATCAATGAACTACTTCACGAAAATACATTAACAGACATGATCATCCGGTTCCCCTTCAACCAGATCAGACGACTTACTATGGAAATGTCAAGTCACAGTCGGATGTGTACATCGACAGACCGGAGACTAATCCCAGTACAGAAGACTCAAACAGTTCGCACCGCTTGTTAAATAAATCTGGCGTAGAGGGACAACTTTTCTTTGAATTTTCAGCATTTTTCTTGTTACTTTCTCTCATTATTTTGGTCTTTTCTCAGAGAAACTGACAGACGTGACTATCCAATGACATCGAGAATGTTCTAAGCAGTCATTCAACTAAGTCCCTCAAGGGTCGTGGTATATTGTTGTAGCTAAGCATTTCCTTCCTCATAGACACGGCTGTCTCACAGTTTAGAGAAAATAAATAGGTATTATTGAAAAGATCTCGTAATACCGTGTAGGTGTCTTTTGTTTACCATTCTGTCCTGTAGTTTGTTAGATTTCCATTTCATATAGAAATATCTGGTGGTTAAGTATTTTGTTGTCGATTTATGTTGTTGTCGATTTATGTTGTTGATGTAATACTGTGATTTCATATAAATGTTCTTCTTCTTCTTCTGCGTTCGTTCTAAAACTCCTGCAGATTAGCAGAATGTAGTCCGGAGAACGGAATGCGCTGTGTCATGATTTACAGCATTGCTGCGATATCTGCGCCTTTCGGCCTGACACATCCTACTTCAGCATGGCTTTGGGTCACTGATCCTATATGGGATTGGACAGCCAACTCCATCCCATAACCTCCTTAGTCGCCTCTTATGACATGCGTGGAAGATAAACAGTGTTGCTATTATTTGCTCCCCTTTCGGGCCACGGCAACACAAGGGCGATATATGTTGTTGTCGATTTATGTTGTTGATATAATACTGTGATTTCATTGAAATATTATGTAATTGAATAAAGTGAAGTTTCTATACTAAGTATCTAGTTGGAATTTACTCGACAATAGGTATTAATGATACCAAGAACTAACAATTCTTCAGGCAAAACTTGGACTTGTGTAGTTAGGTTTATTAATCACCGGTACACACGTAGTTGTACAAGTTGGTGATATCTCAGAATGATTTTTGGTCGATAGCTGATAAAAAGGGGATGCAACCTATCGCCATACGTATATAATATATATGTGGAAAACATCATGAAGAAATTAAGTAACGATACAGAGCACACAAACATGTCATCCCGTAAATATAGGACCATATGAAATACCGAAGATAAGATACGCAGATGATACGATACTTCTAACTACAAAGATGGAAGAAGTAGAAATGATGATCATTAAAACAAAAGCAAACAGCGAAGAACAAAACTTTCAAATAAACATACAGAAAACCACGATCAGGACAAAAGATAAAATCAAAGGTAAAACAAATAACTGAATTAGATAACATGGAACTGGAAGGCGTCGACATGTATTATCTAGTGCAAATATAAACATCTTAGCTGGTTGTACAATGGAAATGAGGAGAAGATTAGCGATAACGAAATTAAACGAAATGAAATATATATGGAAAAACTGTTATAAAGAGACAAAAGTTATACTTCTTAAATTATACATGTTGCACCATACGGCTGCGATACTTCGAAGGTAAATAGAACAAAGGCGAAAAGAATATCGGAATTTGAACTGAAGTGTTATAGTACAATATTAGAATTTCCTGGACTGAAAAGATGAGGAACAGTGAGGTTTTGAATATGCTGAATATTAAGGAAGAATGGCTGGTGAATACAATTTTACATATAAAATTGAAATATTTCGGACAATACTTATATTTTATTCATATGACGTTCCTACAACGCTGATGCCTCTAGTGTGACATCTCTACGACGCTTGTGTCTTTTTGTTATGTAAATTATAGACACTGTGATATTTACGGAGCATATAATGAATGGACGTCACGTTTCAGCTTGAGAAGTATGATAGAAATCTGGAATTGTATAGTAACTAACATCAAAGTGCTACAACAGTTTAGTAACTAACAACAAAGTGCTACAACAGTTTAGTAACTAACAACAAAGTGCTACAACAGTTTAGTAACTAACATCCAAGTGCTACAACAGTTTAGTAACTAACAACAAAGTGCTGAAATCTACAGTAAGATGTACCATGGTCGATGGCATCCGTCCAACGTTGGCTAACATGAATGGACTACGTATGACTAAAAGAAGGTGGAGTTCACTCCGAAGATTCTGCTCGACGATTTGTCCCCTTAAACATGGCTGCGTGCGTGAACTAAAGGCGTTAGACATGAGTATAGCGGTCTTGGAGAATTTACCGAGTACAAATCTGTGTGTAAACAGGTTATACGAGCAGGTACACAAATTAGAGAAACTCGATTGCGACAGATGGGTGACAGGGGACCAGAAGTAAGAAACACAGTAGCGTATCAGAACATGACACAACCGACTCCGCAGTCACATGTACACACAGTTCAAGATTGGCAACACGGCTATGTGTACAGGCAGCACAGAGTACCAAACATATGCTTCAAGATTGTTCTGAGTTTGAAACGCTGAGGCAGACATATTGGCCAGAGGAAACAACACTGGAATCAAAGCTCTGTGGGCCACTGTGTGAACTACAAAAGACAGTGAGTTTTATTCAGAAGACATAATTACAGATATAGACATGTTTCAAGTGAACGAAAGAAGAAGAAGAAGATATATGCATCGTTTCCCGTTCCAAGGCAGTAAATAAAATAAAATCTGCATATTATACATATTATACAAAATGCCTAATGTTTAAAACAGCCATATGATACTTCTTCTTCACAGTTCATTCTCAAACTCCCACTGAATATCTCTTGCGGCAGTACAATGGTCTTACTAGATTTCTAGTCAGATGTAGCTAAGAATCATTGGAAATTCGTTGTGTCGCCGTTTTATTCGCGTCAATGAACAGTCACATTAGTCTTCGGCGTAATAGGATACAGTTTGCCTAATTCTGAAGATGGACATATGATGCACGTTGCCTAATTTTGATTCCCTTAATGTCTGTTTAAATGATCGAAAAAAACAACATAACACGTTGGAAGTAATGAACATTTCATTACAATATCAAATTCAGGTTTCGATTGTCACTAATTATTGACTTGAACATCGAAGGCATAACATGTTGTTCTTGTTCAAACGTAAATAACATTATACGCGGCATTACTTGTTCGAATAATTAATGTTATTCCGATAACAAACTTCTAATTAAATTGGTTGACTAGGCGCGTGTATTGAGAGATGGGAAGGTTGAAATGTCCTCTTTGTAAAACGTGTGTCTCTATAAAAATGATTCTCTTAAAGTTTAAATGTTTGGGGATCGTATTGACATTATTTGTTAAGTGTTTGTCCGCGTTATTTTCAGTGCTTTCGGAATGTCCGTGCAATTTATTTGACTTATCTAGTCTTCATTCTCACACTTGCGCTGAATTTCTTATGTAGTAGAGCAATGGTTCTACTAGACCTCACGCAGAATGTAGCCAATAGAAGTAAGTTGCTGTCTGGCGACGTTTTATTTTCCCCAATAGCCCAACACGTCCGAATTCGGCTGGTAATATTAAGTTATGATTTGTTTCGGTGCAAATGAGCAAGTATAAATGTGTATGTGGTCTGTTAAAATACAAAAAATAACATCAATTAAATGATTAAGATCTTATAAAATATCAAGCTACAGCACTGCAAGGAGTATGTGTTTTGTTACTTTAAATATACAGAAAAGTCGAGCTATACAGCTCTTGAATCATTTTGCATGCTAGGGAGGTCTCTCCAGTATGTTATTGCATACATATATGGTCCCATCTCTCAGCTGTGTGCAATGTAAGGTCCCAACACTCAGCGGTGTGCAATATAAAATCTAGAATTTTTAACTTAGTTTAAACCTAGCATTTTAAACTGTGTCTAAACCTAGCATTTTAAACGTTTGTTAAGCCTATCATTTTAAACATAATCTAAACCTAGAATTTCACACTAGTCAACACCTAAAATTTTAAACCTTGTATAAAACTAGATTTTAAACCGTATCCAAACCTAGTATTTTAAAGCTTGCACTAAAACGTGCATTTAAAATCTTGTCTAAACATAACATTTTAAACAAAGTCAAATCCTAGTCTTTTAAACTAAGTCAAAACCTAACATTTTAAACCTAGTCTAAACCTAATATTTTAAACCTAGTCTAAACCTAGTATTTTAAACCTAGTCTAAACCTAGTATTTTAAACCTAGTCTAAACTTAGCATTAGACTGTAGTGATTATCATGTGACAAATAATCCAAATAGGTCTATATTGTATTTCTGATCAAATTTTTCTTTCATCATATATATATCTCTTCTATTTCTTCAATGACCCAATGTTTCCTTGACGACACTTGAATCGAAAAGTGTTAGTCGTTGCTTTGTTCCAATGTGTCTTAATATGGTTTGTTGCTGGTCCAGCAGACTAAGAGCTCCTGCCCTTTGACCCAATATGTCTTTTCATTATATAAAAATATCACCCATTTGTTCGTTAATTGATTCTCCGTTTACCCCCCCCCCCCTTGCCATGATGCCCCATATCCTGATAATACAATCAATGATGTTTTTGCCGCCATTTCAGTCAGTAGGCGGCGTGAGGTAATGACACTTTAATCAGTTTGCTATATTACTGTTCCCTGCTCTTTGATTGCTCGAGACCTGTTGACATTTCTGAATGGCATTATTCATAATGTGGATGAAATCTGCGAGTAACAATTGGTGTGCCCAGGTTCTCAAGTGTATAGATCTGGAACAAGCATTTCTCACATTGATCTGTGTCGTTGAGTATGTAGGTCTCTATGTCAGGCCCACAGATGTATAGATAGAAGGAGATGATGCGGTGATGTGTGACGTCATATCAATGGTTGGTAACAAATATATTAACTCTAACAATTGTTTCACAGTATATACACATATCTGTCATGGTGACACATTCCTCCAGGACAGTTTAAACAGTTTAACACGTGTTCCTAAAAAAGTATAAGATTGCACAGAGTACTGTCGGAAAATAAGAATAATACTTTTATTTACAAACAATCAGTGACACAGCGTTGGAAATACCTTAGAACAGAGATAGATTACCCGTTGACATTCACTGCTTTCAAAATTTAAAGCGAATTAGAGACTACAGAAATGTGGTTTCTGAGAAGAATGATGAAAATACCATGGACAGCAAAGAAAACTAATGCAGAGGTTCTCATTGATGCTGGGGTAAAAAGATCAATCATATCAAACATTAGGGGCAGACAGTCACGGTTTCTAGGGCATGTGCTGAGAAGAACACAGCTTGAACACTTAATAACCACTGGAAAGATCAAAGGGAGAAGAGATAGAGGTCGACAAAGAGAAAAGTTACTAGATGGACTTGTATTGTGGCACGGTAGAAGCTCAACAACCGAGCTTATTGACAACACAAGAGGCAGAGTGTCGTGGAGAAACATGATCGCCTACGCCATTCGGCATGGCACTTGATTGATTCACTGCTTCAGTTTTGTAAAGCACCACTCCATTTGAGACAATTGACACATGGTTTTATCAATGTTGTAGACACGACGTTGGTATGAAACAATAGACACATGGTTTTATCAATGCTGTAGACACGACTTTGATAGAACGAGGAGGTTACATACAGAAAAATCTAATTCTCTCATCAAGGGTCGGATTTAGACTTGATAAGGCCCTGAGCTTTCCGGACATGCGGCATTGGGACAAATAATGTTGCAATATATTTAAGTATATATGCCAATTGTTCAGGAAATTGGGGGCCCTAAGCTATAGCTTGTGCAGCTTAAATCCTGCACTTTTCTCATATTTTGGGAGTGGGGAAATTTGGTGATGCTCTTTAGAGAAAATCGGTAAAGGAAAGGTGAGAAACGGTAAAGGAGACGTGGAAAAAGATAAAGGGGATGTGAGAAAAGATAAAGGAGACGCGAGAAAAGATAAATGAGAAATTTCCGCCACACACGTATTACATAATTGTACATATATCAACTATTCGTTGCTCTTGTTAGTTTGTCTTGCAGACACACACGATTTTTTAACGTTCGTTATCCTTGGTATTCGCCGGTGTGACAACTGGAGCCTGGGCATCTAGTTCAGGGTATAACGAATACGACCACTGGTCTTCTTTCCAGGCATTTCGTAGGAAGCGACTTAGGAAAGTTGTGGAATATGCTTACAACGTGTTACCTGTAAACACGTCATCATCACATCTTGTGTCCATTTCTTACTTTCTCTTCTATAAAATAGTTCCCATGGATGAGGACAAATTTCAGCGAACATTAAACCTTTGTCTTTATCTGACAAACTCCTAATGCTAGATATGACATTGCTACAAAAACGGCATCACATCTGACAGAAGAATGATGAGATGGTTGGTGCGTGAAGTGTGTGCTGTGCTCCTAACAGTACCTGGTAATCCTGGGATACTGGCGTGCTTGAAGCCTCCATTCGGGGGAGTAAACATGCATCCATAAGCACCCTCACACAATAATGTCTTTGAAACTTTACATGAGTTCAAGTGACGTCTCAGTTACAGGACTGCTCAGTTACATGACTGCTCAGTTACATGACTGCTCAGTTACAGGACTGCTCAGTTACAGGACTGCTCAGTTATAGAACTGCTAAAGCAGAGCATATGTGGAAACTCCCCCATTACTGTGACACTTGTTCCTAATCAAGAATCAAGAACTGCTCAGTTACAGAAATGAGAAGAACATGCGTTTTATGCCAGAAAGAATGTGGGCTGTCAAGAACTACCTGCTCACAGCTAAAGGTATTAGTTCCTCATCATTCACCATCATCCCTCGCTTGCCGTGAAACATACCTCCAGTTCTTTCCATATGACTAAACACATAAGATAAGAACTCAAATACTTCAGCAGAAAATTATCTAATCGTGATTGTGATATGTATGACCTCGTAGATTCTAAGATTTAGCAACATTGATCATTATATAGACGGTCTCTCCAAATGAAAATGTTTAAAGATCCAACTAGTGTTCTATCTGATTGACTAGTACACACCAGCGAATGGGATCCCCGTAATAACATCAATAATTCTTTATTAATTTGTTACTCTCTACGAATCGTGCTAAAAGCTGTCAAGAACTCATAGACCCACCATTACAATGTGAGCCCCCCCCCCCCGAATTCATATCATGTTTTTAGAAAAGTACGAAAACAGTACATGATATTTTCAGATCTTTCGACATGTTTTACAAATTCATATCATTTATTTGGTGTATTAAACAGTATTGTCGACGTTAACTTTAGTCAACCCTTGTTGACTAAAAGGGGCAACCCTTGGGGCATTCAAATGGCATCACCTATTCCCTTGTCAGCAGTTTTCAATAGTTTTTTTTTTCTTCAAAATAGCTCATTCCCTAATTGTTAACTTAATGAATGGACATCCCCAAAAATGTGATAGAAGTAGGCGTATACTCGTACAGTGAGACTTCACTCTTGCAAAAATCTCACATCACGTATCTATACTGGTACTATTGACTGCCTCTGAGAAGGAGACTTTTGTCAACAGAGTGCACACCTCTGAGATTTGGATTACTCAGATGAAGTGCTCTATATATATATATATATATGTAGGAAAGTCAAATTCAAGTATTTAGCTACAGCGATTACAGCAGATGGAAGAAGTTCAACAGAAATGACAAGCAGAACAGGACAGGCAAAAATAAGATTCAGAATAATGAAATATATATCGTGTAATATAACCTTGTCATTAGTGGTGAGGAAGAGAGTTCTGCAGTGCTATATAACCCCTATACTAACATATAGGTGATAGTCTTGGACAATAAACAAACAGCAAAGTGGGAAATTAGAGACAATAGAAATGTAGTTCTACAGAAGAATGCTTAGAATACCATGGACTGCCAGAAAAAAAACTAATGTGGAGGTATTGAAAGAGGCAAATGCGAAACGGACCTTAATCAATAATATAAGAAAAGACAATCTTCAATTTTTGGCCACTTCATGAGACAGGTAGTTTCGAGAGCATAGTCACAATAGGCAAAATTGAAGGCACCAGAGACAGTGGGCGACAACGTGAGAAAATATTAGACATTTTGACAACCTGCCACAGCAGGGAAACAACAATGATCTTGATAAATACTGGAGAAATAGAGATATGGAGAGCCATGATCGCTTACGCCAGCCGGCAGGGAACTTGATGATGATGAAGAAAATCCTTATTGAAAGTCCACCACAAACATATATAATATATGTACTACTTGTAGAATTGCCTAAGAATTCCCCAGCAGTCACTATATTGGGTGCCACCTGGAGTAAGAATAAGATGGAGACCTAGAGAAACTCTACTAAGAACCATTAATAGAGAAGGCATGTCAATGAACTTAACATGCAACAATTGAAAGACCTGGCAACACAAAGACAGAAATGGAAAGCTATGGTGTCTGCCCTATGCGCCGCTTATGGCCCTGGAGGAACATAACATAACATAACATAACATAACTTGTAGAATTACGGATGTTGAGTTCAACGAAATACAAACTGACATTATCATTTTTTATGAAGTTGAAGGTGCTTCTATTCTTTATAATTATGGCTACATAGCAAAAGTGTATCGCCGGCTGCACAAATCACATAGTTCATTGGATGGTTATGGCTACATAGCAAAAGTGTATCGCCGGCTGCACAAATCACATATAAATAACCAAATGGCCAGAGGGTGTCCGACAAAGTGGATGGTGCCGCAGTAACCTAATGAACAAATAGTAATGCAAAATGATGTAAAAAGGTTACTAAAACACTTACCTAGCCTATTAATAAAAATATATTTTTAAGAAAAAAAAACAAAAAACATACAATAAAACTAAACAGGACAATTCTCAACGTATCGGCTCAAATTGAACCTTTTTCAAGAGACAAACAACAGAAAACGACAAAATAAAAAAATAAATAGATGTCTATATTTCATCAAGCCCTCGTCTCCATAATAGCGCAGGGATGGCAACGCATCTAGTCAAGGTGAAAATGCGTGCATTCATTATAAACAAACCGAAAGTGGGAAATTAGAGACACTAATGATGAGTGCAAGAATAATAAAAGAAAAAGATAAGAAAAATACCCCTTTTGTCACTCTATCAGACAGGCAGGTTTTAAGAACATAGTCACAACAGGCACGACTGAAGGGAACAGAGACAGATGGGGACGTGAGAAAATATTCATGTGACAACCTAGCAAGGCTTGGAAACAACGATCCTGATAACAATACTGTGAACAGAGAACCATGGTCACCTACGCCAACAAGAATGGCATATGACAATGATAGATGAGTAATGATGAGGTTGTGTGGTGGTGGGGTGAGTGGGTTTGGGGAAGGAAGGATAGAAGAAGAATCAACATTTGAAAACGCATGGAATGAATGTGAAACCAAACATAGACATAAACATATATATAAAACCAAACCTAAACATACATAGAAATGTAAACACACACCAAGAGTCAAGAAATAAACACATAACAAGATGGACACAGATGTGTGAAGGATACCCACACAAAATGCACAGGCATGTAAATGTATCCACACACAGGAAAGGGCTCACACCAGAATAGGTATACACATTGACACAGAATGGAGATACGTGCATTAACATAAAAAAGCGCTCACATAAATATACATATATATATATGTATACACAAATATGAACATTCATGCACATAAACACTTTCTCGTATAAATAATAACATGAACATTCATACACATAGAAACATATACATATATTAATGTAAATATAAACGTTCGTTCACATAAAGATAATGCTATAACAACTGCATATGTATACATACAAATGTGTGGCCCAAAGTAATTGTGTGGATACATAGAACCATGTAAAACGAAATGCATATACAAATAACTATATATGTGTGGGCACCCATCGAAGAGACAACTGCAATAAAAACGAGGAAATCAAAATCTAAATATGTAAATGATTTAACAATAACAAAATGGCAGAGTACAAAATAATCACATATTGACATACACAAACGAAAGAAGACATAAAGGAATTATATAGAAGAACGGCAAACACAAAAATAATAATTATTCACGAAAGTGTACAAAAACAAATAATTACAAGAATCAGTGCAATACGGGAGTAGAGGGTATAAAGAAAAGGTGGGTAACTCAAACAAAACGGTGATTAATGTTCATTCCGTTTGGTTGCAAGACTCCCATATGACAAATGAGACGATATTCCAAGGACTGACGTTGCCGGTCACCGGTATAACAACGTAACAAACCGGTTACAGAGACATCAGAGCTACCATGATGTGACGGGCTGTTAAAATGATTAGCCACTGGGGAGTCACGATGATTCGTGATATCTCTCAAATGTTCGGCGAATCTATCAGCTAAACGTCTACCAGTCTCACCAATATACTTCATATCACAACGCTTACATATGATAGAGTATATTAAGTTACGGGACACACATGAAAAAGAATCATGAATATCAAAGTGTGATTTAGGAAACTGTAAAATGGGAGTGAGAATAACAAAAGGGCAAGTCAAACAATTTCGATGACAAGGGACAGTTCCTAGTTGACCTGCAGAAGTGCGCAGACGAGAATGAACTAAGAGATCCCGAAGGTTTCTGTCCCTCCGAAAAGCGACTAGTGGAAGAGAGGGAAATGCAGGACTGGAGATGGGATCTAACTGGAGGATAGAGAAATGTCGTAATAGGATACGTAGTGCCGGCATATTATGAGGATGAAAAGTGATAGCCAGTATTGGGCGATCAGAGGTATGTTTAATAGATGGTACGAGGGCCACTGAGCGGGAAATAGTACGAACACGTTGTAAAGCTGATGACAGAATATCATCAGGGTATAAGCGACGGCGAAAAAAATCCAGCATCTTAAGAGATTGAACCTGAAAATCTACATCGTCTTGGCAGAGACGACGAAGACGAAGCAGCTGAGAGAAAGGGAGGGCATGCCGACAAGACCTTGGGTGAGATGATGTATAAAGAAGAAAACTATGAGAGGCCGTAGGCTTATAATGTATAGAAGTGGTAAGGGATGTGGATCCTATGGAAACACAAATGTCAAGGAAGTTTACAGAGGTGGAGGAAATAAGAGAAGTAAATTTAATAGCTGGATGGAAACCACTCACAAAGTCAATGAAAAGGTTGAGGTTATCAAGAGAAATATCAGTAACCCCAAACCCATCGTCTATGTAGCGGTGGAATATGGAAGGGACAGGGCCCTGAAAAGTGGTAAAGATAAGATGTTCAACTAGGAACTGTCCCTTGTCATCGAAATTGTTTGACTTGCCCTTTTGTTATTCTCACTCCTATTTTACAGTTTCCTAAATCACACTTTGATATTCATGATTCTTTTTCATGTGTGTCCCGTAACTTAATATACTCTATCATATGTAAGCGTTGTGATATGAAGTATATTGGTGAGACTGGTAGACGTTTAGCTGATAGATTCGCCGAACATTTGAGAGATATCACGAATCATCGTGACTCCCCAGTGGCTAATCATTTTAACAGCCCGTCACATCATGGTAGCTCTGATGTCTCTGTAACCGGTTTGTTACGTTGTTATACCGGTGACCGGCAACGTCAGTCCTTGGAATATCGTCTCATTTGTCATATGGGAGTCTTGCAACCAAACGGAATGAACATTAATCACCGTTTTGTTTGAGTTACCCACCTTTTCTTTATACCCTCTACTCCCGTATTGCACTGATTCTTGTAATTATTTGTCTTTGTACACTTTCGTGAATAATTATTATTTTTGTGTTTGCCGTTCTTCTATATAATTCCTTTATGTCTTCTTTCGTTTGTGTATGTCAATATGTGATTATTTTGTACTCTGCCATTTTGTTATTGTTAAATCATTTACATATTTAGATTTTGATTTCCTCGTTTTTATTGCAGTTGTCTCTTCGATGGGTGCCCACACATATATAGTTATTTGTATATGCATTTCGTTTTACATGGTTCTATGTATCCACACAATTACTTTGGGCCACACATTTGTATGTATACATATGCAGTTGTTATAGCATTATCTTTATGTGAACGAACGTTTATATTTACATTAATATATGTATATGTTTCTATGTGTATGAATGTTCATGTTATTATTTATACGAGAAAGTGTTTATGTGCATGAATGTTCATATTTGTGTATACATATATATATGTATATTTATGTGAGCGCTTTTTTATGTTAATGCACGTATCTCCATTCTGTGTCAATGTGTATACCTATTCTGGTGTGAGCCCTTTCCTGTGTGTGGATACATTTACATGTCTGTGCATTTTGTGTGGGTATCCTTCACACATCTGTGTCCATCTTGTTATGTGTTTATTTCTTGACTCTTGGTGTGTGTTTACATTTCTATGTATGTTTAGGTTTGGTTTTATATATATGTTTATGTCTATGTTTGGTTTCACATTCATTCCATGCGTTTTCAAATGTTGATTCTTCTTCTATCCTTCCTTCCCCAAACCCACTCACCCCACCACCACACAACCTCATCATTACTCATCTATCATTGTCATATGCCATTCTTGTTGGCGTAGGTGACCATGGTTCTCTGTTCACAGTATTGTTATCAGGATCGTTGTTTCCAAGCCTTGCTAGGTTGTCACATGAATATTTTCTCACGTCCCCATCTGTCTCTGTTCCCTTCAGTCGTGCCTGTTGTGACTATGTTCTTAAAACCTGCCTGTCTGATAGAGTGACAAAAGGGGTATTTTTCTTATCTTTTTCTTTTATTATTCTTGCACTCATCATTAGTGTCTCTAATTTCCCACTTTCGGTTTGTTTATAATGAATGCACGCATTTTCACCTTGACTAGATGCGTTGCCATCCCTGCGCTATTATGGAGACGAGGGCTTGATGAAATATAGACATCTATTTATTTTTTTATTTTGTCGTTTTCTGATGTTTGTCTCTTGAAAAAGGTTCAATTTGAGCCGATACGTTGAGAATTGTCCTGTTTAGTTTTATTGTATGTTTTTTGTTTTTTTTTCTTAAAAATATATTTTTATTAATAGGCTAGGTAAGTGTTTTAGTAACCTTTTTACATCATTTTGCATTACTACAAATCACATAGTTCAGTGAATGGTTATGGCTACATAGCAAAAGTGTATCGCTAGTTGCACAAATAACATAACTCAGTGAATGATCGTGGCAGAAGCACCAAGTCGAATGCACATAATACATAGTCCAGTGAATGATTCATCAACTTACGAAATTTACTTTCGTTATAAACTAATGATGTATAGAAGTGAATCTTGGACAATCAACACAACAGAGAAAAAGTAAATATAGACAGTGGAGATGTGGTTCTATAGAAAAATGTTAATAATGCTGTGTTCAGATAACAAGCGACATGAACAAGTTAATTCAAAAACACAGCTGCTTACTCTCATCATAAAATGACAATCATCATAAGAAGAGGGCAGCTAGAAAATAAAGTGACAACAGGCAAGTTGAACAGCAAGAGAGGTGGATGAAAACAAAATGAGAATATAGTAGAAAACCTGGTATTTTGACATGAGAGAACATTGGTGAAGGAAATGATTGACATAACACGAAACAGAAGGATGTGGTAAGATATGACAAACAACATTACACGGCATGGATTATGAGAGAAAGAATGAAAGAGATTGTGTGACAAGTTGAAGTTTTAGATAGTTCTATCTATTTTCATTTCTTGACTTCTGCTGTTTTGCGGTGCATGGTTGAATGATGATCGGATTTCGAGCTATGCCACGTTTCTACTCTTGATGTGCAGTAATAATGGAATGTTTAAGAACGTTGGTAACTTCTTCAATCCACCTTCTTGGTCTTTCTCTGCGTCTTGCCATTTCCATTCTCATGCTGCTGTCAAGTACGAGGTCATTATCATTATCTGGCCAAACCAACTCATTCTCTGATTTTCAATATATTTGACCACAGTACTTACGAAGGAAACATGTTTTTTAAAGTTTTACTTGAACAAGACGGACTATCGCTAAGGAATAGTCCGTCTTGTTCAAGTGAAACTTTCAAAAACCTATGTTCTACGTAAGTACTATTGATATTTCGTTTCACGCAGTATTTACCTTATATTGATTATCGTAATATATTTCAAGAGTTACAGAAACATCCTACTAATATCATGGATAGAGCACAAGAAGAACATTGATATTTTTTAATTACTGAAACTAAATGAAGGCTGGATTCTAAATATCATCATAAAAAGGAATTTACAGTATTTTGGACACTTAAAGCGAAATGATGATATCGAAAGGCTGATTCTAGAGGGTAGGGTACCATACAGAGAAGAAGAGGAAGACCAAGAAGACGATATACCAGAGATATCGAAGAATGTATGCACATGTCTCTGGTCAATGCAGGCCTGCTTGCCCGGAACAGAGAGGCATTCAAGGTATCCACGACGAAGACAGCGTTCTAGAAAGAATATGTCACTTGGTAATAGATTTGACTACATATGTTATTCCAATACTTCTTGTAATCTCTTTATTTCTCGCATGATGTCTTCTTGTTCTGTTTGTTACTTTCCTTATATATATCGCATGATGTCTTCTTGTTCTGTTTGTTACTTTCCTTATATATATCGCATGATGTCTTCTTGTTCTGTTTGCTACTTTCCTTATATATATCGCATGATGTCTTCTTGTTCTGTTTGTTACTTTCCTTATATATATCGCATGATGTCTTCTTGTTCTGTTTGTTACTTTCCTTATATATATCGCATGATGTCTTCTTCTTCTGTTTGTTACTTTCCTTATATATCTAAGTTGAAACATAGTAATCGTTCTCTCATCTTCTTTATTTAGTGTCCACATCTGATAATGATAACACAAAGTTAATAAAGAAGATTGAATGTATGAATTGCCTTTTGATTTCCATCATGATAGACATGTATGTCGAGATTGGTGTAAGTTCATACTTTACACAGTTGTCTGGTTTTTAATTGTTGAGGTTACAGGCGTCCTGTATTTCAATCTTAACTGTCGTTGTGTTGTTTGGTGGCGTATTGATACGTGTATCACGTGAGTAATTGCTACAGTGTTAGATTATCACAATATATGTTGCACAGTTCCAATACAGAGTTGACGACTAGTGCAACCCACTGATTGCCGACAAGAGTAGAAACACCACTACTCCAGGTTTGGCTCTATTTAATCATTTGAGGACGTGTATGCCACATTTTGAAATATGTTCTACTATTGACACAAACGTTACTCATTGACTTTAAGAAATATAATTTATACAATAATTTATATTTTCAGTTTTCATGTGAGGTTAGAAATGTCTTATCTTATCCAGCCCTTTGCTCCTCGAGTTGCTAAGTCTCTGCAATCGATTTAGTTTTACGCATGCCATTTGAAACGTTTTTCGTGTATCTCGTTGAGACTAGTACTAACCATTCTGATATTTCTTGAGATTTTTCAAATGTCTTTTACTAGCATTTAGTTTGCCTTTTTGTAACGATCATTATCCTGTCTGAGCCATTCCCTATGTGGCCATGTCTTGAACCGGTCTCCCAACATATTTTATTGATATTTGGTTCCCCTCTAACATTTCGAAATGTTCAGGTAGAATATCTACTAATGTATATGTGATCGATCTTATTGGTAATGTGTGTCTTATCGATCTAATTTGTAATGTTAATGTATATTGTTATAAATCTGATTGGTAATGTATATAATGGATCTGATTTTAATGGTACTGATAATATTATTGATAAAGATTATTTGATAAGTTATACTTGGACCAAACACGAGGTCTTTCATTAGACACCGGTCAACGAATCATCCTCCATTTTCATTCACTTTTCCCGATGCATATAGACACAATACTCTTACGATGCAATCATTATTTCATCATACGTCCAAATGTTGCCATTGCTCGGGAAAGGAGCAAAGAATAGAAGAACTGTTATCTTCCACGCAAGTAGCAGGAGGGAAATAAATACGTTTTGGGGGTAAAGTCTGCTGCCGCGTCCCATTGAGAGTCACAGTGTTGCTTCCGTTATAAAATTATATCTAGATCTCTGTTTTAGCAGAAAGGATCTACTAAATTTTCAACACGATGGAGGCAAACGTAGATGCGTTATATCGTGGTTTTATTTTCGCCAATGGTGGAACACATCCGAGTTCCGAGTAAATATTTCAATGAACAGAAATATTTATTTCTTTATTCACTTAATCTATATCATTTATTTAGCCATACATTTGGTTCATAATTCTTGTACGTCACATTGCAATGGGACGCTGCATTTAATGAGCTTTTCCATTTCTGTTACATTTCGTTGTTTTTAGTTGCTTATTATTGTCAAAGGCCCATTTTTAGAAACGCTGAAAAAGTCGTTTTTATCATTTCTTTTCATAATTTATTTTAACTACTATTTGTGGTTATTTATTATAATTTTACTCAGTTACATTTATATTGTTAGTACAACTTAAAATACCATACGTTTATTGTTGTTTGTTTCTGTCGGTCGCATGTGTCGGCCATTGGCGCAAATATAATGGCCACACGGCACAATTGAAATCTTTTGAGCCGCACTCTGCTAGAAGTCTAGAAATAATATGTTCCTGTTGCAGGAATAATACAGGAGGAGTATGAGAACGAGCAGTGAGAATAGTATTTGACTATGAATTGACTGTCAAAAAATTATGTCAACAATTAAGGTGGGAATGGTCTAAATGATTGAAAGTTGTTTACAAAAGCAAGAAGAATTTGACTAAAGTTGGTGCAAACAATATTGCTGCTTGAGAGAGTAAGTATATCGTTTATTGTTGAAATATGTTTCACAACATTTGACATAAACACGTTTTTCATTTGTATGTTTTCTACAGATTTAGTTTCTACGGTTGGGCGGGGGTGCTAACATTGTTGACATAATTAAGCTGAGGAAGGTCTCTGAATTTGTTACAGTTGATAAGCTGTGGGGGAGGGGTAAAATTTTAGTCAATGACAGAAAAATCAGACATAACAATTACTTGATAGTGCATGATTAATCGAAATCAGACATAACAATTACTTGATATTGCATGGTTAATCTAAATCAGACATAACAATTACTTGATATTGCATGATTAATCTAAATCAGACATAACAATTACTTGATATTGCATGATTAATCGAAATCAGACATAACAATTACTTGATATTGCATGGTTAATCTAAATCAGACATAACAATTACTTGATATTGCATGATTAATCGAAATCAGACATAACAATTACTTGATATTGCATGATTAATCGAAATCAGACATAACAATTACTTGATATTGCGTGATTAATCTAAATCTAGCATGCAGAAGACTCAAAAATGGTTCTAGTGCACTCAAAACTCCTCGCATTTTAACTGATAGATTGCGTGTTTTTTACCACTCGTTCAACAAGATTCTTTCCAATATTTATATACATTACTGGCATGTAAAGTAATTTCTATTTTTTCGCATTCATCACATTTGCTGTCTCTGTTTTGACATGTAATAACGACACTTAAACAAATATAGACTAGACGAAGTCTGCGAAGAGATGTGTCTGCCGTTACACCTTAATTAAACCAAACACGATGCAGCACTTATTAAGCCTATAATCTTCATTAGCTGCAAGTGCCGTCACGGCCTGTGTTACGCTACTTCTGCAAGTCTTTATCTCTTTTTTTCTAGGACATCTACGACTGTTTGCCACGCAACAATGTTAAACTAATGTTAAACAATGTTAAACTAATATATTCTCTCCGTCACATTATGTTTCTTATTTTTTCCGAATCTTATTATTTGTAACTATGTTCTTAAGGTTCTGATTTTTATGTGACCAAGAAATAAAGAATATCTCTTTCTGATTCTAGCAAAGACAAATTTCAAGCATTGTGTTCGTCCATCACATGATGATGATGACTATTTAATACATCCGCTTTTGTAAATTCAGTTTGAATTGTGTCCATGCCTAATAGTTCGTAGATGGCTAATGCGCCCTATTCGATTTGTAAATATCCTTGGACAGTTAGGTCATGGAATGACCACTGTAGACGGATTTTGGTCTGTTCGTGACATTCTAACTACTCTCCGCTGTTGAGCTGCTGCATTTCTCCTCTTTTCACAAGATGATGCGCTCTTTTTAATTGTAGAGCGCCGTATAGATCTATTATGTGCAAGTTTTTGAAAGACAAAAGTATACACTGCTGAAAAATGCCCAAGTGAGATGAACTGGACATGTGAGAATGTCTGACAACTGATATGAACTGGGCATCTGAGACTGTCTGACAACTGACATGAACTAGACATGTGAAAAATGTATGACAAACGCATCCACACAAAAATTAATGTAAAGTCAATTCGTTAAGGAAAACTACTGGTCGGTGGTCAGAAGAAATTCTTCTTTATCCTCTATCAAAGTGTTTACCACGAGCTTAAACATTGACGTTAAATCCTGCTAACTGAGGTTGTTCAGAATCGCCTAATATGGCTCAGCAGCACACACACAATTTGCTGGTTCGTTGAGAAGTCTCACATCTCACAAGCAGAGATAAAAACTTGGTGCTTCCTCCATAAAAATACATAACAACAAAAGCACAGTTCTTCAACACTGACCATACGTGATGCACATGTAACGAGTGATTCTGTCACATAATTCAGTGTTTTAGTCATCTCTGCAAACACCTGCAAAATGAAACAAGTCTGAAATTTTTGTCATCGTTGACTGCGATAGACATATATTATTAATATTATTATTAATCAACAAATCACTGTTTCGTATTTGACTCTTTCATCATGCCCTGTTTAGATTTTCTAGCTGCTCGTAGTACTTATTCCTGCAGTCCTCTGTGTTGTTCGTATCGTTCTTATTGTTGTTATCGCTAACTAATTACTGCTGAGTAAATCTACTCTTGGCAGCTCAATGCCATTCTTAAAATAGTTCATGTCTTCTGAAATTAGCTTCGTAATTAGTAAAGTAAAGTAACCCATAGCATTTATTAATGCCGTAGGGGTGTATTAGTACAATTAGTACTTAGTACAAGTTAGTAATTAGTAATCGTAATTAGTATAAGTTAGTGAATGCTGATAGTGTTTGTAAAAAGGGAAGGGCAGTCAATAATGAGGGGTGCTACTGTTTCGACGAGATGAGAACATTATCTATATATGGATTGTTGCTGAAGCCTGATATAGCTTAAATGACTAATGACTTTCAAATTTCTTATTCGAAATTGAAAATTAATGAATTTGTTTTCCATGCAGAATTTGTTTATGTTGTCATTGACCTTTGATATTGTTAATTTATTAAATACATTTTGATCGGTAGTCAACTTGCCCAATTATCCACTCCCTTGATTAACTATGTCAAAAAACATTTACCTTACCTCTGTGAAATAATATTTTTTTAGCAGAAAAAGCGCAAGAACCACATGTATGTTTCAAATTTTACCAAAATTTTCAACCGCAAACAGTTTAATGTGTGTATAAAACAGTATTGTTGACATCAACATTTGTCAACCACTTTCCCTTGTCAACAACTGTCAAGCTTTTCAGACCCCCTCCCCTTAATTGCTGGGTCATTTATGTACACCCCCTACATGTTCGTCCACTCCGACATACTTCTATTCAACAAATCTTTAGGTGCTCTAATTATTCGCTTTATTTATTGTCCATGATTCTTACCCATATGTTAGAATCGGTATTATGTAGCACTGAAGTAAACCCGTACTAAAGCACCAAATACTTGAGAAGTAACCGTTTTTCTCTGATATCTGATGGTAATGCTGATATTCAATTCATGACTCAAGAAGGGCTACTGCTGTAGATTCCAATTTTCCACTCCAATACCAGCAGATCATTTCAAAGCTGGTAATGAGATCTGGATTGAGCTATGATTGGCCGGTCAAATGTGATTTCGATTATAGAAGTGTGGCCAAGACGTAGAGCGTATCATGGGAGATAACTGACAATGAGACATTCATCTGGAGATCATAGCCCTACATTAGTCATTGCACATGGTTCTAGCGTGTTGCCATAGCAACGTTTCCAGGGGTGTGATAAGTCATACCGATGTTATAAACGCAGTGAAAAATAGCGAATTCACTAAATAACTCGCTGTTTAAAATATGTGAAAAATATATTGAATATAAAATAGCGAATTCGCTAAATAATACACTGCATTGTACAATATGTGAAAAATATATTGAATATAAAACATGTGAAAATTAGGATCTGTACGAAAATTACATCAATAACTATGGGGAGAGGGGATAAACAATGATGGATAATTGTTGAAAAGGGGGACAGAAGTGAGAGAAATTTCCGTCAACATAAAGTTTGTTATACAGCAAAATGTTTTGGAATTTCAACAATAAACATTTGAACATTTGGAAATTTTAAAAAATTTGGGAAATTATATATAATATCCACATCTCCCCCTCTACATCACATACATATGTCATCTACAACCCATCTTTATATAACATAAATATCCCCACAAGTTCATATAGAACTCTTCACTATATCATATACGCATTCCTATATTGTCATCTAGAACTATTCTCTATAACATATACGCATTCCTATACTGTCATCTAGAACACATCTCTATAACATATACGCATTCCTATACTGTCATATACACATTTTCTCTATATGATACATATCCCAACTACCTCATATACCACTTCTTACCATATCACAGATCCACTCTATATTATCTACACCTCTCCTCTATATTATTTACACCTCTCCTCTATATTATCTACACCTCTCCTCTATATTATCTAAAACTGTCCTCTATATTATATATAGATCCTCTCTATATTATGTATACCTCTAATCTATCTAATATATTAATATATTAATAATATATACCACTCTAATATATTAGCTATACCTTTCCTATATATTAGCTACAACTCTTCTCTACATTAGCTAAAACTCTCCTCTATATTAACTACCACTCTAATATATTATATACAATTCTCCTCTATATTATTTACCACTAATATATTATTTGCACCTCTCTTCTATATTATCTATCACTAATATATTAACTACAACTCTCCTCTCCATTAGCTAAAACTATCCTCTATAGTATCTATAAATCTCCTCTATATTAGCTACAACTGTACTCTATATTAGTTACAACTGTATTCTATATTAGCTACATATGTACTCTATATTAGCTACGACTCTACTCTATATTAGCTACAGCTCTCCTCTATAGTATCTACCACTAATATATTAGCTACAACTCTACTCTATATTAGCTACAACTCTACTCTATATTAGCTACAACTCTACTCTATATTAGCTACAACTCTACTCTATATTAGCTACAACTCTACTCTATATTAGCTACAACTCTACTCTATATTAGCTACAACTCTACTCTATATTAGCTACAACTCTACTCTATATTAGCTACAACTCTACTCTATATTCGCTACAACTCTACTCTATATTAGCTACAACTCTACTCTATATTAGCTACAACTCTACTCTATATTAGCTACAGCTCTCCTCTATAGTATCTACCACTAATATATTAGCTACAACTCTACTCTATATTAGCTACAACTCTACTCTATATTAGCTACAACTCTACTCTATATTAGCTACAACTCTACTCTATATTAGCTACAACTCTACTCTATATTAGCTACAACTCTACTCTATATTAGCTACAACTCTACTCTATATTAGCTACAACTCTACTCTATATTAGCTACAACTCTACTCTATATTAGCTACAACTCTACTCTATATTAGCTACAACTCTACTCTATATTAGCTACAACTCTACTCTATATTCGCTACAACTCTACTCTATATTAGCTACAACTCTACTCTATATTCGCTACAACTCTACTCTATATTAGCTACAACTCTACTCTATATTAGCTACAACTCTACTCTATATTAGCTACAACTCTACTCTATATTAGCTACAACTCTACTCTATATTAGCTACAACTCTACTCTATATTAGCTACAACTCTACTCTATATTAGCTACAACTCTACTCTATATTCGCTACAACTCTACTCTATATTAGCTACAACTCTACTCTATATTAGCTACAACTCTACTCTATATTAGCTACAACTCTACTCTATATTAGCTACAACTCTACTCTATATTCGCTACAACTCTACTCTATATTAGCTACAACTCTACTCTATATTAGCTACAACTCTACTCTATATTAGCTACAACTCTACTCTATATTAGCTACAACTCTACTCTATATTAGCTACAACTCTACTCTATATTAGCTACAACTCTACTCTATATTAGCTACAACTCTACTCTATATTCGCTACAACTCTATATTAGCTACAACTCTACTCTATATTAGCTACATCATTTCTGCTATATCACCTACAAATCAATTATATATTAGCTATACCAATATTATGTAATAACTTCACATTCCCAGTGTTGTCTCGACCTCTTCTGTGACATCACTTTATTAACTTAAGACCCTCTGTCCGGAAGATTTTATTCTATTGGTCACTTTGGACCCCTTTGGGCATCAATTTATACAACATCGGGAAAGAAAGTGATAAACTGTCAGTTTCCTTATTCAGAATTGCCATCATTCAATTCCTATCACTGACTCCATCATCATTGTCTACACCAATTCTCCAGATGAGGTATGGCAGACTTGTGTCTCACACATTCGAGAACATTCAGTTGAATGTACTTGATAACTGCCATCGTTTCAGTAACATATATTCAGCCAAACTATGATTGAAGAAATGGACAGAGGAAGACATTATCTCTTTATATCCATTGTTTTCCTGTCATGTCATTACACATTTATAAGACGGTAGAAACAATACCCGGCGTTGCCTGGATGAGAATTGATTTTTTTTTAAAAGTATTATAAGAAACATGTTTTATTGTCCAAAATTCAGTAGGCTTCATAATTAATAGGCACACCACAAAACATATTCTGTTCCTGAAGAGCGCCAAGATATTGACTATGTAAAATTTAATTTGCTAATATGATGGTATTCCAGCCTTATAGTAGTGGCCTAGGTCTAACCCAGACAAAAATATGTTAGGCCCCTACATACAGAGCAACATATCTACATATACAGGCAAATATAGGCCTATTTGATTTGATAGATACGTGTATTAAAAAGAAAACAGACACTAATATTTAAACTTATAATGCATAATGGTATTTCTGTTTATACATCTAAAAAAACACTGTATATGGGATCGAACACCCAACACAACACTCAGTCATGTTAAAACAAAATCTGTTTCCCACTGCGCCACTAAGTCGACATATTTGAGTGCGTAAAATAGTATTTATAAAAAAAATCTGGTACTGTAGCACGGAATGTCTAGGTCAATGAGGTAGTAACGTATGAAGGTTGGGGGTCAAGAGTGTATGCTGTTACAAGGAGATTATTGTATCGATATTCGATCGGTTTTGATTTTGCACAATAATTATGACAATCAATACAAGGTAACTGCGTGAAACGTAACAACAATTAGACTTACGTACAGCACAGGTTTATATTCCGTTTCAATGGACACCATAGACTATATCTAAAACTAGTGCGTAATGATGGGCAATGATGAGCACACAAGAAATCATAAAAATTACAATACACAAATCACATTCAACGTTTCAACCAAAAGGTCTTTATCAAGTCACAAACAAAACATCAAAATGCGACGAATGGAAAAATTATCACTACGTATAACGGAAATATGGAAATGATATGCCGGAAGGTCAGAAAGTACAGAAAAACGTAAATATATGTGGAAACGGAACAAACAAAAAGATGAGTAAATGACGGAACAAAAAGAATAAAGACAAAGACCACACCAACCCAGTACTAGACATAAGAGTGGTCGGAATTGAGTCCAAAAGGCTTGAGTGTACTCAATTCAAAAATGAGACAATTTTCTAGAGCATACCTAGATCTATCATCGGTGGTGCAAGATCTAATGGCGGTGACCTGAATATCCAACGCACCATGATGACCACCGCCGTTGAAGTGTGTGGCCACAGGAATGGGTGTTCTGTACTTGATGGCATGAAGATGGTTACAAAATCGATCGCTCAATCGTAGGCCGGTTTCCCCGATGTACTGTTTTCCACAGCGTTTACATATGATCACGTAAATGCCATTACGGGATTCACATGTAAAGGCCTCATCGATGGAAAAAGTGGCCTTGGGAAATGAAATGGAGCGCATCTGAACCACGTATTGACATGTAAAGCAACGGACACGTGAGCAACGAACAGTGTCAAAATGGTCAGGAACAGAGGACTTAAGGTGGCTATGAAAAAAGATGTCCCTCAGATTTCTATCACGCCTATAAGCCACCAGAGGTAAGTCATTGAAAGCATCACGGGTGTCAGGATCAGACTGGAGAAGAGAATAATGTTTGAGCATGATGCGTCGAACAGAAGAGTTATGGGGATGAACGGTAAGAACACGTTTAACCCTATCAGAGGAGGAGGAAGAACCCTGAGAGATAGTCAAGCTATCGAGGCGAGACAAATGGCGCACACGGAGCCAAGCTGATGAAAGAATGCTGTCAGGGAACGATCGTCTACGGAAAAACTCAATCATCTCAGAGGACCTGTTGAGAAAATCGTAGTAATCGCTACATAATCAACACAGGCGAAGAAGCTGGGAGTACGGTAGAGAGTTACGACAAGCAGGAGGTTGAGAAGAAGTGTAGAGGAGAAAGCCATGTGCATCAGTAGGTTTATAGTAAACGGATGTGCTAAGGTAAGGGTATTGTTACATACACAATAATTATAAACAGTTAAGATTTCTCATACTGACTAAAGGCAACGATAGGGCCATGTCACACCCAGCCGTCGGGGGGTGAAAATAACTCTTCATCTACTAAGCCGCAGAAACTATTAAGTTTGGTGGTTAGTTCTCTTCCTTGTTGTCATTACCTCCCCTAACTCATTATCAGGTACTTATTTGTAGCTGAATCGACTAGAGGAGTCATACTGACTACGTGCCACATTATGACCCAATGAGTCAACGTGTCAAACTTCATCAGAATCGTTCAGGTTTTCTTTGAGATGTCGATACCGTTCGACACAATCAGAGTTACGGAGTTATCCATTTACATATACGGTTTTATAAAGCTGGACACATTTGAAGAAATAACAATGTATACAGCATCATGCGAATCACTAGGAGAGCAATAGAATCATGCAATGTGCTGGACATGTAGTAATTATGTGTCACAAATCTTCATACAGAAGAGTGGAAGGTAGATGAAACATAAGAACGCGCAGAAAATTATGTACAGACAACACTACAGATTGAACACAATGTTTCCACACATTCGTTTCATTGGAGATATAAATAGCTACATGGCTGTTCGTATTTATACAATTATCAATGTTGTAGCCACAAACATCAAACAACATTCATCAATGTTGTAGCCACAAACATCAAACAACATTCATCAATGTTGTAGCCACAAACATCAATCATCAAACAACAATCAGTAATGGTGTAGCCACAGACTCACCATGACAGGTGTTGGGTTGTATTCAGCTGCTATACTTATACTGCAATGGGACAATCCAAAGCGATGTGCAGTTATTTCAGACCAAGAATCTTCCAACACTCAGCGGTGTGCAATTATTTCAAAGGAAGCCTCCGACTCAAATGAGACAAACATAAAATTTTTAACTAAAACGTTTCTGGGCTTTCCCAAAAGCAATGACTAACTGATAGACGTGCCATTTGTTAGAAATTTGAATGTGGTTTGACTCATGGCTCAGATCTTGCGTCATGCGAAGTGGTGTCATTATGGTATGCAGTATATGTGTAGAAAAATGGATTTGAGAGGCGTAGATGATTGCCTTTAGTGTACTCGCATTATTCAATATGTATTATGTCCCTCTCAAAGAAGCAGCACACACGTATAATACGAGTATCACTCAAAGAACGTAACTCCGTAGCTTCAAGGGAAGATTTCCAGGGATCCCCGAAAAATCCACTTTGTGAACCCAACGACACGAACATGATTCAAACTTGCGAAATATTGAAAACAAAGCAAATACATTAATCACATTGTAAAGGAGATTGTGGCACAACATTTAATGGACGGTTTTCTGATGTCGGTTATCTCAAGATATCCCTACCCGTGAATCTAAGAGAAGACCTTATAACAACCACGATATTATCTGTTCACCGGACATTCACTAGATTCAAATAATTTTAATATAATCAGTGTTCTAAATATCAGTACAAATATTCCCTGCGTTCATTGTGCACATTTTCACCATATTTCTATACAAAAAGTAAAACAAAACAAAATAAACAATTCTCTTCGTGTGTTTTATTTAATTGTTCCACGCACTGTAAAAGAATAGAATTATAATTATATATCAACACACAAACGTGTCACGTACCTGGCACTATATCTCAGATGAGGACGTTTACCATAACTCCAGGATGCACTATATAAGACTCGGGTTCAAGCAAATGCTACCTGACACTGTTCACATTGAACGTTTATTGATTGCTCTAGAAAAACAGAAGCATGTTCAACTAGCCAAAAACAACAACGACAATATTTATAGCCTACAATTTTATTTTCTTGAAACCGTTTCCATGCAACATACCATGCATATATATTTGTATATATGCAATAATTTGTATATATGCAATACTATTAAGTATACACAACATGTGTAACATTTAATATTACGCATACAAAATATGAGTAATTTTCAATATTACGTGTACAAAATATGTAACATTTAATATTAAGTAAACAGTATATATGTAATAGGCAAAATTACGTATGAAAAATATGCGCACCATTTAATATTGTGTATGCAAAATTTAAGTAACAACATTCACTATGAAGTAAATAAAATATGTGCAATATTCAAAATTATGTATTACATATATGTACCATTCAGTATTACATATAAAAATGTGTGTAACATTCAATATTACACATAAAAATGTATGTAACATTCAAAATTACATATAAAAATGTATGTAAAATTCAATATTACGTATACAACTGTATGTAACATTCAATATTACGTATAAAACGTGTGTATCATTCAATATTATACATAACAATATATGTAACATTCAATATTATACATAACAATATATGTAACATTCAATATTACATATACAAATGTGTGTACCATTCAATATTACATATAAAAATGTATGTAACAATCAATATTACCTATAAAAATGTGTGTAACATCCAATATTACGCATAAAAATGTGTGTAACATTCAATATTACATATATAAATGTGTGTACTATTTAAAATTACATATAGAAATGGATGAAACATTCAATATTACATATCCAAATGTATGTAACTGTGAATATTACATATAAAAATGTATGTATCATTCACTATTAAGTATACAAATATGTGTAACATTCAACTTTACACATAGAAAAGTATGTAACATTCAATATTACATACACAAATTATGTAATATTTAATATTACATATAAAAATGTGTTTAACATTCAATATTACGTATACAGAATATGTGTATTGCTCGCAGGAACCAACTATATTCACCAGATCTAATAGACACCACGCCAAAGTAGATGATGTATCGGAAAAAAATAGATAAGAGTCTACAGCAACACAAACTGAAAGTAATGTTTAGAAAGAGACATCTTTATGCTACTTTTAATCAAATATAATAAATAGTGTTGTTCTTTTGATTGCCAGAAATCACGAGCGATTATCTCTAACTTCCTATGTTTTCGTTGTTTTGATTGCCAGAAATCACCATCGATAATCTCTTACTTCATGTGCCCAATGGGGGTAGTGTCTGCAAAGTTGTATTTCATGCCAAAAGACCCCGACTCTGAGCTGGGATCATTGATGTGAAAAGTCTCGTGCTAAGAGGAGGTAAATGATACCTATTGATTTATTTGTTTACCTTCTGCAACATACGGAGCTGGCGTGATGAGCTTGGTTACCCTGCTAATCATCAATTCCTGTTAAAGATGTCTATCGTGATACAGATATAAGTCATAGTCAATTGGATGTTTGGGGCAGCCAGGTAAACATTCTCCGACATCCAGTTATTCAAAACTAACACGTTTGCCTGATCCTAGACTCTAATATGTAACGTGTTCTGCACAGATTTCTTTTTCACCACATCCCATCATGACACATTTCATAGCTGGGACACGTCTTACGGGTTTCAATAGGACGATGGTTTTAGCGAGAGCACATCTCGTTCCTCGAGCGTCATGAACAATTCTGGATTCACTGAACGTTGAACCACATTAAGTAAATATAATTGTACTTATGAAAAGTCAAGCGATTTCCACAAAAGCAAAAACCTCAGTATATCTGTATGTCATCTACTGATGAGTTATTATTGGTCTGATGGGTCGATATACGCCTTCCGCGTATGATTTACGGAGAGTCTACTATTGAATGTTTCATATGATACGTCAATAGTAAGACATCCATATGCAACAGCAACCATCTTTGTAGATGGCATGCATAATGTTTGAGTGTGTCTCAATGGCATATCAGACCAACGATTATGCAGCAGTAGCCTCTATGTAGATGGCATGCATAATGTTTGAGTGTGTCTCAATGGCATATCAGACCAACGATTATGCAGCAGTAGCCTCTATGTAGATGGCATGCATACTGTTTGAGTGTGTCTCAATGGCATATCAGACCAACGATTATGCATCAGTAGCCTCTATGTAGCTGACATGCGAAAAGTCTGAGTGTCTCACTATTGGTATATCATCTGTTACATATAAAATGTCTTTGGATTTCCACAAGAGCATAACCCCACTATATTGACATATCTTCCACTACGAGGCTGCTGTTACATAATGATTGGTCTGATAATCCAATACGGAGTTTTTCCGGTCTTCCACATGACATCTACAGAGAGTGAATTTTTGGTTACATAATGCTTGGTCTAATTAGGCTAATAGTGAGTCTTTCGGCATACAAAAATAAATAAAAATGGTCATAAACAGAACGATTTCTACGCTGCGGTCGGTGCACGAGTTTATGTTTGGTTTTTTTAAAAAATATTATCACAATAAATATTTACGAGACATGTAATGAGATTACAAATATGTTGCTGAAGTTCTCCTTAGCAAGCACAGACGAGCACGGCATTGGAAATGTCTATTAGGCTTTCTGTTTGTGAATCAGTTTGACTCTTCCCATACTACTTTTGCATTTGTTGTTTTGATGCTCCTTTTTTTTGTAAGTCTTTCTGCTACTTCACATCCTGGTAGATTGCTAGTTTTCAGTATCCAGTGCATGGTTACACTGATGGAATATGCGTAGATAAGTTTGTGCGCTCATCTGGTTATGTGGAGAATATCTTAATTTTTATACGGGGTATATTTGAGTGTTTCCAAAATCGGACATTATAATCTGTAAAAATGGCTACGTCTGATGATTTTTGTTCCATGAGATCAAACTGTTGATGTATTAACTCAATGGCTGTAATGATGGCTTCAGCCTCTGTTTTATAATTTGAGTAATTTTCAACACATGAGTCACATAACTAGTTATTTAGTTAGTTAGTTACTTACTTACTTACTTAGTCAGTCAGTCAGTCAGTCAGTCAGTTAGTCAGTCAGTCAGTTAGTTAATTAGTTAGTCAGTCAGTCAGACAGTCAGACAGTAAGTTAGTTAGTCAGTCAGTCAGTCAGTCAGTTAGTCAGTGAGTCAGTCAGTTAGTCAGTCAGTCAGTCAGTCATATAGTTAGTCAGTCAGTCAGTCAGTCAGTTAGTTAGTTATTTAGTTAGTTAGTTCGTATTTAGTTAGTTAGTTAGCTAGTTAGTTATTTAGTTAGTTCATATTTAGTTAGTTAGTTAGTTAATTAGTTAGATAGTTAGTCAGTCAGTCAGTCAGTCAGTCAGTCAGTTAGTCGGTCAGTCAGTCAGTCGGTCAGTCAGTCTGTCAGTCAGTCAGTCAGTTAGTTAGTTAGTTAGTTAGTTAGTTAGTTAGTTAGTTAGTTAGTTAGTTAGTTAGTTAGTTTGTTAGTTAGTTAGTTAGTTAGTTAGTTATTTCTCTAGGGCCAAAGACGGCACATATGGCAGATGCCATAGATTTATATGTCTCTCGTGTCATTGCAATTTGCTTTAGATCTTCATTGTTTCTAATACCAACGGTGAAACGTTCTCTTGTAATAGTTCTACGTAAAGTTTCTTTTGGTCTTCCTCATTTACATAACTTGTAGACAGACCAAAATACATTGGTAAATAAATAAATACTGAATTCACAATACTTTTTGTCTTTTGCCTTTCCCCAGGTGGTTTGTGCTCCACTCTTGCCGTTAAGCGTAGTGGTGAATGGAGCTCGAGCTTGCGTTCTAAAGCCAGATGTGTTACGTACGTTCTTACATACGTTTAGCCTCGGCTGTGCTACGTACGTTCTTATTTTCTCAATTTTATCAAAATATTGAAGAGATCAGTAAGATATATAGAGGGTCTGGTGTACCTACATACCAATAAAACATTGGTCAATACAACACACGAGACGACGTCTTCCTTATTCTCCTGTCCATGCCATACGATGCTATGTGCATATATTAAATGAATTGTTCTGTGATCTACAGTACTTTTCAGATGACAACAGCTTATTCGTGTTCCCTGTTACAGTGGACAGTTATGTCAAATGTGTCCAGTGGTTTCATGCAGATTATCGACGTGTGCAAATATTGTTGTTGCATTTTTAAAATTTCATTTAGTGTGTAGTTTGAGTTTGTTCTGGCCTTTTCTCAAACTAAATATAAGTGTTCTGTTAAGGTAGTGGGGGTGGGGGGGGGTAGGGAATTCTATTATCAAGGAAGACAAAAAATAGACCGACATACGACGACTCGATAAAACAGTCTTTCTCGGCTCACAAGATAGTAGGCAAACAACATATTAACTCAGTACAAGAAACTCTACTGGCGTGAGTTACTTATACAAAACGTATGAGATTTCCAGGAGTTTTCAGAAAGCAACATTATTATTAGAAGCTGAAATGATTGCTACTAAAAAAAAAACTTAAAATTAATGAAAATGAGTACATTTTAAAGGTTTTTTAGTGGTAAAGTTGGGATGAATAAATCATATTAACTTCTCTACTCCATTAATAACTGCGGTAGGTGGGTGTTTACCTTACAAGGTAGACATGTTCCGTAACCTCGAACGAACTCGTTCCCATCACTTGTGACGCTAATGAGTAAAACAAGATGCAAGTAGCACCTGCGTGATAGTTGGTGCTGTCCAGTAATGAGCCATGTCAGAGACAAGCAACACATTAGTATTTTGGTAAACTGTCGACCACCACTTTTTAAATCTCCAGCGATAGACGATATCAAAAAAAAATATTTTTCTTGAAAAATGAAGTCCAGGTAAATGGAGCACCCTATGCGGAACAACATAACAGCTCACACACGCGTGCACATATCAGACACTGGAATTAGATCAAAGGAAATGCGCCTATGATCCGCGGATTAGTAACTAAACAACCAACATACCCATTCAATCAAGCAATCATATTTGATACTAAACAAACAATACATTTTTTTCACGTTCACACAATTGTTACTCATATTGTAATCGAGTGGTTTTCCCTTTCGTACGCTTAACAGTCGATGCCGATCGATACACACCAAGTAAAATGGTTTGGTCAGATTGTAATAATGAACCCAAACCAAATACAAATAAGAGAATATTACAAAAAAATACACGGTAATAAAGCTAAAGGTAGACCAGGAAACCTGTGGATAGAAAACATCATGATAACCTCGAACACACATGGACTCAATGCAATCAAGCCAACACACCTGCCTTGGAACGACAACTTAGACTTCCACCCACTCTTACTGGCAAGTCTACATACTATGAATCATCAGTCACCTGGAAATGAACAATAGACAAAAATATATGACTGTCCTCAATAATATGTACTCACCGAGCACAATTGAAATCCAACAGACACAACGTGAAACAGGAAAATCATTTTTGCTAAAACTGCAAACATACACACAAAAAACACAAAATCATCGTGTCAACTGCAAGGCCGTTATCGAAAGCACATTCAGAATATAATACAACCAGCAAGAACAGCCTCTATTGATGGTGACATGGAAGAGCTAGATATAGATACAATACAATCCGCAAGAGTAAAAACTAGATTGTCAGAAGGTGAAACAACACGAACAGAAAATAGACAAAACATACCCAGATATCGTTAACATAAACAATAAAATAAAAATGACGTAGCCAAAAACCGTCCGTAGGATTGACGGGCATTGGTCTCAAAGGCTTCAATTGTGCCAAATTTATATATCACACGGTTCTCAAGCGAGCGCGTGTCATGATCGATCATCTGAAAAGCACGACTTAATGGCCGTCATATGAATACCATAGGTACCCCGATGGCCTGTGTCAATGCAGCGGTACGACAGAAGTACCAGTCTGATACTATTTGCTGTGCCAGTAGAGCTAATATCAACCTGTTTTACAAACGAAAACTATATTAAGATGCTTGTACATTGATTCCTCAGTCACCCAGCTTAATATTGGTACCAAAAATGTCTTAGATTGGAAACAATAATATATGTAACAAGAGATATAGTATATGTTACTGTAGGAAATATTAAATAAGGTAGAAAGGCTACAGTAAAAATATCTAAATATCAATATTAAAAATAAATAACTATAGTCCGTTCAGATTCGTTTGCCGAGATGTTAAATTATTTTTATCAAAAACGTATTGTTCATTTGGATTGATCATTTGAAGTTAGGTTTAGAATAATAATGTCGCTATAGAAATATTTTTTTATCAAAGAAATGTGATCCAGTATCAAAGATACCTTATTTAACCTATATTAAAAAAAAGTTAATCTAAATTATAAACAATCGCTGGATTATATAGATGCTTACATCTCACAGCTGATTATTAAATATAAAGGCATGACCCTCACGGTAGAATGTGCACCGTTCTAAAAGTAGTTGTTTCCACTGTACATTTGTATAAAGCAATGTTACATATGGAAATTCCCGTTTAGCACCAAATATTATTTTTCCTGAACTTAGAATTATGTGAAATCAAAAACGGCTATTGACTCGATTTCAAGTCACAAGTCAGAGGCACGTCTCAATATTTACAGAAAGTAGGCGGCACTAAGCATATTACCTTCTGCAAGTCTATGTGAGAATGAATCTGAAAGCGAAATATTTTACTGAGCATAACATTGCTATAAAGATTTATTAATACTTCTGCAGAGAGCGTAAAAAGGGACATCTTTATTGTTCTTTATCAAATCCTGAGAAGAGAACAATGCATATTTTAGGTTTGTGTAAACGTTCATTTGATCGAATAGTGGAAGCAAGCGGATATTTATTGCCAACAAATTCACGAAAGCAAGGAAGGAAAGAAAAGATAGACAGTTTCGATAAGGACCTAGTAAAAAGAGAAATATGTAGAATGTTTGATAAAAACGAAGAAGTGACACTTAGAAAGTTGAAGATTTGGCTGAAAACTAATAACGACATTGAAATATCAAAAACTTTATTATGGAAAACTGTAAGAAATGCAGGCTTCACCTTTAGAAAGTATGCTGGTGGAAAAAACATTATTTGTGAAAAGCCACATCTGGTAGCTCTTAGAAGCAAGTATTTACGTGAAGTGAAGGGAATGCGCGAGAATGGTTATGATATTGTGTATTTAGATGAAACTTGGATCAACGCTCATCATACAAATGAAAAGGAATGGCAGTTAGCAGATGGAAGTATTAAAAGATCAGTACCAAGTAGTAAAGGGCAACGTTTGATAGTTGCACATGCAGGTAGCAGACATAATGGGTTGTTGCAGAATGCTCATCTAATTTTCATTTCAAAATCCATTGACAATAGAGACTACCACTCCGAAATGAATGGGCACATATTCGAAGACTGGATCGAAAAAAGTATTCTTCCAATATTAGATAGACCTTCTTGTCTGATAATGGACAATGCTTCATACCATAACGTAGTGAACGTAGAAGATAGAATCCCAACATCATCAAGTACAAAAGATGCAATCAAAACGTGGCTCATAAAAGAACACATACCAGTTACCGACAGGTACTTGAAACCCGAATTGCTTAACCTTGTAAAACAGACACAACGAACAAAGATATTTAAAATAGACAAGTTAATTGAAGAACATGGTCATAGATGTTTGAGACTACCTCCATATCATGCACACTTAAATCCTATAGAGCTAATTTGGGCAAAAGTTAAAGGACACGTAGCATCTACAAATACAACTTTCAAATTATGTGATATTGAGACACTTACAAATCAGGCTCTATCAAATATACATAAAGACTACTGGGTGAAATGTGAGGATCATGTGTTACGCCAAGAAGAGGAATATTGGAAAAAGGAAGGTTTGTTGTTTGTTCAGCCGAAAACAGTAATCGACCTATTTGACTCGTCTGATTATGAATGATCATAACTCTGATTAAGTCTACACTAAAAAAAGTTTGATTTGCAAAATTTACAAGTTGATTTGTAAAACATTTCATTGCTCAATACCACCCAAGCAATTCAAAAAAATGTTATAAGCAAACCATCAACCATTACTTATAAAAATTAGCCCGCTTGATTCAATACAGAAGTTCAGATATCTTGGATCAACTATTACAGACAAAATTTCCTTACATGAAGAAATATATGTACTTATTTCAAAGGCAGCGACAACATTTGTGAAACTCACACCAAGAGCATGGAACAATATCAAATTGACTCTACGAACAAAAGATATATTTTAAATTTTTTTACACCTGCCACCATGTAAAATTTTGTGGACACGCCTATGGGTCATCATTGCACTAGATTACTGTAAAATATTTTGTTTATGGTCGAAATAATATTTACATGGGCAAACATCAAAAGAATTCGCCGCTTTCAAATAACCGTTACAGCTAGACATCAAGTAACACATATGTTTTCGCGACATGGACATTTTAACAACGTATGCCAAAATTCATGTGAAATCATCAAGAACTTTTTGAATTATAAATCATAACATCTCGGCAAACGAATCTGAACGGACTATAATAATGACACATAGAACAAGGACAATTTTCTACGTTATAGTCCAACCTTTTTCAAGAAACAAATAACAATCAAATACATAAAACCATAAAAATATTGACATCTAGAATGACTTGGACATGTTTCTTTTATTTAAAAAAAATAGGCTCAAGTGAAGTTTGTTTCTTGAAAAAGGTCCCGGTTGGACAGCAACTCGCCCAACTACACTCGAAACCACAAGACATAATTATATACACAGATGGCTCTGTTAGCAGAAACACAAATAAAAGCGGTTGGGGTTTTTGTTGCCTAAAGAAATGGCGTGAAGTATGTTGAGAAATCTTCAGCATATTCTACTGTCACATCGAGCATGAGGATGGATACACACTCGGTAATACTCACAGACTCTGAAAGCATGTTGCGCGAGATAGAAAAGTTCATGCTAAGAAAAGAATAGTGGGACTTATTGAACAACTCAGTTGTCCAGAGCATTACATGGATATACTGCCCTGGTCATGCTGGGGTCAGATGAAACGAGAGAGCCGACTTATTGGCAGGCAATGCGGCGATAGACGGCACATTGCTAAGAAGCGATAAAGCAGATTTAATAAAGGCAGTAATAAATTCATTTCAAGATGCAGATGATGTCAATGCGGTTGAGAACGTACACATACAGAGAATGTTAGAAATGGGAGTATTCAGAGGTAAGGGGAGGAAATGTAAATGTTTTGGAAAGTCCCGAAGATCACACAATCAACACCTGACCAGGACCCTGAGTCTACATCCACTTGGATGGCTGCTGGAGCGGAGGGAGGAGCACTTATGGGAATGTCCCGTGTGCTGTGAAGCCAGTTTCTAATCAAGAATCAAGAATCAGCAACGTAGAAAAGTGCCCTTGTTCTATGTTTTATTGTTAGTTATTTTTTGTTCTATGGCTAGTTAAATATTTTACACCAATCATTCTACCTTATATACTATTTTCTACTTATTCGCTTGGTTACTGCGTCACACTCCATTTTGTCTGACATTCTCCGATAGTTTGATTATTTATATTTGTATATGTTACTGTCTTCTTCATTCAAATCTCGAGTGCACAGATCCCTCATGTCTTCTCTTTGAACATGAAATTCATACTCTTTTTGAAAGTTTATTTAAACATGGGTTGTGCTACATTATTCTTCTGCGTTCCTTCTCAAACTTCTACATATTAGCTGCATGTTATCCTTAGAACGGAATATACCTTGTTATCGTTTAGGTTTAACTAGGATCTATGCATCTTGACGTCTGACATCTTTAGGCCTGACAGATCTGACTTCAGAATAGCTTCTGGGACACTTTGATCCTTTATGTGATAGGACTGCTAACTCCTCCCCAAACCTCCTCAGTCATCTATCACCACATGTGTGGTAGGCCATAGTTTTGCTATTCTTTGCTCCGATTTACGCCTGGCAACACTCGGGAGATTGAATAATCACTATTAATAACTACATATATGTTTTTCGTTTGCTTACAATGTATATAACAAACACTTACGTCTTGTGAAAAATCCACATATAATATGACTATCATTTACGTCCTGTGAACAATCCACATGCCATATGATATGCATTTGTACGACTATCTATAATGTCACACAAAGCAAGTAACACAAATTAGGTTCGGTTCGAAGCTCTAATATCTATAAGCAAAGCAACCACTGTTACCGACACATAACGAAAACATTAATGAAAATAATTTCTTTCAGCGTAATCTACTTGGATATATTTGTAATATACAACATATTTACGGAATGATTGCAATTTTGACTTTAATATGCTTAAAAATTCTCGGTTGCGTTTTCATTAATGCAATCCTCATACCTTTCTCAACAATGAATTTATTTCGTGCTTTACTCGTCAGATGAACAAACGTTGAAATATTAGTCTCACAGATATCGTACTAGGTACTGATGGGACAAGAAAGGGCAGCAAATAATGGCGAAACAGTTATCTTCCAGTCATGTCGTAAGAGGCGATTAAGAAGGTTTGATTCATGAAAAGAATGTCCTTTCCAGAGGGTAAAAAGGACATATAGGCTATGCTAAAGAAAGATGTGTCATGCCTTAAAGCCCAGGTATCGCCGCTAAGCTGTAAACAATGACTATTCATTCCATTCACTAAGCTACATTATAAATTAGCGCCGAAAACATTTGAAAATGAACTTAGAGGAAGAAACTCGGAACAAAAGTAAAGTTGACTTCTGGATATGACTGACACATTGAAAACTAGAATTATGTTAGAATTTATTTTCGTCAATAAATCTCGTGTTAAGGCATCGGTCATTTGATCCAAGAACCATTCGGGAACGTGGCCTCCTGTTAGCAGCCAGGCGAATTGACTGCTAGTTCAGAGTGCAAGAAATAGCGCCACTGTGTTCGTTCCATGAATGTTGTATGAGGCAACTAAGGATATTTGGGGGGAATAGGGTGCACCTGTAAAAAGGAATAACATTGCGACATCACAACTCAATTTCATACCTTTGTATCCTATCAAATAATCATCCCAGATGCCGAAGACATGCAGCCCAGAGGGCATTGCACCTTTTGTTCTTAAGTAGCAGAGTGCTAAATGAATTGTAGATGGTCCATCACAACAACTGGATCAATAAATCTATAAATCTAACAGAATAATAATTTATGTGCTGTCTCAGTAATGGGTGCTGTGATCCTGGAAATATATAGTAATCCGGAGATACTGACAGACTGGAATGCCTCTCTTAGGGGACCAAACATGCATCTATAAACCTCCCTTATGGGACCAATAAAGCATCCATAAACCTCACTTCTGGAATCAAAAATGGATCCATAAAAATCACTCCTGGAACCAAAAACGCATCCAAACTTATGGGACCAAAAATGCATCCATAAACCTCACTTATGGACCAAAAATGCATCCATCTACCTCACTTATGGGACAAAAATGCATCCATAAACCTCACTTATGGACCAAAAATGCATCCATCTACCTCACTTAAGGGCAAAAAATGCATCCATAAACCTCACTTAGGGAGTCAAACATGCATCCATACAAATTCTCCCTTACACAACCATGACTTTGAGGTAATCTTACACGTGTCCAGGTATCACCTCAGTGACACAAACATACGTTAACGGGTCCAGGTATCGTCTCAGTGACACAACCATACGTTACATCGGTCCAGGTATCACCTCAGTGACACAACCATACGTTACAACAGTCCAGGTATCACCTCAGTGACACAACTGAATAGATCACGAAATTATCTCTGAACGACTATATGCTATCAATAGCTACCCAATCACAGCTATCATAATTATTTCGTCAACATCACCGTCGTCATTGGGCAATAGGGTACACCGCAGGAAGATAACACACATAAAATTACTTTTCTTTACTACTCAAAATATGCCCTACTCCGATACTATTACAAGTTGAAGACACAGATGAACAATACAAGTGTATTTAACAGCAACATTTTAAATTATTATTTTAGTGTTTCAGCCGGCTACACCACATAAAATAAACATTAGCATTACAATTTTGGGGTCGAGATGGTTGAGGAGTTGAGAACCGGTGTTATACAACGAGCTATCAATCCTTACATTATTCTTTCAAGTTCTAGAAAAATATTACTGCCAAACGTATATATATATATATATATATATATATATATATATATATATATATATATATAAATATATATATATATAAAACGAACAATAATATTGCATGTCCCTCAACATACAACAAAATAGCAAATTTTAATGTGCATACAAAGAATAAAGTATTTTATTTTAATTTCTCGTCATTTCAGAAACGCTGGTCAAACATCGAGGACGTGGCGAGTTCCCAGAAAGGAAAACTCCAAATTAAATTTCATATGTGCATCGTTGTTTCCTTATGACCATGATAGATTATAAGACATTAAAATCGTGACCAGAAATGCAGCGCCGCATGCAAACTCAAAAATAAACCCTTTGATGTTGTACATTTTCTAAATGTCAGTATATATTTTACAAATACTAAATTACCAGGCGGTTCAGTGCGAAAACTCGAGTGACAGAAGAGAAACAATTCCTGGTTAAAAGTGGATTCATAATTCAAGGTCACAACATAACAAGTGTTTCTTTGCCGTACGTCAAGGCACATCTTTGTAACTTTGTAACAGTATAATCTATCGCTAACCTGAATCTTAAAATGTTAGTAATCGCACGTAACAAACACGCACTGCTTTACCTCACGCCAATTTGGAAACAAGTGTAAAGAACTTTTGGTAATTACTGATAATACGCAGAAGTAGGTTCAAAACACAAACAAATTAGGTTTTGTCAAAAAGGCCTTTATCATGGACACACTATAGCAGAAAATAAGTAAACTAAAAGACATCAATTTCGACGATCATATCACAGAAAAACATGACAACACATGCTGGAACTCTGTAAGAGGACCCATGAAAACTTCCTGTAAAAACTGGACTGACAAAGACGAAGAAGAACGTGTGTTTTGTTTCGTCCCTGCTCGCCAAACCATCATTTATTTTCCTAGCAAGTTGATTTAAAATTACTCTAAATCCTAACCACTTTCCTCAGAAAATAACAAATTGCTAGCCATCTTAACCTAGATGTAAAGTATGATATTAAACTGTTATAACAAGAAAATTAATACATGAAACGTTTGGTAGTGCTTGGTGAAAACAATGTTCAGGAATAAGTAAACTTCAGGAGACAATACTTTCAGCGAACGTTTATTGTTTGATATTGAAGTGTATAAAATCTTCCATAAACTTCAACTGTGGAAATGATTGATTTCATTATATTGTGGTTACCTGACATGTACCCCGGCCCACTCAACGAAGCCGTGACATGACGCCTGATGAGAGTATAATTCATATCACGTGACTTCCTAACTTTAAAGATTCAAACGGCGCAATAGTTTTGCTGTTGTATAAATATTATGTACACTAAGTGAAACATGTTTACAACATCTTCTAGAAATTTCAAGAACGTTCTAAACAATTTTAGTCTGAAGGTTTGACTCTATCCCAAAAGTACAATGTTAAAATTGTTCCACCGGCCCAATAAGGTTGCTCACCTCTGGCCTAGCTGTCCTATTAATCGTATTCTTCTAGTACAGTAGACAGTTGTTAAGCAATATCAACAAATTTCACTTACCATAATCACAGCATCGGCTATAGGCGCCTTTAATACAATGTGTCTTTTATATCATTACTTCAATCGTCTGAGTGGTCGTTCTAATCACAAAAGAGATATCTGCGTGTAAGAGGCTAAAATGATAGAATTTTGCGTACAAGAAACTAAAATAATAGAGTTCTGCGTGTAAGAGGCTAAAATAATGGATATCTGCGTGCAAGAGGCTAAAATAATAGAGTTCTGCGTGCAAGAGGCTAAAATGATATAATTTTGCGTACAAGAAGCTAAAATAATAGAATTATGCGTGCAAGAGACTCAAATGTAAAAATAAGTAGGGAACTGACTTTAATCAGTATGTTTAACTGCATATCTACTATGTCTCTCAAAACGAGAACCCATAGCATGTAACACTGCAGCTTCAAGTAATAACTGCAGATATATACGAAACATAACCACTATGTCAGGCAGATATTCGAAACATAACCACTATGTCAGGCAGATTCCGAATTTGACCTGTGTGTAAAATAAGTCGCGGCTACATGCCACACTGTAACATCAACTAATGTTGTCATCTCTAGCATCTTTCATATTGTTGTATGTCATGATGGTGGAATCTATTGCGATGGGATATTCATATGTGAAACTTTAATATAGGGTGCAAAGGGAACGCATTGTTCTCGGCAGACCCCGGGTTAGCAGATAACCATGATCCCAAAAAAACCTCCTCCCTGTGCACCCTGGAAACAGAAATACAGCGGCACGTGCTGATTCTGGTCAAAACTTTTGGGGATCGAATCCATGAATGTCGAGGAAGCAGATGGAAAGAGATTTGATAGCAAAAGAGACAGACAATATATCCGACACCACCAGCGCCAACATATGCAGTGGCACTGTTGACACACAGTGACGTTAGTCAGTCCAGTCCGAACATTGGAGGGGGGGGTGGACAATGAGAAAGGCAGGAAAATTTAGATGCATGGCGAGAGACGATCAGATTTCATACTGAGTACAATGAAAGGGCAGCACAGCGCCAGAGGGCTGTGCCAACTGAAATAGAAAGTGAAAACGTTCAAAGGACATCAAAACTAAAAGCTCTGTTAGCTCGAGGCAAGCTTACAGTTATCTGCTCTCCTTACGGGCGCAGACCCAAATCCAATCATGGACGCCCGGCAAAGCAAGACGACCTGGCCTAACTCTAATGTCGGGCTTTCCTATACCGGAAACATGCTCGTGAAGAGAAAGGGTTCGTTACCCGATGGGCTAGACACAAATGGGACAAGGTTGTTCAGTTCAAGAACACGTCTTGCACCTAAATGCATGGTGAGACCCAGACTTGGACGAGGGGTTCACGATGTCGGTGAACGACACCTCGACTAAGAAGGCGAAAGGGCCCGGGTCCAACTCTTCTGCCGAGTTCTTCCTTCACCGGAACCAGGCTCGGAGTGGGAAAAGGTTCAGTACCCGATGAGCACAGAACGTCTAATTAAAACGAGGCAAGCTCACTGACGGTTTGAACACCTCGCGCGAGATGGACGGGAACGACAATCGTCTCGGCGAAGAGGCAATATACCCCCGCGCATCCGTAGACAGACAGGCAGGCTGTCACTGGTTAGGGAAACCTACTACCCGAATTAAAGGCATGACGAATACGGATGTTCTGGGCCTCGGATGTCCCGGTCACATAGTGATCCAACCGAGGTACAAATACCACAATTCAACAGTGGAACCTGCAGTACAAAGTACTTCACGCTCCCAGACGGAAATCACACGATTTATTCGATGTGGTTACAAGAGATCGAACGCAGAAGAAGAATCTTTAATATATGCAACATCCGTTATTTTAAAATGTGACAAAAAATGCATTTTTATTCATTTTCGATCCTTCTCAAACTTCAGATGGATCTTTACTGTAGCAGGGCAACTGCCCAACTAGATTTCTCTTACAGCAGAAACATGATCCTACTAGAAACCTCTTCTGACTGGTCAGATACTACAAGATTTCTCTTACAGCAGAAACATGATCCTACTAGAAACCTCTTCTGACTGGTCAGATACTACAAGATTTCTCTTACAGCTGAAACATGATCCTACTAGAAACCTCTTTTGACTGGTCAGATACTACAAGATTTCTCTTACAGCAGAAACATGATCCTACTAGAAACCTCTTTTGACTGGTCAGATACTACTAGCTTTCTATTACAGCAGAAACATGATCCTACTAGAAACCTCTTTTGACTGGTCAGATACTACAAGATTTCTCTTACAGCAGAAACATGATCCTACTAGAAACCTCTTTTGACTGGTCAGATACTACTAGCTTTCTATTACAGCAGAAACATGGTCCTACTAGAAACCTCTTATGACTAGTCAGGTCCTACTAGATTTATCGCATAGAAGGACAATTGTCTTATTCGATTTATTGTATATCAGGACAATGGCGCTAATAGACTCCTCTTATAGCAGGACACTGGTATGAAACGATTCTTCTTATAGCAGGACACTAGCCCTATTAGATTTCTCTTGTAGCAGGACAGTGGTCCTACTAGATTTATCTTCTAGCAGGATAGTGGTCCTACAAGATTTCTCTTGTAGCAGGACAGTTGTTCTGCAAGATTTCTCTTGTAGCAGGACACTGGTCCTACGAGATTTCCAACAAGATGTAACCCACACAGCTGAAATGTCGCTGTTTTATTTGCGCCAACAACAAAACACTTCCGGTGTGTATGGAAACTTGTTAAAAACTCTCAACATGTCAGAACACGAACCTACACAAAGGAAAAGAACCAGGCGTGAATGTTAAAGTCGGTTCCTGATAGAAAACATGAGTCACCTAATAGCTTAGTAACACAATTTCTCACACTCCTGTAACAAGAAACACTTAACTAAGATGTTTCGTTAACCAGTATTACTATAGCGTCAATATCTAAATGGTTTTGTTTTTATATATAATTCCTGTGTCACTGAGATGTCGTTTAAGTATCATTTATTTGATGTGTGTACAGACAGCATGCGAACACTCTCAAACAATTCTCAGAAGATCTTGTCAAGAAGTCAGAAGTAGCAGTTTAGGTTGAAATCTGCTCTTACAGTCACGTCATAAAATGTACAGGATATGCAATTCTGCGTCCAAACAAATTATCTCCTTTTAGCGTTCATTCTATTTATTGAATTTGTTTGAATTAGAATAAATGCTACAGTCATATTGAATATCACTTTTTCATAAAACGATCTAATAATGGAAATCAAAATAGTTGTAAGATTGTTTATGAATAGCAATGGGAAGTAACTATACTTGTGTCGTTCATGTTGCAAGTTTAAAATATGTGAGTGGTCGTTCTTAAATATCACCACTCATGATATTGATTGTATTCAAATGACTCTGTAATGTGGATATTGAAGTCTGGTCGCTGCATACTTTTATTAGCAATTTAACATAAAGTTTCAGAGATTTAATTATTTTGCACTCAACTTCTTGTCCGTTTAGACTCTTAGAAAAAGTTATTTGCAAAAGTGTGGACAACATTGAGCTTCTTTTACGTTAAGTATTTAGAAACTCCATGTCACGCACTTTTCTCACAATTCGATGTCACGCACTATTCTCACAACTCGATGTCACGTACAATTTTTATAACTAGATGTCGCGAATTGCTTTCAAAACTCAATATCAGGTACTATTTTACAAGAATCACAAGCACTATTTTCACAACTATATGTCACTATTTTACAACTTGATTTAACGCACTATTTTCATAACTTTATGTCACGTTCTATTACAAAACTTTATTTCACGCACTATTTCCACAACTTAGATCTCACGCACTATTTTTACAACTTGAATGTCACGCACTATTTTCACAACTTAGATCTCACACACTATTTTCACGCACTATTGAATATGTAATGCAGACATATGAATCAATAATATGTGTATGTTTGCTTCTGCGTTCAGACTAACCTTTTGCAGATTATTAAGCTGTGTCGATGTTTAAAGTTTTGTTAAGCGTGCACGGCAAGTAGGTCTGTCACAATTCTGTGCTCCTCTTAACGAATCCCGGTAACACGGGCCCGTGGTTTTTGTTAATGTATATGTTTAAATTACCTACTTATGTTGTTATAATGTGAATTGTGGTTCGATCTATCTATCTATACGCTGTATCCCTTGTTTGCCTTGCGGCGTCAGTGATAGAAGAGTTCTCTGTTGATGGCTTTCGTGTGTGCTGTTTGTAAGCTTGTTCCTGTGGTTTGTTTGATTTCTGTGATCCATCTTTTACATGGGTCTGCTACTGACTGTATAGCCGTTATGTCTATGTGTCATGATCATTTGTGGCATGACATCTGTTGGAAATCTGAAAGCGTGTGAAAACCACTTGATCTGCTGTCTTTTGATGTGGTCCATTACTGGTATGTTATTGACTATATGTCTGATGTTATCGTTTCTAATTCTATCACTTAATGACACATCGAGTCTTCCTCGGTAGACATGTCATTTCTAATGTGACTATTTACTTTTGTCGTGTGCTGTGATTGCCCAGTATTGGCACTGGTAGCATAGTGATAGAATAATAATAGTCTTGTATAATTCAACTTTAGTGTCTATGTTTACATTTTTGTTTTTAAAAATACATGTCATCGTATGCGTCATCCAACAAGACTATATGTCATTCAACAAAACTATATGGCATCCAACAAAACTAAATGTCATCCAACAAGAAGAATACATGTCATCTTACGTGTCATCCAACAAGACTACATGTCATCCAACACGACAACACAAGGGATATATAAATGTTGGCCCTTTCTAAAGGGCTAGCTGTACACGTTAACTCATCAAATTGAAGTCACCAACTACAATAGGCTGTGGTATCATCTCATAGAAATCAATAATCTCCAAACCAGATGTGATCATGCTAACACTACCGTAAGATAACAATTCAGGAATATCCTTCCTTTGGGCACGGACAGCGTCAAACGTCCACTGCAGAGATAACGCGGAAGCAGCATTCTAATCGGAAGTGACACATCCAGTCGGGAATATTAATGAAGAAAAGATAATAAAGGACATATAACGATGGTTGATCCTAAAATATTGTATGATAACTATCGAATGTTCTAGTTCCTCTCTATCGTGTAGCGCTGAAATAAAGCTTACGGTCTTCGTGATATACCCAGTATATTTTAGATGAAATATTCTTTGTGATGTACCCAGTATATCTCAGGTGACCTATTCTATGCTGTGATATACCCAGTATATCCCAGGTGACTTATTCTTCCCAGATAGTATTCCTCTTTATGTATGTATCTACGGAACTGCTCAATTTTCTGGAAGATTTGAACTGCTGCGGTCCGGAGCATGTTTAAACAATCTGACAGGTATACATCGTCGTCTTGAGTAAGCATTTTTATCCTACTACCAACAACCATACCTTCCATTAATAATTTGTCCATGCTGTTATGTCCTTTAATTCATTCATTCATTGGTCCCATCGGGCGTAGGCGATCATATCTCTCTACAGTCCTCTGTTTGTTATACATTTAAATATAGTTTCCGATGATTCTGCATCATGCCAGGCTTTCAAGCCATCCAATATTTTCTCATGTTGTCTTCCTCTGTCTCTCTTACCTTCGATATTTCCAGAAGGTACGATGTTCTCCAACCCACCCCTTCTCACGACATGACCCAGAAGATGTGATTGTCGTCTTCTAATACTGTTAATACGTTCTCTATTTGAGTTGACACCTGTAGAATTATAGCATTAATTCTTTCTAGCTGTCCATAATATTTTCATTCAACATTCTTCTATAAAACCACATCTCTGTGACCTCCAGATATTATCTTGCAATATTGTCAACTTCCCATGCTTCACTACCATATAACAGTATGGGCGTTATGTAATATTTTAGTATGCTATTTCTTACTTCCGGTTAAGATGGCGACAGGAGGGGCGATATTTTTATCGTCTCTCGTTCACGCCAATATTTTCACATATATTGTTCTATGAATGATGCTGTTGGTGTGTTCCATTCTTGATATGGATTATTGAGTGCTTAATCTCTGTGAAAACATGCAGCAATGTGTGTTCCTGCTGGAATATTCATCCATGCTTCTAGATTGTTTATGGAAATAATACAGCAGTGACGTCATGTGACACAGCGTGATAACTGAGTTGTTCTAACCGGTAGATTCCTTCTGCCTAGTGGGATACGCTATTATTAGCCATAGGTCCATGGCAGGCAAGGGGAAACCATCATTGTACATCCCAAGAATGAAAAATCATGTCCTTGTATATGGTCATAAAATCTCAACTTTCTTATTATTATGTCCTTTTAGAAAGTATATTCGCAATACTCTCGTAGTTTGTCATTACTTTCGTGAGAGGGGGGGGGGGTGTTGGGTCAGCGATAGGAAATCACATTCGTTTTCACCCAAATTTTTCAACTGACTTGATGTATACCGTATGTTCTAGAAATTGCTGTGAGTTCAAAGGTTATAAGACTTAATTCGTGTTTCTGTTATCTGAATCAAGCATATTCTCATGTTCCTATTCCAGATTTTAAAGTTTTGTGACCATAAATTTGCAGTTATTATTTGTTTCTATTATTGCAAGAGCCAAAACCCATCACAGAAGAAGTACGTTGGGCAATTAAAAAATTACAATCTGGCAAATCACCACGCTGCGACAAACTGGTTGCTGAATTGATACAAGCAGAAGGAGTACCAAGTGTCCAGCTATGTCGTGCTTTGTGTGTTAAAATCTGGAAAAGTAAAATAGGGCCAGTAGATTGGCCAAGATCAGCATATATACCACTGCTGAAAGAAGGAAATTTGAAACTCTGCAGAAATTATAGAACAATTGAACAAGATAATCATGAAAAGAGTGCCACAATATATGAACAGAGAAATCAATACAGTTCAGGCAGGTTTTAGAAGTAAAATAGAGACACTAGAGATCGTATCTTCAACATGTGAAATATAATAGAGAAGCGCAACAAATTCAATGTAGACATAAACACGTGTTTTATAGACAACTCAATGTAGACATATACACGTGTTTTATAGACAACTCAATGTAGACATATACACGTGTTTTATAGACAACTCAATGTAGACATATACACGTGTTTTATAGACAACTCAATGTCGACATAAACACATGATTTATAGACAACTCAATGTAGACATATACACGTGTTTTATAGACAACTCAATGTAGACATATACACTTTTTTATATACAACACAAAACCATTTGGCTACTTAGCACAACAGAAATGATGGAACATAATCGAAAGTATGGGCTTTCCACATCATCTCATATCACTCATTAAAATTCTGTAACATTAAAATGCTGTAACATTAAAATGCTGTAACATTAAACTGCTGTAACATTAAAATACTGTAATAGGAGCAACATGCTTTCATCCGTCTCCCGTAAGAAACATTTGAATGGTTTGAGATCTAAAATGAGACAACCCAGAATGTATCCCCTCACCACACCTATTCAACATACACGCAGAAAACAACATGCGAAATATACCACATGACCCACGTTATGAACAGTTTCAACCACCTAATATCGAATGAAATAAGATTCCAGAAGTTATATATATAGATTTCATCACCCTAATATGAAGGAGCCCACAGTCTTAGAAGGCATGATTATATCAATCTAACATTATAAAAGCCCAAAATCATTTCCTAAACACAGAAAAAATGAACAGAAATGCATATCAGCAGAGATAAACTCAGACCTACAATTTTCACTGTCAAATTGACACTAGTAAAATGTCAATAACTTTGAATATCTCGGGTCAACCATCATCGACGCACGAGATTAAAAAACTATGGCAAGGGACAAATTTAAAAAGTTACAATTAAAAGCGTATCTTTCCAGCAGCAACATATGGTTGTGAGAAGTGGACAATGACATCTGCAATGGAAAAGAAAATATCGGCATACGAATTAAAATGTTATAGAGAGGTCATAAGAGAACAAGTCAGACCAAGACTACAATGGAAACATGTCACTAGAAGAAACTGGTTAGCTTGCACAGAACTGAGAGGATTACAGAGTGGAAGTGAGGAAATCGTTCTGTAACGGATACGTCACATGGATAGAAAGATTGTCGCAAGATGGAAGAAGTTTTCTATTATCTTTCTCTCTTTGGGTCAGAGGGCACAATCTATGAACCCATGGATCATTTGATCTGCAACCAACGTTCTCTATGAATGTTTTTTGTCAAATATATTCTTGTTCTCCTTGTGCGCTGTACCTCAAACCTCTTCATATTAGCAAAATATATAACGGATCAGACTTTGTGATGCATCATGGTTTATTGCTTGGTGGAGATATCTGCACATTTCGACCTCACACATGGTATAGCATCACCTAAGCATGACTTCTTGGTCACTTTGAACCTCTATGAGATGGGATAGCCAACCTCACCCTAAATACCTTCTTAGTTGCCTCTTACGACCTACATGGTATGTTACAGTGTTGATATTTTTGAACCATATTGTGGACCCCGGTGTTAAACATGTGTTCTATACTTGTTGATATCAGTGCTTCCAACGAACTACTGAAACAAGATAGTACTTACTGAGTCTTTCGTAGCTTATCCTGTACAATATAAATACTAACAATATTACAATACCATAATTGCCCTAAAATAATGTAGGCAATTTAAATACGTTCAGTAGTATTCCATTGCTTTCTAAATGCTACGGATGCTCCGGATGGCGGGGATCGAACTCCGTACCTTGGCCGTCACAGTCGCGATCTGTGCCACAGAGCCGGACGAGATGAATCTATAATGGATCTATTAGTTATTCATCTTCTTCTTCTTCTGTGTTCGTTCTCAAACTCCTGCAGATTAGCAGGATGTAGTCCGGAGAACGGAATGCGTTGTGTCATGGTTTACAGCATTGCTGCAATATCTGCGCCTTTCGGCCTGACACATCCGACTTCAGCATGACTTTGAGTCACTGGCCCTATATGGGATGGGACAGCCAACCCCATCCCATAACCTCCTTAGTCGCCTTTTACGATATGCGTGGAAGGTAAACGATGTTGCTATTCTTTGGTCCTCTTTCGGGCCCCGGCAACCCACGGGCGAGTTATTCATCTAGGGCCAAAGACGGCACATAGGGCGGACGTCATAGATTTCCAAGTCTCTCGTTTCATTGCAATTTGCTTTAGATCTTCATTATTTCTGTACCGAATCTCTACCGATATATGATGATAATCTATACTGAATCTCTAATTCTGTATATCATTGTTTCGAACAAACTGTTGAATCAATATATTACTTACTGAATCTCTAATTCTGTATATCATTGTTTCGAACAAACTGTTGAATCAATATATTACTTACTGAATCTCTAATCATCTTTTCTCACACTATTGCCAGGCACATTTAACAATCAAATTCCACAATTGTATAATATATATAATATATATATAATTCTAAATAAAAATGTACCGTAGAAATCAGATTTGTCGGACCATACAACTACAACACGGTACATTTCCTATCTCTAGTATACATACTGCAAGAGTTCATATAGAGACATCCAGTGGGAGTTTGAGAAGGAACGCTTAAAACATTTAAACATGAGTTTGTTACTGGATGGACAATCTCTTCAACAAAAGAACTAGACAACCTCACAGGCGGTGTCTGGGTTCGGGATATCCTGTGACAATGATATATCAGATTGTTCTCTCATGCCACATTGCCATCGAGAGAAAGTAATTTTTGAATAAAATAGAATTCATCATCATCAAGTGCCGTCTCCGCAACGAAGGTTGGCTGCAACGTATCTCCAACATCTCATGTCTCTTGTCTTGGTGGTGCACTCTGCTAGACTGTAACCTGTCCATCGTGTAATGTTACTCTCCCAGTTGTATCTCTGCCTACCTCTTGCTCGCTTCCCTTTGACTTTACCCTCAAGTAAGGTCTTCAATAGGGTGTCATGTCTTTTAATGTGTCCAAAGTATTTTATTTGCCTGATCTTTATTTCTCTTAGTAGTTATTTCTTCATATTAAGTGTCTTTAGCACCTCCTTATTTGTTTTCTTCTCGTTCCATGATGTTCTCCCTATTCTTCTATATACCCACATCTCAAATGCATCAATTTTGTCTTCTAATTGTTTATTTAGTGTCCATGTTTCTGAGCCATACATTAATATGGAATAGATGTAGCATTTTATAATTCTCATTTTTAACTTGTTTGTAATTTGTTTAGATATTAGTAATTTCCTCATGTCATTGAAGGTACTTTTAGCCATTCCTATTCTCCTTTTAACTTCTGTTTCACATCTGCCATCATTTGTGATTATGTGTCCAAGATATTGATAGTGCCCTACTTGTAGTTTCTCTCCATGTATGTTTATGTTTAGCGCCTGTTCTTCTGTGTCTTTGCTAATTATCATGGTTTTTGTTTTTTGAATGTTTATATAATAGAATTACATGGAAAATTAATAGATACAATTGGAAGTATATTAGAAGAAGAAACACATAAACGGGTTAGTAACGTTTAAGACATAGCTTTCGATATTCTTCTATTGTATGGGAGTGGAGCTAGTGAATGTTAAGTCACTCTCCCGCTGACCAGCAGACATAGGTATCGAGTCCATTCATTATTCATGCTCTCAAATAACAATCATTACCGTGTTTCATCCATTCGACAATATATAATGTGCCACCGTCCATGCTCTGGTAAGGTCGAGGAGGTATGAGACGCCAACTTTATTGATTACGTTTGGTAAGCAGGTCTGTAGATATGGTCTTCAAAGGGGCGGTGGATCCCTTTTAAAAAAAAGTTTATTTGTATGCTTTGTGCTTCGTGTGTCGAATCTTCTTTTTGATGCGAAATATGATTACTTATTGGTGGAAAATCTCTACGGTTGGGAGTGAGGGGGGAGGGTGGAGTTTGGCCCATTCTATGGCCAAACTCCCAGTGCTAAGAGTATTGTTTGGATTTTGCTAAAATGGGGGGGGGGGGGTGTGGAACCCCAACATCTGCCCTTATATATACAGACCTGGCAGTAAACGACGCTTGTAAAGCGGTTTCTGATCAGCAACTGAATAGGCAGATGGACACTTATGGGTAACCGGGTGCTGTGAAATTGATACATAACTCAGCTTTCCTTTACTGTTAACCTCCTATGGGGACAGCTAATAGACTGATTTTTATTGAACTGTTTGACTCTTACGGTAAGGCACTCACCTTTACCTGTGAAACTTATCCTATTTTGAAAATACAAGAGTGTATGCTAATAACAGTAAACCTTCCAACACGACATGCAATAATATCATTGATACATTCCAATACGACATGCAATAATATCATTGATACATTCCAACACTACATGCAATAATATCATTGATACATTCCAACACGACATGCAATAATATCACTGATACATTCCAACACTACATGCAATAATATCATTGATACATTCCAACACGACATGCAATAATATCATTGATACATTCCAACACGACATTCAATAATATCATTGATACATTCCAACACGACATGCAATAATATCATTGATACATTCCAACACGACATACAATAATATCATTGATACATTCCAACACGACATGCAATAATATCATTGATACATTCCAACACGACATGCAATAATATCATTGATACATTCCAACACGACATGCAATAATATCATTGATACACTCCAACACGACATGCAATAATATCATTGATACATTCCAACACCGCATGCAATAATATCATTGATACATTCCAACACCGCATGCAATAATATCATTGATACATTCCAACACCGCATGCAATAATATCATTGATACATTCCAACACGACATGCAATAATATCATTGATACATTCCAACACCGCATGCAATAATATCATTGATACATTCCAACACCGCATGCAATAATATCATTGATACATTCCAACACCGCATGCAATAATATCATTGATACATTCCAACACCGCATGCAATAATATCATTGATACATTCCAACACCGCATGCAATAATATCATTGATACCTTCCAACACCGCATGCAATAATATCATTGATACACTCCAACACGACGTGCAATAATATCATTGATACATTCCAACACCGCATGCAATAATATCATTGATACCTTCCAACACCGCATGCAATAATATCATTGATACATTCCAACACCGCATGCAATAATATCATTGATACCTTCCAACACCGCATGCAATAATATCATTGATACAATGTCAAAACTTTTATTCAGAAACTGTGTTCTATCTTTCTATCTAATGTCATTTCTACCTGTGCTGTTAATCTTCGTTGGGTGGAAGGGGGTGAAAATTTGAAGGTTTCTGTCTTTGACCATGTGGGTCGTGTTGGCCATGGTCAGCTCATGTCTCTTTAAGGTTTCTTTGATTGAAAACTGAAACGTTTACAGTTCTTGGAAGTAATTGTGGCATGAAACTCCATCTTCTACTGTTGTATGCACGACGGCCTGGTTTTGTTAGTGTCATTCTCATGACATGACCAAGCCACCTGATTTACTGCCTTTCGATGTGGACTTGACATGAGATGGTCTTTATTTATTTCCCCGAAATCTTCTGCGTTGTTTGTTTGTTTATTTGTTAACTGGTTGGTTAGCCTCATTTAGCCGATGCACCTTCCTTGAAAATAATTCCTTGTTGGTTTTATTAGGGCCTCTGGGGTGCATCGTATATTGTGGCGTGGTTACCTGGTTGGCGCTATATTCTTTCTGCGAGACCCAAGTTGCAGCTGCGTTTTCTAGCTGAAGTCAAGAGAACTATATTGTGGCGTGTTCAGATTGGTGTAGCCAGATTGGGGTAGCCATTAGAAATTATTTGGGTTGTGGTTTGGAGTGGCTGTCTGCGTATTGCCTTGGAGATTATTTAAATGTGCAGTCATCTATTAGAAGGGTTCCTTGTGGTTGTTATGCATGAGTAGTCTGCTCTTGCTCTGCCTTCTGATCGTTGAGATAGAAGTTCCGTTTCGTACCTTGTAGGTTCTCATTCATTGACGGTCTCACATTCTTGAGTTATCTGGTAACGCATTCTTGTCCAAGAGTAGTAGTAGTGACTTGCTGCTTTCCTTTGTGTGCCGGTTGATCGATGCTGCTATAAAAAGTTGTTTTCGTGTCATTTGTTCTCTCCTTTTTTCCTCTAATCTGCGTCTTTCTTTTTTTGTTATTTCATTATTTTAATATTTTTTTAATTAAGGAAATTTACCAACATAGTTATATACAAACCTCATAGACGTGCATAAATAATTATGCTTGTATTATTTCCTTGTGTGGTTCATTAACATTCGTAGTTTTTTAAAACAGAAACATACATTTTGTAACCCATTCTTACATATCTGTCGGTCACGTGAGGCTCACTATTTTCCTAGTAGGATATACATTCAATACCTACAGTTAGGGTTGGGGTTAGCCTCATTCATTCCTAAATATATATTCGCTACATACAGGTATATTCCTACGCATACCCTAACAGATAGTCAGAACTGAAAGTTATATTCTCACACATAACCTAATATGCCTATATATAAAGTAACTAAAGTTAGGGCATATATTCTCACGCATGCGCTAATACACATTTCTCTGTCGGTCTCTTGTGGCGACATGTATAGCTTTACTCAAACATCTCATTTCACACGCTGTGATATTGTTCCAAGGGCCATTTTTGACATTGGTAACACATAGTAATATATAATCTGTCGTTTAGTTGTTTGAATTGCAAGAAAATGTATTACAAGGGATACAACTGCAATACTACATCTTCTATGATTAACAAAAGGTGTTACCTCCCATAGTATTCATACACTGTATTTCCTATAAAACCAATTAGAAACTAAAATGCAGACAGAAAAACATGTTTAGACTGTTGAATAGATGTGCTATATACGTCTGTTCTGTTGTTGTTCATTCGTCGTAATCGACGATAACCATTCAGCTCAAATGGGATGATGATGAAGATAATAACGTCTACTGTGTGCATGGCTATGAGGGAGGAGCCTGTCATTGAGCAGTCCCTTCTAGCGTATTTTTGTTGCGTAGCTTGAAGTCTCAAGTTCTCTGCAGCTGCTGCACCACTCGTGATTCTGTGGCGGCAAGATTCGACCATATTGTGTGTCTATGTTGAAGTGAGTTATTGATGTCTTAAGAGTGTCTTTAAAACTGCTTCTGGCCTCTGTTCTTGCGAAAAAGTAGTCTGAAATTCTTCATATAAAACTTTTGTGGTTGACGATCTTTCATGTGGACCATGCGTCCTGTCCAGTATGTCTGTACCTTCATCAACATTGCGTGTATTCTTAAAGATTTAGATTTCATCAGAACTTCACAGTATGTTTTTTGTTTATCCCACCAATAGATGTTAAGTATCGTACGAAGGCGGACATGGTTTGGTGCTGTGATATCATACGAAGGACAACAAATAAGATCAAAGATACCATCTATAGAAGATAACCACTGATTGATGCTCATTGACACAATAGATATAATAAAGGTTGACAGAGTATTTAATGAGCTGCATAAATGCGAAAGCGATTCCGACTATTATATCGTAGAATTACGAACTAAATAACAAAGTAATAGGAAATTCAGAAAATCTAGCATGAAATAAAAAGAGGCAATACTAACTATGAAATGAGGAAAATCACCTGGTATAGATAACATTCCAGCAGAATTCTTGAAATAGAGGAAATTAATGTTAATTACTATGACTAATATTTGCCCGAAAATATGGAGTACAAGATAATGACCCGTTGAATGGATACAATCACTAATAATACATATTTTCAAGAAAAGGAATTTGAAAGTGTGTAAGAATGATACAATTATTAGCCTTATACCAAACACGAATAATCAGATATTCAAATTACTAATGAGCAGACTGAAGCATACGTAAGATGAACCAATTGTAGGAACAAAAATTGGTTTCAAAACAAACAGAAACACCGTTGAACAAATTTTCAATATTCAAATTTTAATTCACGTAAATATTCATTGTTAGTATCATATATAATAGAATACCATGAAATTTAGAAAATGTATTTCAACGTGTCTGGCATGATGAGATAATTGAGTTTGGATAACTACAGCTTCGGTTGATGATGGGGATAATGGTGATGCTGATGTCATTCTATGTCTTTACTGACAACCAGGAAGCAGGCTAGTGAAGTTTACAGAGACATGTAATCCCAGTGTGTCACACATGATTGCCTGTCTGGGCAGGTTTTATCACTAGTGACTGTTTGCTTGGGAAGGTTTTGTCACACATGATTGTTTGTCTGGGCAGGTTTTGTCACACATGATTGCTTGTCTAGGCAGGTTGTGTGAAAAATGTACCTTGCCCGTTTTCACTAGCCCCATCTCGGCTCTTATTATTACTTCAAAGGTTTAGGCAATACCAATATACTTGTAAACATATAGAACTGCAGGAGATCATCTAATTTCATATGATCTTATTTCATAAGATGATTTAATACACAACCACCATCATACACAATGTTGAATCAATATACAATAGTGGAATATAATGCTGAATTAAAAATAAAGCCATAATTGAAATTTACAGGAAAATGTGAGAATCCACTAAGTATCCATAGTTTCTAGAGTACATTTACGGTATATCCTGCAGTACACAATACAAGAAACACGTCCAGATTATATCATGTCGGTATAACCTGCAGTACACAATACAAGAAACACGTCTAGATTATAGCATGTCGCTACATCCTGCAGTACACAATACAAGAAACACGTCCAGATTATAGCATGTCGGTATATCCTTCAGTACACAATACAAGAAACACGTCCAGATTATAGTCGGTATATCCTGCAGTACACAATACCAGAAACACGTCCAGATTATAGCATGTCGGTGCATCCTTCAGTACACAATACAAGAAACATGTCAAGATTATAGCATGTCGGTATATCCTTCAGTACACAATACAAGAAACACGTCCAGATTATAGTCGGTATATCCTGCAGTACACAATACAAGAAACACGTCCAGATTATAGTCGGTATATCCTGCAGTACACAATACAAGAAACACGTCCAGATTATAGCATGTCGGTATATCCTTCAGTACACAATACAAGAAACACGTCCAGATTATAGCATGTCGGTATATCCTTCAGTACACAATACAAGAAACACGTCCAGATTATAGCATGTCGGTATATCCTTCAGTACACAATACAAGAAACACGTCTAGATTATAGCATGTCGCTATATCCTGCAGTACACAATACAAGAAATACATCCAGATTATAGCATGTCGGTATATCCTTCAGTACACAATACAAGAAACACGTCCAGATTATAGTCGGTATATCCTGCAGTACACAATACAACAAACACGTCCAGATTATAGCATGTCGGTGCATCCTTCAGTACACAATACAAGAAACACGTCAAGATTATAGCATGTCGGTATATTATGCAGTACACAATACAAGAAACATGTCAAGATTATAGCATATCGGTATATCCTGCAGTACACAATACAAGAAACACGTCTAGATTATAGCATGTCGCTATATCCTGCAGTACACAATACAAGAAACACGTCTAGATTATAGCATATCGGTATATCCTGCGGTACACAATACAAGAAACACGACCAGATTATAGCATGTCGGTATCAATCGGAGGTCACCTTAACTACAATTTTCTGTTGGATGATGATGTTGAACTATAGCTGGCATAGTACAAGAGGTGCAATAGCTAACAGCAAACTTGAAGAATATTACAAGTAAGTACCTAATGGAAATCAACAACGAAAAGAACACGATTTTGTTTAACCACAGAGACATAGAGGTACAAACCACATCATAATTAATGGGGATACACTTTAAGAAGTGAATATTTTCAAATGTCTAAGATCCGGCATTTGGAGTGATAGTAAATAAAATAAAAAATGAATTAAAGTCAATGCTGCAGATAGTCTTCGCTAAACTGGAAAGACTTACATCTAATATACAAAAGTGTTATAGTGAAGATCTTAACGTAAAGCGTATTATTGTTATTATGTTGTACGCCAGTGAGAGTTGGACACTTACATCAGACATGGAGAAGATTCTACGGACATAAAAGGTTATCGCATCATCACACTGCAGAATGTGTACGGTAAGATTCTGGAACGAATTGTTGCTAGACGCATAACCAGGGAACTAGAGATAAAAGGCGTTCTCCCAAATAACCTAGGGGCATACAGACCTAGACGAGACACAGTCACAAATGCAGCAGTTCTTGCATATGAAGTTTATGAAGGTTTTCAGAACAAAGAAGAATCCGCAGTTGCAGCGATAGACCTGGAAGATGCATATAATAGAGTTAGCTACACCCATCTCATTGACATGCTAAGGGAACACGATATCCACCCCTGGATCATACGCTGGATAGCAAATGTGCTAATCTGTAGAAAAGCCACTCTGAGGTGTTGGTCCTGGACGTCTGAGATAAGAACAATAGCACCTGGTCTGCCACAAGGATCTCCTCTATCCCCAGCACTGTTTAATGTTTATACATTGAGAATTGCTCAATTGCAAACTCCCAGAAATTGTAAAGTTCTAACATACGATGATGATATCCTACTATACAACATGGGCAGGAACAGAAGAGATATCGCTGACAGTGTACAAAATGGACTAGATCAATTGTCGATATGGTGCAGAACATACAACGCTGTGATCAATCCCCCGAAAGCGAAGGTTGTCTGGTACTCCTTAAATAATAATCTGGTTAATGACACACTGCCAGCTGTTAGTTGCATGGGCTCATTCATTGAAAGAGAACAGGACCTTAAATATCCTGGGATAATCTTTGATAGAAGTCTCTCATTCAACAAACACGTCACAAATATGATTCAGAAGGCTAAAAGAGGGATCAGTGTTATCAAGGTTATGGCGACCTTCGACATGCAGCAGTGGGTACTTTTTCAGCTTCTGCAAGTGGTGGTGATATCTTTAATAGATTATGGCCTCGGCCTACTAACTTTGTCACAGACACAAGTCGATAGATTGGAAAAGTTCAAAATGAGGCAATGAGAGCGGTACTGGGGTGTACTTAGAGATACACCCATCTCTGCTATGAGATTTCTGCTTGATCTCCCCAGCATTAGAGTGCGACATCAGGTAGCACAAGTTAAGTCGTACCTTAAAGTGATAGAATACAACCACCAACCATTACACCAACGTCTAGATGAGCCAAAGGGAAAACGAATCAAGCGTGGCAGATCATGGATGGCAGAGGCTGAAGACACACTGCGAATAGTATGTGAATTGGAAGAAATAGGAAAGGGCAGTGAATGGGTGGAGGTAGACACTGAGAAGAAATAACTGACTAAAGTAATAATACTAGATAAAGCGTGTCGAAAATGGACGGCAGTCAGGGATCAGGATACAGTGCACGAACTCGCCCTACTACCTCGAAACCACAAGACATAATTATATACACAGATGGCTCTATTAGCAGAAACACAAATAAAAGCGGTTGGGGATTTGTTGCCTACAGAAATGACGTGAAGTTGGTTGAGAAATCGTCATCATATTCTACTGTCACATCGAGCATGAGGATGGAGATAGAGGGAGTTACAGTGATACATCAACACACTCGGTAATACTCACAGACTCTCAAAGCATGTTGCGCAAGATAGAAACGTTCATGCAAAGAAAAGAATGGTGGGACTTATTGAAAAACTCAGTTGTCCACAGCATTACATGGATATACTGCCCTGGTCATGCTGGGGTCAGAGGAAACGAGAGAGCCGACTTATTGGCAGGAAATGCAGCGACGCATTGCTGAGAAGAGATAAAGCAGATTTAATAAAGGCAGTAATAAATTCATTTCAAGATGCAGATGATATCAATGAGGATGAGAACGTACACATACAGAGAATGTTAGAAATCGGAAGTATTCAGAGGTGATGGGAGGAAAAGTAAATTGAAAGTCCCGAAGATCACACAATCAACACTTGACCGGAGCTATGAGTCTACATACACTGGGATGGCTGCTGGAGCGGAGGGCGGAGCACTTATGGGAATGTCCCGCGTGCTGTGAAGCCAATTTTTAATCAAGAATCACGAATCAGACATGGAGAGACAAACACAGGTCATCGAATACATCTCTTAAAGACTTACAGTAACTTATGTATGTCGTTTCACGTTGTATTAACATATTGAACACTTATAGACGAATATTTTCGCATTACCTATAAGACAAATATGTAGGTAAGACATACAAGTACATAATCACAGTGATACGCAAAAATCACAATTTACATCAGTAAAATAAAGAATATTTGCATAGTGGGCACATGTATGCTAATATGATTCCCTGTATTTATTTATTTATATATATATTTCAGGGCAATCTTGAAGGCGGAATATGCAGAAGTGGATAAACAACACCATGCTCAACAATATCAAAGAATTGGCAGGTCTCGATATTCTACACTACTCACTTCTTCACTAAGGTGAAGATAGAAATAACTGGATGAGGATGCATGTGTGTTGACGCGCCCAATGGTGTACTCTCACGATCCTCATGTGTTATGGATTTATGAATATTGTAGTATCGATCGTTAATATATCCAATCTTTAAATACATCGATTACAGAAATTGAAATGAACTAATCATGTTAACATCATGCTGTCAGTAAAGCGTGTAGAGTTGCTGCGGAAGTGGCCGCTGTTGTTGCTGGAGTGGCTACTATGGTTGCGTATTCATTGACGGCCTGGAAATAGAAAACAAAACATGCGATGTAATTTAACAAGACTGTACAACGTATTGGTACTTCTGATGTCAGGTAGTTGTCTGTATATGGAAGACACGGTAGTGTAAAGTCACTCGCCTGCCCGCCATCAGACATCGTTTGAGTTCACACTTTATTCATGATTTAAAATGAAATTGCTCTCTTGGTTCACGCTAGCGTAGGTTTTTGGTTGTTCAGAACTACGTTAGTGTAGGTGTTTGGCAATAGTTGGACGTGTAACGTACTGGTTAGCAATCAGTTATAACCTATACAGAGGTGACAGTTTACTAACAATAAAATATTACATAGCTTCTTCTTCTTCTTTCGTTCACTTGAAACATGTCTATATCTGTAATATTACATAGCAATTCACAGCTTAAAAGAACATGCTGAATTTTTCGATATATCCTAAACAGGCTCAAACAAGATTAGAGGATTCAATTGATTATACTTTGATCTCTTAATAGGTATTCCGAACTTGCCAGCAAAGAAATACCGCATTCCAAGAGTATATCTTCCAAGAGAATATCTTCCAAGAGTATATCTTCCAAGAGTATATATTCCAAGAGTATATATTCCAGGAGTATATATTCCAAGAGTATATCTTCCAAGAGTATATCTTCCAAGAGTATATCTTCCAAGAGTATATCTTCCAAGAGTATATCTTCCAAGGGTCTACTCTGAGAACTAACTCTATATTATTAAATGATATTTTTAACGATCACCGAAAAAATATCATTCCTTAGCAAAGTCGTCATGAATAGGATATGGGCTACCAACCTTCCTTTTAATGCAGATAATGTTCCAAGTAGCTACTTTAAGTCGATACAACCACATGTGTTCAGTATAAAACACATTGTCATTTGAGCATATATATAAAATTCGATCGCTTCTTGTCTACCTCCCTTTTATGTTTCCCACATTTCTCCAACACAGAGTTTCTCATGTTGTGGTCCGCGGACTGGTCCGATCCGCGAAAAATCACCGACCGGTACGTACTATCACAAGCCATCACCGCACTTCCCTATATACACTATTCCACCGTGTAGTGACCGGAGCATGGGCTTCTAGTTCATGGTGCAAAGAATAGAGCTACTGTCATCTTTGCAGGCATGTCTATAGAAGGAGACTACACAACATTGTGTTGAGGGTATGCTGACAATCTTCACGCTATGAAAATAACATCATCTCATTTTGTTTGAATTTCTTACTTATGTCTTCTATCAAATAAGCCCTATGAATGACGAAGTGCGATATTGCACCAGTGACTGTGGGTGACTGACAGACTCCCCTAGGTGACGGCGAGTGGTAAATGTGTCATCAACACTGATGGGTCAATAATTTATAACGAAAGAATGATGATATAATTAACCCATAATTATGTGCTGCACTCCTGGGAAAACGTGGTGATTCTGGGACACTGGCCAACTGAGAATGTCACTGTTCGAGTACTAAACGTGCATCAATGAGAACTCCCGTACACACCCATACACTTGATGCCGCACATTAATCTGGACGTCGCCACAGCCACACAACAGAGAAAAACATAACTTTTGCCAAGATTAATTAATACTATAATACAGAATCATTGTTGATTTATTATTAAAGAAAAAAAACATAATACAGCAAACGGAATTTCGCGTAGAAACCATCTGAGCAGACCTGGTTTAAACCCCGTTTGCTGCATTTTGTTTTTATCGGAAAGGATACATTCTTTCATCAGCTGTTCACAGCTAAAGAAACCATTTCATGATTATATACATGATATGACATTTCATGATTATATACATGATATGACATTTCATGATTATATACATGATATGACATTTCATGATTATATACATGATATGACATTTCACTACCAGCATTCATGCCGGTCCCTAGCTGATTGGGGAAACAAATTGCCGAGTAGCAGGAACCAAAATATTTGAGAACCACCACCCGTACGTGTCTTTATGGCATCCTTCTAGTAGCCCACTCCACGTTACCTAGTTACATAATGACTACATTATGTTTATATATTTCATCGTGCATCCATTTTCATCTTTGATTTGTTCACTTCTTTTTACTTTTGTTGTTTTACTTATATTACACAATCACACATTACTTTGTTCATCATAAAGTGACATCTCCGCATTGAACAGTGAATGCATTAGAACTTCAACATCATCAATCTCGTGTGTTCGTGGGGCAACATCATCAATCTCATGTGTTCGTGGGGCACTCTACTAGACAATATCCTGTCCATCTCATTATGCTTCCCTCCAACATGTATTACGCCTACCTTTTTCTCATCGCGCCTCTAGTCTACCTTAGTAAGTTTTTGAACGGGTGTCATGTCTTTCAATATGTTCAAAACACTTTTATTGTTATTAATTTTAGAAGTTCTTCTTGTCAGACGCAGTGGTGGTAGAAAATCTAGTAGATCTTGCTTTCTGGCGTTCAGGAATTAAGTGTGCTATAAATAGAACAATGTTTATATTCCGGACTACCGACGTCATGGATTTCCGCGCACCGCCAATGAAATTAATGGATGCCGTGACGTCATAGTGCGGAAGCAAAAAGGAGGAGTTTGTGCGCGCGACGTAGCTTTGTGAATGGCTGATCCTTCATTTCATTCGCTTTGCGTGGAATATGGCGAAATCCATAGTCGGCTAGTTCAAAATTTAAACATTGTTCAAAATTTTACATTAAATACGTACCTCATTCAGCTTGGTGGATAAACAGAGCGTTATTTCACACAAGAACTCCTAGAAAATATCTGCCGATTGCCGCTCAACCTTGTAAAACCAACCAATCTGTGTGAGGCGTGTTGTGACGTCACAAACCCAACACAAACGAGAGTTTTGTCGCGGCGGCGACCGGCGTGGCTTTTTTACGTTTACGTTTGGAGATCCATCACTTCAGTTTGATTAAATCCACAAGGGAAACGGGTAGAATACCACGAAATCCAGTCGAATAGTTAAAAAATGTAAACAAAATGTTAATTAAACACACCAAAAACACTTACCTAATTCCCTCCTGGCGTGGCGGATAATCTTGCATGGCTTGGCTTTGGGTACTGACGAAAAGGGTAGAAAAGCTGTGATTTGTTTATCTTTCCCTAAAGTTCCATCTAGTCTTCTATATAAGCATATGTCCCTGCGGCAATAGAAGTTGTAGGAGGCGACTAAGGGAGTTTGGGAAAGTGGGTACGCTGACATTCGGCACATGTGAAAAAGGCATTAAAGTGAGTACATCTTTTCTCGAATTTGTTACTTTTGTCTTATTGTAAATATTCCCAACGCAAATTGAAGAGATGCTTTAAACAAATGTATTCATAAATCACATTACCTTCAACTCACATAATGATTGGTTGTATAAGTAAAGTTATATCATGTCAATCTTACATTGTACAGAAGTATATATTGTTCTTTACTGAGTATTGCCCCAGCTCTCTCTTGGCGTATGGCGTGAACTATCCTCATTATATCAACAGTGCGTTTAGTTTCAAACTGGTGCATACACTTGTCAAGAGCAATATATGTACACGATCTTCCAACTCCAGAACTGAGAATCAAAATAAGAACAACTTGATTTATTTTTATGAAGATATTTTAGAAAATTCAAGCTTAATAAAAGAATGTTTGTTTTTGTTAGACTTGTTTCTCTCGTTGCGATGTCTAGGTCAATACACACTTGACCATTTACCCTATACAAAATGTGACACTAAGCAATTTATACATTGCAAAGGGTAAACTATCGTTTAACATTTATATAGATACATATCCCCATAGGATTTATAAAGATACACATCGCCCTAAGGTTTATATAGATACACATCGTCCCTAGAGTTTATATAGATACACCCCAACCCTAGGATTTAAATAGATACACACACCTCGTGGGTTTATATAGATACACATCGTCCATATGGTTTTATATATATATACCCCATCCTTAGGGTTAATATAGATACACATCGCACCTAGCAATTAGTCACGGGCATATTGACCGAGAGATCGCAACGATCAAAACTGAATCTGTATGTAACGTTTCACCTGCTTCGGCGATAGATGTGTGGCTGATAGATGGGTCGGTAATAGATGGGTCAGTGATAGATGGCTCGGTGATAGAGTATAACAATATCAAAAGTCACAAACTTGATAGAAGTTCACAGCGATATGGCGTCATATCCGCAGTGTTACACTAGCTTCACTTCTTGCCATATGGGGGGGGGGGGGGGGTTGTTTAAACGCTATAATGTGTATACCGTTAGTAAGCATATTCGTAGTGAGATCATTGCAGACCCTTTCGTGCGGGAACTGAGATTAATGCAGACTCTTTGGTGCGGGAACTGAGATTATTGCAGACTCTTTGGTGCAGAGACTGAGATTATTATAGACTCTTTGGTACGGAGACTGAGATTATTGCAGACCCTTTGGTGCGGGAACTGAGATATTGCAGACTTAGAAGAGGGGATGCTGAATGTTTCATAATTGAAGATGGTTAAAAAATCTGAACGAAAAATGATGAGATAGTTGGCCCAGATTTGAGTCATGTGTCTGTGGCAGGACGTGGTAATCCGGGGATGCTGTCGCACTGAAAAGCCTCCCTCTGGGAACTAAATATGCATTCCTAGATCCTATTTACACACCAATGCATTTGAGACACGATATGTGTCTGAGAGCTGCGTCAATTACACAAATGAGAAGAACATGTGCTTTTCTTCTGAAAGACTATTGGCTGTCAAGAACTACCAGCTCAGATCTTTCAGGATCAGTATCAACATCTGACGATGTGTGTCTGCTGCATCCTGGCACAGAATTATACTGGAGACATAGGACGTAGTTGTGTGAAATGTGTCATGGATAGTACGCTGATTGGAACAAATAAATCAATCGGTGAAGATTCATACAATTGTGATCACATTAATTGCTGCAAATTGTGAGATCATTTAAAATATGTGTTTTCCAATTGTTATTATAAATTGTGAACAAACATAACATTTCTTCTTCTTCTTCAGCGTTCATTCTCAAACTCCCGCTGGATTTCCCTTGTAGCAGGACCATGGTCCTACTACATTTCCAGCTGGATATAGTCCTGAGAATGGAAATGGGTTGTGACGCCGTTTTATTTGCTTTAATGGCCCGACAAATCCGTCTTCGGCAGGGAACATAACATTTCAGATGGTTCCTTGTTTAATAAGAAATACAATCAGGAGAAGAATAACAAAGTCCATATTAAAACTAGCTCAAATTTTAAAGAAAATGTTGTCACATCACTAGCAATGCACAGAAGTGTATTGTAATTTCAGTAACGATAAATGATATGTAATCAAAACAACAGTATACCTAGTAAAAATGTATGGCTGTGAAACATGGACTTAATCAATTATTGCCCAAGAATATAATATATATACTTCTTTTGAAATGAGATTCTGTAGAAAAAATATTGAGAATAAAATGGGCAGTGGGAGACATACATCAAGAGGTGAGAACGTTAACTCTTGGAGAGGGTTGATTCTTGAACACGGTTATGCCTAGAATGATGTTTGGTTGTGTGGTTGGTCATATAAAGAGATATAACAGTATGTATATACTGACAAAATAAAACAACAATGCACACATTTATATAAGTTGAATATAAGTTATGACCTGCCTGCAATGAATAATGATTGGTACGCAGTTACTTTCGTATTTTGGTCGAACGTCAAGGACTAATTTTACCAATGAGATCGGTTGTGGAACGCCTGAATCAGGCCATCGAGTGTATCGATAGTGATCGATATGTCTTGATTCCCTGTTCTGAAATTTAATAGACATACAATTCCATTATGTATCGTACACCATATAAAAGAATAGTGTGAAAACTCATTATATATCGTACACTATATAAAGGAATAGTTTGAAATGTGGGAAACTTCAAAACTTCATTCAGTTAATTGACTCTTTGTCAGTCAGAATAGTGTGGATATCGTTTGATCATTCCAAATTCACTGTCCAATGTTTTCATCAGGTGCAGCGGTCAGTATTATGCCACTCCACTGTTGCTGGTCAGTAAATGTATTTGTAGTAGACTCGTCTAATCATGTTTTCATTGTTCATTTTGATATTTGCCTAGTAAGCAATGATAAGCATCAACAATGTACATAATTTGTGCATGTATATTAACATGTGTGGCACAAGTTTGAACGTTATTCGCTCGGTCGTTGCTTGATGAGTATTTAATATCTTATTATGTGTTATTTAAAGTGAATGGGTAACAACTAATAAGTGCGGATAACGTATCGTGTAGTTTCTATTGAGTACATCTGAATATTCCTGGAGGGGAGTTGGAGTTTAGACGTCGCTGTTGCCGTCATGATGTTCGCTAGACGCGAACAAAGAAGCGACCGATAGCCACCGGTATAAGTTGCATCTGAGCAGCGCGGGGCGCCTATTTGTCCCAACCGGACATAGTGTATTTGCAAAGGTAGCGGATATAAATGGATATTCCCCATATGGATGTGGGAAGCAATGGGAAACTACATTATTCTCCCAAGAAGAAAGCCATAGCGACACACACAAGTTAGTGTTAATATTGCAACGTGGAACGTCAGACCGTTAGGACATAGTGGTAAATTAGAAAACATCAAGCAAGAAATGGAAAGAATGAACGTAAATATCGTAGGAATGAGTGAAATGAGATGGATTCGGGCAGAAGAGATACAATCATATAAATTTAAACCGCCGAAGACAGATGTGTCGGGCCATTGGCGCAAATAAAACGGCGACACAACGCATTTCCATTCTCTGGACTACATCCTTCTGGAAATCTTATAGGACCATGGTCCTGATACAAGAGATATCCAGTGGGAGTTTGAGAATGAACGCTGAAGAAGAAGAAGATAAATTTAAAGTCAGATCAGTCGATCAGTCAATATTGATCATATACTCCTATCCACCCTCACCCCCAGTTTGAGGCCAAAGTGATTTTATTCCGGCAACAAAGAATATTCATGATCATAGATCTAAAAATGAATGGGTCAGGGAGAGACTAGGCTGTCACGACCTGTGAACTAATGACATAGAAGTCGGATTGTGATTATTGCCCTAACTTTCATTGGTCGGCCTCAGTTATTTTTCACGGATGAATGCAATTATATAAATAGTGTCTAATTAATAGTGTCTAATAAATAGTGTCTAATTAATAGTGTCTAATAGCCAGACAATAATTAAAAAGACACTGCAAGTGCTGTAATCTAGTGCATCTACAGAAACAGAAAATGAACTATTTGGACGATATTTGCTACTAATAGATATAATATTAACATTTGAAGGAAATTTGCAAGTTTAACTTGTCAAGTTAATTTTGATATGTGTATATGGAGAAATATTCTGAGAACAAATGTTTTATTAGAGATGGCGAAGTTCAAGGTCTAGATTCAGGTCATGTTGGCAACAGTATTTTCCCAAACTGATGGTGTGGAAGAGTGAAGATGCAATCTATTTACCCCCCCCCCCCAATGCGTTGCACAATACGTGAGACTTGGAACACCCTGCTGAACATCTATGTCTGGCCTGAAAGTATCTCTTCTCAATGAATCCATGAATTAACCAAACATGTGGAACACACCTGACTACAGGTATAAGTATTGGTATTAGTCTCTGGCGACTAGAACGTATGATGTAAACATGTCAAAATCCACGAAAAGACACCTTTACTCACGTCCAAGTCATTTTAAATTAATTGCAGGTCGAAGATGTTTCCTGAGAGGATCTGTATAAGTGGGGCATTTCTGACAGTGTTTACCCTTGTCATACAATACTCTATAAAATATGAACTCGTTAGTGTCAAATTTGTCCTGCGGAAGGATGATGTGTGCGAAACGACTTTCGTGTTGATGAGGAAGGCAGGCTTCTCGCTGCCTCCGTTGTTTGATCATGACATCATAGTTATCATCCATTCGTTTATTTTACACGTTTATTATTTATATGTATCATCCATTCGATGATTTAAAAAAAAATATGAAAAAATACTGCTAATTTGTGTTGATCATACATAGTAGGCTATCTATCTATGTGATGTATCATTTACAGAACGTTGTCCTCACCGCCACTCTGTAAGCCTCGTGGTTCTGTACAAGCGTCTCAGCTTCTTCCAGTGGCATATTCAGAAGGTCTTTGATACCCTCTGTCCATCAGAGTCTTGATCTGTCTTTTGCTCTCTCTCCTGGAACTTGCCATCCATGATTAATATTATGGGCCTTGTATTTGTTATGTCATTATGACGTCACCTTGCACTTCAGCACCGTGATAGCGCGTGCAGGGCACTCAATCTTGTTATCCTTAACAACCATATCAACAGATAGCAAGAGAATGCCATAGTTATTTTAATTTTTATCACGTTTTTAAGATTTTAATTTGAAACACACCCTCGTAAATATACATCTATGTCAGATGGTTATCATGCAGCTATGTTAGATGGTTATCATGCAGCTATGTTAGATGGTTATCATGCAGCTATGTCAGATGGTTATCATGCAGCTATGTCAGATGGTTATCATGCAGCTATGTCAGATGGTTATCATGCAGCTATGTCAGATGGTTATCATGCAGCTATGTTAGATGGTTATCATGAGTCAGAGAATTAGTGACCTACCTTCAAATGATACATCTTCAGCGTGGACACAATGTAATCCTGATATACATCCTTCCTTTTGAGCTCTATTTGATAGTGGTCGTATTTATGAGAAGCACTTTTACCCACAAGTTCAGGCCAATAACTCGCAAGCTGAGACTGGCAACAATTACAAATATTAGTTTTAGAATGAGAAATCAAATACAATTACAAGTGATGTAATGTAGCAAATAAAGTTATGGCAGTATATTTGTGTTGGTTTTTTTATATATAAACATACCACCTTAAAAAGGGTTTAAAAGCCGTAGAAGATTGACTTCAGTGTACTCGGTTTCCCATATGTACTCCGTCACTCTCAACGAAGCGGCACGCCGCCTGCCGAGAGTACCACTCATAGCACGTAACTCCGTTGCTTCAAGTGATAATCCACAAGGATCTCCGAAAAAAAATTCACCTTATAAACAAGACGACACGAGCCGGATTCGAACACGTGACCTCTTGAACGCAAGGCGAACAGATTAATCACTACGCCAGGAGATCCCCAACCTATCAGGAGGTACGCTCATTTCAGCCGGGAATGTTAGTCCAAGGATATTATATCAAAGCTAGTGATCATACAAATTAATGACATTCATGGTTTAAGGCAGTCCTGCCGCTACGGAACCCTGAGTTAAGTACATAAGAAAGACAACGGATATACATTTTCTCAATTTAATCCGCATTATCTGAGTAGATGCTTAATCCGGGTAGACAATTTGCATACATTTACTTCCACCTGTCTTTCCCTAGTTAGTTTAGTTATTTCCTCTCTGGAAATAATTTGGAAATACATTTTTAAAAACATAACAGAGTCATTTCTTTCTATGTTGAGTTCCTCGTTGTAAGTTGAGTGTAGTTCTGGTGTATGTCTTACGCCGAATATTCAGAATCGAGGTTTTCCGTCATATAAAGTATGTCATGGAAAATATTCCAAAATTTCATTGCATGATAAATATATCATATTTTTACCCTATACCCTCAGTGTAAATATGATTTAAATTACCCATATATTCTACGTTATATTGTACTAGTTTATAATCTTATAATCTACAGTACTATAGTGATACCATCATCCATCCGTTGACCGCGAGGCATGGATTTAATAACACACCAACAACAATGGGGGGGCCAGTCGTGTCAGTGCACGAAGATTAACTTTTATTCAACACAGCATGCAAGATATAAGTATCACAACTCTGGGAATGTTGATGGATGTACCCACAATTATTTATTATGTACCAAAGACGACTCTGGTCAGTTTGTCTATGGGGTTCATCCATCAGTTATTTATTACGTACCAAAGACGACGCTGGTCAGTTTGTCCATATTCAGGCGTTGCTATGCAGCTTATAGGTCTGTTTGTTTACATCCCCATAAATTACGAGCGATGATGCTTTAATTTCCTATAAAAATGTCATGTTTTCTGTCCAAATCTGTGCCAAAGACTCCAACTCTCAGCTTTAAAATAATGTATATATATAGTACCTAGTAAAGTGTGGTACGAACCTTTAAACCGCGGTAGCTAGATCAATTTGACTGCATCAGAGCAAGATAATAGTGGTTGGATTTTGACGTATCACCGTCTCCAAGGTAAACAATATCCATTTATGACTGCAATATTCATTTACGATTGGAATATCAATTTACGTTTACAATATACATTTACAAAGTCTCACTTACTTGGTCTTGATCTTCCAGTTGTTGGAGCATGACAATGACTCTGCATCCTTCTTGCCAGACCATTGTCCAGAAGTCAGCCATTGTATTGACTGTGGGGGCCTGAGTTGCAATATAATATTTGGACTGGCTGCTGGGGCCCTTGATGGGTATAGTTAAAAAACTTCAATAATATTATCAGAAGGTACCGTCATTGTATGTTCATTAAGATCTAGATCTTAGCATGGCATATATAAATTTCATATACTATGCGCGAGACTGTATGAAGTTGTTCATTTTGAAGACACCACCATGAAATAATCGTCTCTACGATATTAATGAAAAATTATTTTTTTATGAACAGCCCAAACACATGGTACAGATCAACACCATGCTGCATGGGCATACATTTCAAGATGTTAACACGTTCACTTATCTAGGCACATGCAGCGATGGAAAAACGCAAAATAACTTCAAGATAAGGAAGTGTATTGCTGGAACAACTATGTCACGGATAAATATAATTTAGAAAAAAATGTCAATTTTAGAGGGAAGATCCACCATTTAATATTCACTAGTGTTTAATAGTATCCCTGTAGGGCCTATATTTGAAAGTTGGACACTCACTTCAGACATGGGGAGACTAATACAAACATTAGAATACAAGCGTCATTCGAACTCCTACATATTACCATGACAACATAAGACATGTGTACATAATAAATAAAATAGAAGTTCGTGCAAGTTCACAAACGTCACGATTTTAAATAATAAATTATGTTTGTTTGTTTTGCGTTCGCTCCATTGTAACCATCACGGATATTCGTGCGATTTCCGCCGGGAGCGTGATTACGTTGTGCCACCGTTATGCGCCTTGTAGGTCTAGCACATCAGATTTCGGCATGCCTTGACAATTCGGGTGGGCTACCCTTAGCCTGTGACAGCCTCTATATCTGTCTCCAGGCACGCGTAGTGGCGACTCTTCGCCCAGACGATTTTTGCTCTCGTCTGACTCGCACGAGGTGTTCCACTGTCTATGAACTTGCCTCGTGTAATTAGACGTGCTGTGCCTGCGCCCATTGAGTACTGAACCGTTTCTCATCCGTGAGCCTGGTTCCCTAAGGGGAAGAACTCAACAAAGGAGTTGGCTCTTTCGCCCTCTTAGCCGAGGTGTCATTCACCGACATCGTGTACACCTTGTCCAAGTTCGAGTCTCACACCACTCGTTTGAGAGCAAGGCGTTCTCGAGCTGAGCGTCCTTGTCCCAATAACGCGTGAGCCCATCGGGTACGGAACCCTTTCTCTTCGCGAGCATATTTCCGGTTTAGGAAGGCTCGACATTAGAGTTGGATTAGGTCTTCTTGCTTTACCAAACGCCAATGAATGGGTCTGGGTCTCTGCCTGTAAGGAACACAGGTAACTAGAAGCTCGCCTCGAGCTGACGCAGCTTGTAGTTCCCCTTTCCTAGGGACTTTTCACTTTCTATTTGCAGTTCGCGCTGCCCTCCAGCGCTGTTATGCCCTTTCATTGTTTCATTGTACTCGGTATGAAATCTATTTGTCTCTCGCCATGCATCTACCTTTACGTGCATTTTACATTGGCCGCCTCTCCAATGTTCGGACTGGACTGACTAGCTTCACTGTATGTCGACAGTGTCGCTATATGTGGTGATGCTGGTGGTGTCGGAGATATTGTCTGTCTCTTGTGCAGTCAAATCTCTTTCCATCTGCTACCTCCACATTCTCGGACACGATCCCCAAATGATTTGGCCAGAATAAGCTCGAGCTGCTGTATTTCTGTTTCCAGGGTGCACCGCGTGGAGGTACATTTGGGATCTATGTTATCTGCTAACCCTGGGTCCGCCTAGAGCAATGCGTTTCCTTTGCACCCCTAATAAATTATGATACCAGATCATTTTAACATTTAAGTCGACATTATTTCATGTACAAAAAAAAGATATTCTATGTGACATCATAAAATTGAAGGTGCGCAGAAAAAAATCAAAGGAAATCATTAATTCACAACTTTAAAGAATGGATAAGTCTTGATTGAGTATACAAACTATAAACGTAGAACATCAACATGGTAGAGGACTATGTGTGCGTTACTGCATAAATGCGTGTCTCCTACATTCATGACGGGCTATGCGTTTTTTGAAAATGTGTGTTTGCATGTGTCTCTGTGTTTCCACCAATTTCATTTAAGTTATATAAGCCACAATATATTTTCTGCATAGATCGGCTAGAGTCTACAACTACGTACCATTGCAAATATCCAAACCCTAACCCTTACAAATATTCTACACTCATGTATAATAGTGTTAGAAAATATAACCCAACATATATATATATATATACATGGAGGATACACATCCCTATGTTAACATGAACACTCCAATGTACAAGTACACCTTACCGCACAAGCTTACACACTACCATGTGCACGCTGACATCAACCAGCTCTTACCTTTACGTAGCTCGCGTTTATGTAAGAGGATCTAGGCTCTGCGCCATCATGAATCAACCTGACCCTAGTATGTGATACTAGGCACAACAAAACACATATATTACAACTATATCACAATTATATTTCAAAATATATCTCAATTATATTACAAATTATATCACAATTATATTCATCATCATCAGGTGCCTTGCCGCTGGCGTAGGCGGTCTCGTCTTTCCACAGCTCTCTGTTCACAGTATTATGTATCAAAGTCGTTGTTGTTTCCTTGCCGTGCCAGGTTGTCAAACTGTCTAATATTTTCTCACGTTGTCGCCCTCTGTCTCTGTTGCCTTAACTTTTGCCTGTTGTGACTATGTTCTCTAAACCTGCCTGTCTCATGAAGTGGCCAAAAAAAGACGATTTCCTTTAACAATTATATTACAAATATAATAGAAATTATTAAAATTATTACTTATTGAATATATTGTTGAACAGACAAAATGTAACACCTTACAACTAAACACGATCAGTAAAATATACAAACTATAAATCTAGAACATTCTGAAGTTTAAGATCCTTACATGAGAGCTTAAAGTGTAGGTGCTAGATCACTTGCACAGTAGATCTGGTGTAGAGTTGTAACATGTTTCTACTTCGTAAACCCTGGGCGTGTCATTTGACATTTATACAGGCCAAGGACTCACTGGGAATCATTATTCTAAAATGACGCAATATGACTTGTGAAATTTTAATTGGTCAGTGTTTATACTTTGTGTCGATAGGTGGATTAATTTTAGACTCGGATGAATAACAAATGTTGTGTTAATTTAACTTTATCTTGAACAACGATGTTAGATTAACGTAACTCGCATGAACACAAAGTTTGATGAACTTAACCCTCTCATGACATCAATGTTGGATTAACTGAACTCTCTTATTAACAATTATATTACTTTAACCCTCTCATGAACATAAATGTTGGATTTCCTTAACCCTCATGAAGGATTGTGAGTTTAATGGTGACAATGATAAATTACAAGCGATGCAGTTATTGTTTCCTATGTGCAGCACAGCTTGTTTCTACAGTTTTCTTTCATGTTCAGAAAGATTTAACCTTTCAGCTTGTTCTATGCTTCGAAAAATGCAAATTTCAGCTTTATCCATTCTTTAACAAGAAGCAGCTCTCAGATTGTTCAATGATTTGACAAGAAACAACTGTCAGCTTGTTATATGCTTTGAGAAGACGAAACTCTCAGATTGTCCTATGCATTGATAAGAAGCAACTATGAGATTAGTCTACGCTTTGACAAGAAATAATTTTCAACTTGATCTATGCTTCGACTAGCAATTCTTAGCGTGTTCTATGCTTCGCAAAATGCATCACTCAGCTTGTTTTATGCATCAACAGGAAACCATTCTCAACTTGTTTTATGCATCAACAAGAAGCAATTCTCAACTTGTTTTATGCCTCAACAAGAAGCAATTCTCAACTTGTTTTATGCATCAACAAGAAGCCATTCTCAACTTGTTTTATGCATCAACAAGAAGCAATTCTCAACTTGTTTTATGCATCAACAAGAAGCAATTCTCAACTTGTTTTATGCATCAACAAGAAGCAATTCTCAACTTGTTTTATGCATCAACAAGAAGCAATTCTCAACTTGTTCTATGCATCAACAAGAAGCAATTCTCAACTTGTTTTATGCATCAACAAGCAATTCTCAACTTGTTTTATGCATCAACAAGAAGCAATTCTCAACTTGTTCTATGCATCAACAAGAAGCAATTCTCAACTTGTTTTATGCATCAACAAGAAGCAATTCTCAACTTGTTCTATGATTCGACAAGAAGCAATTCTCAACTTGTTTTATGCATCAACAAGAAGCCATTCTCAACTTTTTTTATGCATCAACAAGAAGCAATTCTCAGCTTGTTCTATGATTCGACAAGAAGCAATTCTCAACTTGTTTTATGCATCAACAAGAAGCAATTCTCAACTTGTTCTATGCATCAACAAGAAGCAATTCTCAACTTGTTTTATGCATCAACAAGAAGCAATTCTCAACTTGTTCTATGATTCGACAAGAAGCAATTCTCAACTTGTTTTATGCATCAACAAGAAGCAATTCTCAACTTTTTTTATGCATCAACAAGAAGCAATTCTCAGCTTGTTCTATGATTCGACAAGAAGCAATTCTCAACTTGTTTTATGCATCAACAAGAAGCAATTCTCAACTTGTTCTATGATTCGACAAGAAGCAATTCTCAACTTGTTTTATGCATCAACAAGAAGCAATTCTCAACTTGTTTTATGCATCAACAAGAAGCAATTCTCAACTTGTTTTATGCATCAACAAGAAACAATTCTCAACTTGTTTTATGCATCAACAAGAAGCAATTCTCAACTTGTTTTATGCATCAACAAGAAGCAATTCTCAACTTGTTTTATGCATCAACAAGAAGCAATTCTCAACTTGTTTTATGCATCAACAAGAAGCAATTCTCAACTTGTTTTATGCATCAACAAGAAGCAATTCTCAACTTGTTTTATGCATCAACAAGAAACAATTCTCAACTTGTTTTATGCATCAACAAGAAGCAATTCTCAACTTGTTTTATGCATCAACAAGAAGCAATTCTCAACTTGTTCTATGATTCGACAAGAAGCAATTCTCAACTTGTTCTATGATTCGACAAGAAGCAATTCTCAACTTGTTTTATGCATCAACAAGAAGCAATTCTCAACTTTTTTTATGCATCAACAAGAAGCAATTCTCAGCTTGTTCTATGATTCGACAAGAAGCAATTCTCAACTTGTTTTATGCATCAACAAGAAGCAATTCTCAACTTGTTCTATGATTCGACAAGAAGCAATTCTCAACTTGTTTTATGCATCAACAAGAAGCAATTCTCAACTTGTTTTATGCATCAACAAGAAGCAATTCTCAACTTGTTTTATGCATCAACAAGAAACAATTCTCAACTTGTTTTATGCATCAACAAGAAGCAATTCTCAACTTGTTTTATGCATCAACAAGAAGCAATTCTCAACTTGTTTTATGCATCAACAAGAAGCAATTCTCAACTTGTTTTATGCATCAACAAGAAGCAATTCTCAACTTGTTTTATGCATCAACAAGAAACAATTCTCAACTTGTTTTATGCATCAACAAGAAACATCCTAGTCAGAGATGTTGTATGTGTATATTGAGAAGCATGCTACAACATTTTGTCCGCAGACACCCAATTACATAACATCATGCAACTACTCTGCGGTCAACGCACGCTCTGTTTCACTACACATCCTGTATGTTTGACCACACATCCTTTATATTTGACCACACATCTTGTATGTTTGACCCCACAACCTTTATGAAAACATGACTGAAATATGGCCAATAAACATATTTACATCCCCTTATAGATTAATAACACAGTCCCATACACAATCACATTGTCACATACGCATTCATACTGTCGCATACGCATTGATACTACCACATTCCCCTTCACACTTCCATATACACATTCACACTGTCACATACGTATTCAAACTGTCACATATGTATTCACACTGTCACAAACGCATTCATACTGCCACATACCCATTCGCACTGTCACATACACATTCACACTGCCACATACACATTCACACTGTCACACACATATTGACAGTCACATACACATTCACACTGCCACATACACATTCACACTGTCACACACATATTGGCACTGTCACATACGCATTATGCATATAATTAGTGAATATCTAACAAGAATATATCACTCACAAGGAATAACATTAGCGTATCGGTTCTTGTCCTCTTCCCCTGCGGGTACTATTGATAGCCGCGGCATATTTACCGGCAGTTTCTGTGATAACAACAACATATTTTGTATTGAGTTTCACTTTCTGCACATTAAATTACAAAACAAGCAGGTATCGTGATTTTGATAGTAACATGGAAAACAGAAATATTCGAATTTCATGCACACCTACTTGTTTTAGTTAGAGAAAATCAAGATTATATACAATTGATGCAGAATCATAAATATACACTATTGATCGGGAACCATGATCCAGTATAGTTTTGTGAAGGTACATGTAATTAAGCTACAAATCAGGTTCTTAACAGAACATTGTCATGTAGTTGCTGAACTGTCGTCAGCGGGGACATCTGGCACTTTGGCTGGTTGATTATAACTATTATGCATGTGTGCCCTTTGACCCAATGTCATTAGGACATAAACAATTAATTTAAATAAAATACAGATGTCGAAAGAATGTGAATAACGCATCGTAATATAAAGTTTAGTATACTATTTAGTATTGTGATGCTATCATAGTCAGTGTCGTTCTCTACTCGTCGTGTGCTGTAATGTATTCTTGATAAAGTGCCCGTAGTCGAAACGTTCATTTGTATTTTCCTGTGTGCTTCAAATAATTTGCAAAAATTTATTATTTAGTCTTTTACATATTTGTGTATCGAATATATTGTTCTACGATTCTACATATTATCGATGTCTTCAATAAGTTGTTGGTCGTTTGATCGTATATATTAAACGTCTGATAGCTTTCCTACCTGCTCCTAAATTTGCAAGATCATCTGTAATAAAAATAAACAGCTACAAAACGCCCATAACTTTGAATATATTTAGTTAATCATTAACACCACACGATATGTTTCAGCAGGGATCAGAAAAAATAAATTAGCAATGACACTACACAATAACAGATATGAAAAATATCGCAAGGGGTAACATGAAAACTAAGTTACAAAGATGTAAAAAAAAAGCTATATTTTTCCAGTAGGAACGTATGGTTGTAGGACATTGGTAAGAACAATTGGAATAAACAAAAACAGACATCATCATGTCTTCTTCACTCTTCTACATCCTTCTCTAGTCCAAGTCAGACGCTGATATATAGATTAAATAATATAGTAATTTCACATAATGTGTAATATATATAAGTATGTACATAATACATAAATTGTATCAATGAAGTTGTAACCATGCAGTTGATACCCTCTCACTGTGGAATATCAGGAAATTAAAAAGCAGACCAACTGGCTAAGGAAGGTGCTGCCGAAGACCAACCAGATATACCAATCACCTACCATCAGAAAAAAACAGATGATCAAGTCAATAAGAAAGCCACAAACACCAACACAAGATGACTATCACATTATGAACAGATCAGAATAAGTTATAATTCTACGTCTCAGAACAGGACACAACCGACTCCGCAGTCACACGTATACAAAGTTCAAGATTGGCAACATGGCCATGTGTACATGTAGACAGGCAGCACAGATTGCCAAACATATACTTCAAGAATGTTCTGAGCATGAAATGCTGAGGCAGACATATTGGCCAGAGGAAACAACACTGGAATCAAAGCTCTATGGGACACTGTATGAACTACAAAAGACAGTGAGTTTTATTCAGGAGACATAATTACAGATATAGACATGTTTCAAGTGAACGAAAGAAGAAGAAGAAGAAGTATCAATGAACTGTGCTGTGGTCAGCACATGAAATATTATGGAAAGATCATAAGAATATCAAGGGCAGAAGGACAATCCAACACATACTTCAGCAACAACCTGGAAGTAGAAACTAATATAAGTAAAAGAAGTGCAAACGAATATAATGGGTAAGACGACAAAATGGGTAAAAAAGAAGTAATCATAGAGGGGAAAACTACAGGAAGTAGAACAAGAGACAGACCAACACGTCAATGGGTACAAGATATCGAAGACATTTTGAATATGCCACTAAATAAAGCGGGACAGCCTCCACAGAACAAGTCTCACCTGTTGACAGTGAGAACAGTGTAGCCTGCACAGAATCAGAATCGCACCTGATGGCTGTGAGGACAAGGTGGCCTGACACAACAAAAATCTCACCAGTTGGCAGTGAGGACAGAGCAGCCTGCACAGAACAAGAGTTACCTGTTGGCAGTGAGGACAAAGTACTGGCCTGGACCTACCAGATACATGAAGGAGATATAATCTTGGAATTACCTGATGCTCCTCAGTGATTGCTTTCTGGTCTATACAAAAGTTTGCTAGCTGACTGTAAGTCAACAGGTGTGTAGGTCCTGACTGTTGATAGCATGTTATAAGTTATCAATCATATATTGTCTCCATACTAAAACAAATAATGAAATGAGTTTGCTCTCCAAATAGTAGACAGTATTATAATAAAAATGATATTTAGAAGAGAAATTGCAGACACTATCATAATAAAAATGATATTTAGGAGAGAAATTGCAGACACTATCATAATAAAAATGATATTTAGGAGAGAAATTGCAGACAGTATTATAATAAAGAAGATATGTTAAACGATATATATATATTACATAGCGCGTGGTGAAGGTCATGGTTTAATTCTAGTAATAGTTAAGTTTAGTAGCTTGCCATTTATTTCTGAATGATTCTGGCCGTCTACCAACTTGTACCTGGTGCTCTGATCGATATCGATACTGCCCCCCCCCCCCCACAACGAGCCCCAGACCTTGAAAGCCCTGTCGAACATATCGACTTCACTCTTCTCACCCGGTTGCCGTATGAGTTAATCTTAAAGGGCACCTTCCTATTAGAAACTATACATAGTGTTAGCTAGCGAGCCAAAAATGTTTACCGATGTGGGTGGAGCTGCCGTTCATAAGCAGACACGATAAACCTAGAAAATACCGTACTAGACTGGTTGGTGTGAGTTTATTTCAGGACAACGAAAAAAAAAAGTGGTAAATCACTAAGAAGATCAACACACTATAGTGTCATGATTATGTTTCGTCTCCGCAACGAACGTTGGCTGCAACAGACCCTCAACATCCCTGTCTCTTGTCGTGGTGGTGCACATTGCTTTATCAAAGATCGACTGAAAATAAAATTCACAGTAGCAGGAGTATCAGCTCGAGAACAACAGAAGCATTGTCTGCTGCATCATATCCAGGATACACTACCACATTGTCTGCTGCATCATATCCAGGATACACTACCACATTGTCTGCTGCATCATATCCAGGATACACTACCACATTGTCTCCTGCATCATATCCAGGATACACTACCACATTGTCTCCTGCATCATATCCAGGATACACTACCACATTGTCTCCTGCATCATATCCAGGATACACTACCACATTGTCTGCTGCATCATATCCAGGATACACTACCACATTGTCTGCTGCATCATATCCAGGATACACTACCACATGATGATGATGATGTATATTACAATTAAAAAAACTTGTCTACAACAGAAAACGTATTGCTACAACTCTTAGATCATAGAAGAAAAGACATGTAACACAAATAAAGAACATAATTGTTTGATGGTTTCCATTCCCTGGAACAATGAAAGATGAAGTAATTTAGAAAAAATTACCAATAATGTCTTAGAAATAATTTCCTTTTATTTTTCACACGATGTTGTTCATTTGTTTAAAATTTCGTATTGCTATGTAGCGCTGCTAGATTGCTGAATCATCCAATACGTATACTAGTTGCTTCATCCACGATTTGATATGTCACATCTCCTATCACATTCAATAAAATGACAGAGCATAATACCTGATAGCTAATTGTTGTATCAAATCTACCGAAATTTAACTCTTTCTTTTCTTCTTTTTGCTTTAAATCTCTTTATGCCTTGTAGCTTCAGGAGAAGCAGAGTTCTCAGGAGATGACTTTTTTGTGTGCTTCATATATGTTTTTATTTTTGTTGACTCTTTTATTTCTGTAATCTATCATTTGCAAGGTTTACCCTTGGCTTTGTATCCATCGTTTTTATATAGTAATGGTTTTTGATGGGCACTGTGCACTCTGAAATGGTAATCTGGAATCATGCGAAAACCACTTAATCGGTTGTCGTCTGATGTAACCCATGATTGGCATTGTGTTTGTTATTATTCTGATGTTTTCTTTCCTGATTCCGTCTCGTGTTGTTACTACAATGATTCTACGTACACAATTTAAATTTGTTGTAACAAGATTTCTTTGGATTCTGCTGTTAGTGTCCAAGTTTGACATTGCTAGCATAGCTTTATATAATGCAGTTTTGGAGTTCCTGATCACATATGAGTTTGTGAAAATAGTAGATATCTGACCCCAAGATCCGGTATGCAATTTTGCATCTATGTTGGATTTATTTGATGTTTTTCGCTTCTGATAATATGATAATTCCAAGGTTAATTATTTTACTTAAGTTGATCATCGATTACAATAGTATGCTTCTTTATTTGGGTTGTCTTTTTCATTAGTGTTGACAATTTTACATATGTAGTCTATATATGTAATGAATAGCAAGGGAGATAGAACACATCCTTGTCGCACTCCAAAGTGTATGATGATTATTTAGCTGTATATGGAAAAAGAAGAAAGAAGCGGCACCTTGTAGTTAGCCAGATCTTGATATGGATACAAAACTATTGTTTTTTTGTTTAAAGTAAAATTTTGGATGTTTAAATTATGAAAAAGAGACATAGCTTACAAAGGAATAAGTAACATACGCAATAGATTGTTTAAAGGAAGTTTAAAAATTCAAAATGTACTTTAAACAAAAAACACCAGTTTTTTTAACCATATCAAGATCCGGCTAATTACAACGTGCCGCTTACGACTGATGTACTAGTTTATAAACCTCGTTATTCATTTATATGAAACATCATTCCAAGATGTTTTTCAACACTGTTTTTTTTAAAACATAATATTACTTAGGAATAACGCAACAACAACAACAACAAGTAATTTCTTACTGTTTCTGGAAGATATATTTCATTGTTGAATAGTTGACTGTTTGACTTGATCACCGTAGACAATGTTACAGCATTTGAAGATGTCTGATTATACTTGAAGCTTGTTGGAGTTATCGATTTGTTGTCTTTCTTTCGTCGATGAATAATTATCTGCAACAGAAATGTCATAATGATAATGTACCAACGATTTTGTGTTGTATAGATAACACTATACTACGTGAAATCGTGGATGGCTGAAGATGACACAGAAACTCATGAATATACAACATCAGAAACTGGACAAGTTCAGATGTTCTCTTAGTTGAGAATATATATATTTGTGTTTGTGATGAGGGAACAAGTTCAGATGTTCTCTTAGTTGAGAATATATATATTTGTGTTTGTGATGAGGGAACAAGTTCAGATGTTCTCTTAGTTGAGAATATATATATTTGTGTTTGTGATGAGGGAACAAGTTCAGATGTTCTCTTAGTTGAGAATATATATATTTGTGTTTCTGATGAGGGAACAAGTTGAGATGTTCTCTTAGTTGAGAATATATATATTTGTGTTTGTGATGAGGGAACAAGTTCAGATGTTCTCTTAGTTGAGAATATATATATTTGTGTTTGTGATGAGGGAACAAGTTCCATAGTATTACAATCACTATTTAAAAGTTATAGTTAATGAGACCGAGGGGATGGTTACTAAGACTGAGAAGATGATTAATAAGACTGAGAAGATGATTACTAAGACATAGAAGATGATTACTAAGACTGAGAAGATGATTAATAAGACTGAGAAGATGATTACTAAGACTGAGAAAATGATTACTAAGACATAGAAGATGATTACTAAGACTGAGAAGATGATTACTAAGACTGAGAAGATGATTAATAAGACTGAGAAGATGATTACTAAGACTGAGAAAATGATTACTAAGACATAGAAGATGATTACTAAGACTGAGAAGATGATTACTAAGACTGAGAAAATGATTACTAAGACTGAGAAGATGATTACTAAGACCGTGGAGATAACCTTTAACTGTACTTATAATCACATTATCGATCAATTTCTTACACTGTCCGCCAAGAAAATATGCACAATCTTCATGAAAAAGAATAGTTAGAAAAAAATGTATAGATGTAGCCTTTACTGAGCGATCATGTCAGGCGCATAGGACATTCACGTCACGGCCATTAAATCGTGCTTCTCTGACGACCGGACCCGTCTGACGCTTGAGAACCGCTACATTTACCAAAAGGCACTCTTAAATATTAAACCCAACGGCCTTAATAAATGACTGTCTCATGTATGATCCATTGTTTCTGTTTTTTTCGTGTCACATGGTTGTAGTCATTTTTTTTATTTTCCTTGTCCGGTGTCATTTCACCTCTTCTGGTCAATCTACAATACACATACCAATATGATAGTCAATGCCATTACTATTAGTTTTCTGTTATATATTTTAATTTTCTTTCATTTGTTGTCTTGATATATGTTCTTTTGGTCGAAACGTCGATTTGTGTGTATTTTTATGTGTGTCTCTAGTTATATGCAAAACTTTATTACCCTATTACTGAATCTACCTGCTGGATTTCAGTCATGCGCAGTAAATACATATCGATCATGTGAGTAAACCATGCTATCTTATGTTCCAACAATAAATAAAATGGTGCCAATCATAATTGTTGAAAAGCGCAATGGGCCATCTATGACAAGCATTTCCAGTATGATGACGGAGGTCGAGGCTGCTGCTGCAGCTCTCCAATGGATTACTATGACTAATTTTACTAGGACAGTTCTAGTGTCTGATACTAAGTTCATGCTTGGAAAGATCCTTCTTATTTCGTTCACTTAAAACATGTCTATATCTGTAATTATGTCTCCGGAATAAATTTAATAATTGGTAAATACTAAATAAAACATAATGGTTACTATTAAAGATAACAATCAATGTTAAAAATAAATAACTAGCAATAAAACAAAAGACAATTTACCGCGTTACGGTCCAACAGGGGCTTTCTCAAGAAACACATGACAATAAAAAAAAACACAGGACCATAAAAACATTTAAAACTGGGATGACTTGGACATTTTTCTAACCACAGACAGAACATTACCACGAGACACTATCAATCCTAACATTGATAATGCGTTCCATTGGTTTTTTTTTATAAACAGCTTGTGAGTCTGATTGACCTGCTATTTGAGACTATGTTGCAATCTTTTCCTGATTTAAGGAGTTGTATTATTATTGTTTCCCTCCATGTCTGCAGAACATACATGTGGTCCAGCCTGTGGTGATGATCTGCAGTAACTTTGCTCTTGCTGCAGTTCCAAGATTATTAATCATTTCATTGAACACTCCATCAGTTCCTGGAGAGCCATGCTCTTCAGTGAGTCGGTCTGCTGGCTGGTTAATAAATATGAGCTTATTTTCATCGAGCTAACTCCCAAGTTCGTCTTCTCTCTTGTCCATGTTATCACTCTTAGGCTGTTGAGGTAACCACACACCATAGGTCCCTCTTTCTCCTCTCTTGATCATGTGATCACTCTGAGGATGTCAAGGTAACCACACGCCATATGCCTCTCTTTCTCTGGAGTTATGCCGACGGTCTATCATTTGGGCAGTAGTAGTTCAGGAGATAAAATTCGGTACTGTCTGTTTTTAGGTGGAGCATCTGGTATTCTGCCCCCTTCCATATTGACTTCCAGCTAACATGCAGGGGTATTGTTTTTAACAAGTGTCAGAATTCCACCATTTCGTCTGTCCTTTCGGTCTGATCGTTGGCACTGGTAGCCTCTGATTCTAAAGACTATATCGCTGCTGATGTGTGTTTCTTGAATAGAGCATACATTAACTTGTTCTTCACATAGGATATTTTCAAGTTCCAATTAATTACTGTATCCATCTCTTTTGCTGTTGACACCCTCAGCATTCCAGGGCATTATGTGTACTGGTAGTTTGTTTGGCCAGTAGTTCTATTCCCTTGCCTCCTAGCTCCTCGGTGCAATTGTGAAGGACCTCCAGTAATTGCAGTTGGGCCCTTTCGAGGTATAGGAACCGACACCGTCCCTGCTTGAACGTATATATAATGTATGTTTATATATTATCTTTGTATACTCTTGATACAATAAATTCTTGATTTTAAACAAGTCAGAGCTGTATGGAGAAATTTTCTTTCATTAGTTTGTGTTCGTTATTTAGCCTGGTTCTCATAATCATATTGAATCTCTCTTGTAGCCGGACAATGTATTTATCTGATTTACAAAAGGATGTAATTCAAAGAACGGAGATGTCTTGTATCGCGGTTATAGTTGAGCCAATGGCGCATGTAATCCGACTTAGGCGGAAGTGCCTCAATGTAGGCGAATTCGTTACCACAGTGTTGTTGTCTAATTTGTGGAACATAGGTCAGATAATTCATATGAATTAATTAGAAAACAACATTATTTCTAGCAAAATGTATTACCTGATAAACTATTAACATGTAAACTACATTTACCTGCAGCGCAATCAATCCTACACAAGCACATCCTCCAACAACTGCCAAGATTATAGCTTTCGTAACTCTAGAATCTGAAGATGAGTCATGTGTGCTTTCTGGAACACTCTCATGGATGATCCCAGACGGCTGGTTTGTATTCTCTTTGAAATCGTTGTCATAAAAGTTGATTTCTAACAACTGCGTTCAAGATTAGAATAATTATTTACATTTATTTAGTTAAATGTGTCTATCCTGGATAAATGAGTGTACGAGTCCCCATAAACAACGCGTTTGTTGTATATTTAATAAAATACTTTACACACTGGCGATCATGTGTCGTGACTCATTGATTTTATCTGATGTGATATGTTTGTCTACAAAAATAAATTATAATAAAGTATAACTGTTTAGTAACACTAAAAATTAGTGCGTGAAATCTCACCAGGAACATCTAATTTTGCTGTTTTTATCTTTGTTCTAATGGAAATGTGATGCAATTGAATCCCAGAGATAGATGCGAAAAATGAATGTGCTGTTACTGTAAAGAAATGTGTTTGGATTGCGTTGTCATGTGGATAGAAAATACGTATTTGATGTTTCTAGAAATCATTATATACATATACTTGTGGTCAAAGAGGTTGAATTGATTACTATATGATTATGTGAATCTGATTAAGTAGTTGATTACTATATGATTATGTGAATCTGATTAGGTAGTTGCAGGGCCGCCCCTAACAATTGCGGGGCCCTATGCGAAACGGATTGCGCGGGGCCCAGTCTGGGTAGGGATGAGGATAATAAAATAAATTCTAATATGAATATATGGGCCTATGAAAGTGCGGGGCCCACTGCTGCCGCATAGGTTGCAATGGCCTAAGACCGGCCCTGTGTAGTTGATTACTATAAGATTATGTGAATCTGATTAGGTAGTTGATTACTATACAATTATGTGAATCTGACTAAGATCTTAGTTGTGTTACAGCTATGCGGTGGAACGGCAATATTTGTTATGTATGAGCAACTGTGTTGAGTCGATTAACAGTCCAGTTGTTATATATGGACAAAATACCATGGAAACACATTTGGATATAACGTCTATTGTATGTGTGTCAACAACAACAAATTTGAAACAGTCATCAGTTTTTAATACATTGATTCGTTTATCAACAGTAACGGTGATTGCTATATAGAAGTCAGAAGGAGGTTGGCTATTGCGCTCAAGAAGCTCACACAAATTAAAAAATATATCGCTGATGTGCTGCAAAATAACACAACTAACATTCCTAAGAGCTTGAGTTTGCATATTCCCAGTAGCAATATATGGGTGTGAATCCTGGGCAATCATTAACAAAGTGAAAAATAAAAGTAGCAGCAAGTGAAAGAAAATGTTACAGAAAAATTCTCAGAATATTATGGACCAAAAATATCAGCAATGTAATCATCCTGAGAGAATTAAATATAACAGAAAACTGGCTAAACAGCATGGTTCTTTCCAGAAAACTACAATATTTTGACCATAGTAAACACCATGAAAACCTAGAATATACCATAATGGAGGGGATGATGCCATTGTGACGAACAAGAGGCAGACCAAGAATAAAATGTACGCAAGACATCAAAAGCCACCAGAACATGACAGTAACAGAAGCATGAAAACAAGCTCAAGATCGACATAAATTTTTCGAAAAGCTGCGATGGCTGCTACATCGTGTTCAGGATATGCCACCTGATGATGATGATGCTGCACGAGTGTAATTGCTCCAGATATGTTGGAATGAAGATCATTTTGTAATATATATCCACACTTTATTAAACGTAAAAAAACTATACTAAATATAAGAAAATGAAAATCAGCTATCAGCATGATGAAACAATGATTTCAAATGTTACTAATTTTTGTTATGATATATTCCCATGTGAAATAACCAGATATGAACATGTTACTAAGACTATAAGACTATCAGGAAAAGAGAGATGGTCCAACACTTCGACACAGCTCGAATTTCGTTCTTCAAAACCATCAAAGGACGCAAGGTAACATATTTTGAACACTTAAATATACACAATGGAAAAAAAGGTATTAGAAAAATGAATCATGGAGAAAAGATTCCAGAAAGAAGAAACAATCTTCGTTCTATTGAGATGGAATGATTAAACTATGTGATTATTTTCAAAATTGGGATAATGAGATCATAAAAATCTATGTCTTTGGTTATAATGAAAAATGGTTATAATGAAAAATGGTTATAATGAAAAATGGTTATAATGAAAAATGGTTATAATGAACAATGGTTATAATGAAAAATGGTTATAATGAAAAATGGTTATAAAGACACTCTGTATAATACTATTGTTACTCATGTAGTATTGTATTAGCATCCACTATGAAATTTCTTTCTGGAAGTAAAAAAACAAAAAAACACAATGAGATATGTTTCAATATGTTTCAGTTAAAGTGAATTTGGAGATCTGAAAATGTAATGACCATCACAAGAAGTGTAAAATGTAGAAACTCATGACAGAAAATTTAGTTTGTTTCATCACACGTCGAACTACATACATTTTAGCATTTAGTTTGTTTCATCACAAGTCGAACTACATAAATTTTAGCATTTAGTTTGTTTCATCACACGTCGAACTACATAAATTTTAGCATTTAGTTTGTTTCATCACACGTCGAACTACATAAATTTTAGCATTTAGTTTGTTTCATCACACGTCGAACTACATAAATTTTAGCATTTAGTCCGTAAAACTCCTTGATCTGATCATATATCTAAGTATTCAGTATATATATATATATATATATATATATATATGGTTATAGATACCGATTTATACATGGAGTAATGGCGATCAAGCCTAATCTTATGTCCATGAATATCCAACACCTTTCTGACCACCCACACTGTCCTTCATTAAAACGAGAAATTTCGAGTGTCTAATCTGTCTTTCTAAACAAAACTAACTGCTGTTAGTGAGAGGAAGCTACAGTTGTGAATATTTGTATGCTCAAGGAGTACACAAATTCAAGAACGTTAAAGACCATTATTACAAGATATATTCTGGTCAGCTCGCCAATAATCTTGAAGTGTTTGTAGAATCCATAAAGAAGAACATGTTCTGGGAAGAATATGTTACGTGATAACGATTAGTTGAAGACACGCACCGTCAATAGTTCTAACATTTTTGCAACAACACACATACTCACTCATAATCATATATATGTATATATATATTAAATATATAATCTTACTATAAACATGAATATGTATATATATATATATATATATATATATATATATATATATATATATATATATATATATATATATATATATATATATATATATATATATATATATATACACACACACGAGTCCATACTTCTTAGTAACGACATATATTTGAAATTCCCAACACTTACCGCATCTCCAATTATGGAGTTGATTTGGTCATCGAAAGGAAAAGCAGATTTGAGAATCTCTGCAAAAATTGAAGTCAACCGTCTATCATAATAATGTTCCTTGTTTACAATGTACAACTGTACTACACTCTCTTCCACGTCTGACTCTTCCGTGGGATGACAATTATCTGATTCTACACCTACAACCTGTATCTGTAAAACATACAATACATATGACAATTATCTGCTGTATGATTCTATCTGTGTAAACGTATCTCTGAAAGATACACTACATATGACAAGTATTTGATTCTATCCTGTGACAGCGAAACATATATTTCAAGGTGGGGGGGGGGGAACATGTTTTGCACTATAGTGTGAAGGAAACGAGACACTTACCTGAAAATTAGTGTGAGGTTTATTCCTTCCCTATGTATTCACCCCTCAAACAATGCACTTTCCCATCTCTTCTTCACCTTCCTAATGCCTTCAATGTAGAACACCTCCAACTAGGGCCTGAAACCACGTCTCCACTTCAATCAAGTCCTGGATGTCAGATAAAAAACTCCCATGAAGATGATTCTTCATGTTTGGAAACAAGAAGAACTCACTCGGTGCTAAGAGTCAGGTGAGAGAGGTGGAAGGGGTATGATTTCACACCATCACTGCTGGGCGGACGGCACACTGCTTCTTTAGCATGGTATAAAGGGATTGGAACAACTAATCAAGAACATAAAGAAATATAGCGAATTCACAAAACTTGTATTTAAACACGCAATACACATAAATCATGTCAACAGATATAACAACACAACAACCAAATATCAGAATAGACAATACTGAGATAGAATGTGTGGATACATTTCAATACTTAGGAGCAAACATCAACGGCGCAGGAGACTTCATGGCAGAAATAAGGAAGATATTGGTAATAGCATATTGTAAAATAACACGGTTGAAAAACATGAAAAAAGAACAAAATAGAAACGAAAGTGCTAATGTTACGAATTTTATTTTTACGGTTGCAACATACGGCTGTGAAACATGGACCCTAAGTAAAACAGCGGCAATGAAGATCAACGCCTTCGAGCTAAAATGCTACAGAAAGATACTTAGAATATAATAGAAGGATAAAATCAGAAACTCAGATATTATAAACACATTGAATATTCCAGAGTGTTGGTTACTAAACACAATAACACAAAAAAATACGCCTGTTTGGTCATATAAAGAGACACAACTGTTTAGAAAGACAAATAATGGAGGGAATACACCTGGACAGAGGAGAAAGGGCAGACCAAGAAGACGATGGACTGACGACATTAAAGATAACATGAATACATCGCTAGAAAATACAAACCGCATCGCCCAAGATAGAGAGGGTCAGAGAATTTATTGGGAAGACAACGTTCTGGAAGGAATACGTCACATGACACACTGCTGGGCACAGAACACATGGTCGTGTGGTTAGATGCCGTTCTCATGCACTTGAGGTCTCGGGTTTAATTGACAGTTGGGACAGGATGTTTTCCTTCTGAAGCACTATCAAAATCCTCCCCGTACATGTTGCGGCGTCTGCTATAGCAAATCGGCCTTTATTTCCATAGCTCGTAGATAGCCTCCATGCACTAGAAAATATGCAATAACGAAAGAGCGTTACTTCTGGACAAACAATGGAGTCATGAGCTTCATGAGCCGTGATTGGCATGAGAAGACGGGGAACCCACCTGGTAGACACATTTAACATGTGAAGCTGCTCTTGCAAAATTTTCAACGTAATCCCATGACTTAATCCCAACCCAGTCATGATTTCCGCGACCGTAATTCGCCTGTCTGAGAGAACTAGGGCCTCCACTTTTTCAATGTAGCTTGCATCATCTACAATGGACGGTGTGCCGCTTCCTGGCTCATCTTAGTTCGTCCCGTTTAAGAGTATTTTTCCGAACGTTTCACGGTGTCATACGAAGGGCGGACATCTAGAAATGGCAAACATCTCATCGTGAATGTATTTTGCAGATTTATCCTGGAAGTGGAGCAATTTGATTACACAACGAGATTCCGATTTACTCCATGACACGGTTTCATAAACAACTGAACTAGTTTCCCGCTAAATTCTCTTTCACGTGCCATACCGCGCAAGCTATGAACATGTGAAAATCGTCAACAAATAGTGTGTCGTTAAAATGATACACAACGATCTCGCCTGTCTTTATCATAAGTACGAGAGGTGGTCGAAAAGTGTTGCACTTTACTAAGAAATCATAAAGACATGCGGGATCGTTGTTGTAAACTGCCTAGAGGTTTGCTGTTGTATACTGCCTAGGTGTATTTTTGTCCCATGCTGTCTAAAGGTTTGCTGTTGCATACCATCTAGAGGTATGCCGTTGTATACTACCCAGTGGTTTCTTGTTGTATACTGCCAAGGTGTTTCTTTTATTGTTGTATACTGTCTAAAGGTTGGCTGTTGCATACCACCTAGAGGTTTTCTTTTGCACGCTGTGTAGATGTTTGCGGTGTAATGCTGCACATAGGTTTGCTGCTTAAATACTGGCTTGAGGTCAGCTGTATTATATTGCATACAGCTTTGCTAGTTAATTCTGCGTAGAGGTTTACCTTTTAATGCTATATAGAGGTTTGTCGTTATATACAGCTTAGAGGTTTTCTGTTTAATACTGTCTAGATGATTTCTGTTGTACACTGCCCAGGTTTGCATAATGCTTACATATTTTCTGTTGTATATTGCATGGTCTACTGGGATTCTGATGCGAAGGAAATATAAAATACTTACTTGGTCAATAGTTATTGTTTCTTGATCGTAGTTATCTTGCACAATATCCAGAATCTCGTTATTAATCGACATCACCTGATTGCAGAAATCATACATAGACAAGCTAAACTTCAGCTCCATGTATGAGAAAGTTGATACTGTCTTTTCATTGGTAGGTGTTCTTGAGAAACCTATTGTGACAATAGTTACATTTTGAATGAAATAACATGTTAAAAAAATAAAACTTACAATATGTCATTTAGGTAAAAGGTAACAGCAATGGCAATACTGAACTAAAATCACTATTTAAAAAATATCTACCAAATGGCATACATACAGATTGCATCAAACTTGCAGCTTACATCGCTACAGGAAAACTTTCAGACAGTTATTAGACAGTATATTGACAACAGAAAGCAACACTAGAATTACTTCATAAATACAGGAAGTAAATAACTCATATCACTAAAGAAACATACTTTCATGTTTTATTTACGTTTACTTTGCTTATATTTTTGTGTCAACATTGTCATTGATTACCTATTGTCTCTAGTCCGTTCTCTGTAGTTAGTTGTATTGGTCGTTGTCGAGGTGAAGGTTATATACTATTTATACAAATAATATAATGACATAAGACCGGAAAACAGCAAACAAGAGTTCTACTATTAGTACTGTATTACTTTCGTGGCTTTCTAAAAATTACAACTACAAATATTTTGCCACTTTTATCCATCATTCATCACCTCCCTGTCAAGAGTTCTAAGACTCTCTTCCCTTTTCTTAAATACGTTAATATGCAACTGTGTCACCTGAAAATAAATAATCTCTACGTACGGTATATTATGTTTCCTGTAAAATCTATTGAATCTCTACCTACCGTATGTCATGTTTCCTGTAACATCTAGTGAATCTCTATGTATCGTATGTTGTGTTTTCTGTAATATATAGTGAATCTCTACGTACCGTATTTTATGTTTCCTGTTACATCTGGTGAATCTCTAGTCAGGATATCTGACTTACTTTTCTGGGTTGAGGCAATTAAACTCATAACTGTTGACGTTTCTGCGCCAAATGGGGATGGCAAGAAAACCCTTTGTCCTTTCGTGTTCATATTGTAATGTGTGTCTATTTCTGAAGTTAATGTTGGCAATATTGAATGACTGGACGAAATTCTCTCCGACTCTACGTTAAACATTTGCACTGATTGAATGTGTTCATGCAGTGATGGAGTAGGAAACGCCGCAGGGGCTGAGTGCATGCTTGAAACAAGTGTTTTGACATCATGTGCTGAAGATGATACAGATGCCAGTGATGGTTTAGTTGTACTGATGACAGAAGTGTAGCTTGGCATTAACTTTTCATTGGTAGAGCTCAGAGTTCCTTCAATATATTCTTGAACCGGATGACCGTCGTACTGTGTAAACACTGTTTCAGTTGCTACTATGGAATACGATTGCTCTTTCCAAATAAATTTTGCCAAACCAAGGGGTTCAACTGAAGGTAGGATGGCATTCGTTGATTCTAATAAGACATCACCTGTAACTGCCTGTGTAGGATGAATTAAAACACTACCAGTAATAGACTGTGTAGGATGTATTAAAACATCACCTGTAATAGACTGTGTAGGATGTATTTTGGAAAACGTCAGCGAATTGAGCTCATCAGTCGTGATAATGATGTCGCTTGTATCATACCATTTATCTGGAAGTACACATTTAGGCTTCTTTTTGCATCGTGTTTTTGTAATTGCAGTCATGATGACGTGGTGCAGGATATTAGTGGTAACATTCGAAGAAATATGATCACCCACGTCCATATTTGAACTAGAGCTATTTTCAACACTAATAATTTGGTCTAGCCACCAATTAGAATTATTAGTTATGTGACTATTCGGATTACTTTTATTAAAAGACAACTCCATCTTGTTGTTTCTGCTTTCAATTTTGTATGTGTCATTCAATGATACGCCACCAGAACTCACTGACTGTAAGACAGTACTATTCCGTAATCCTGTAAATACATGAAAAGCTAACGCATCTGCTTCACTAATGTCGTCTTTTGGTGTATCGTCCAGATGTGCACTAGAATGGATTATAATGGATACACCGTGTTTATCAATCATTGATTCTATTTCCAATTTTTTGGCAACTATGTTTCTCCCAACAGTTTGATGTTCCCTATTTGTAGAATCATAATGAACTATCTTACCTGTATGTTGCAAACCGCCACTCAGCATTTCTTCAGTTGTTCTGATATCATTAACTCTCTGTGCACTATTTATCCGGGATATGTTGCTGTTCGACTGTTCAAGTGGAGCTTCGATACCAACTGAGTTATTGACGATAATTCTTGTAAGATGATTATCAAGTGTGTCAACATTGGAAAAACCAACACCATTAGTCGTCCTTCTAATATTTGTATCTCTTTTACTAACACGTGCTAATGATACCCATGACCCTGATAGATGTTTTGTTAGAGTTGTATCCCTGTTCACAGTACGCCGCGAGTCATATCCCTTAGTGATATGATCATTGAAATCGAAGACTTGATTTTTATTATTACCGGTATCGATTATAGTATTCTGGTTGAAGGTGTCTACTCTAGTCGACCAGCCTGTTATCTCATTCTGAACAATATCTCCACTTGGATATTTATCTGACTCGATACTCTGAATACCATGGGTTGTTTTAGCACCTTTCCTGGACACCAGCATCTGCCGAGCACTACCGCTGCTTGTGATTATCTCAAGACTGTCTTGTGTAGGTCTCCCAATTACCTCCTTATATAGCCAGAGTGCCCACACAACTGAGAAAATAAGATATTGTTATTAATCTATTATAATTTGTAGAAAAAGTCAAATATATAAATGTTCAGGCACAGGCAAAAATTTCACAAGATAAAGACCACACGATTTACTATAACTGTGTCGATTGTGGTGAGAGAGAGAAATGTCTTGTAAGTTGTATAAGTTATCAATTCTGATGTATGGGAAGAGTGAACGTTGGATGCTCAGAAAACAGTGACAAGTTTATATTGAGGCAGTAAGGTGTGGTTTTATAGAAGAATGTTCAGAAAACCATGGACAAAGAAAGTTGTAATGAAGATACTTTGAAAGAATTGCATTCATAAAAAGAGCTGCTTACCCGCATCAGAAAGTGTCCGCATTTTTTTAAAATACTATTATGAGAAGAGGAAAGGTGAGCGCATTATAACAGGCACGGTGAATGAAGAGCGAGAGGGGTGAATGAAGACCAAGAGAGAAGATTCTTGACAACTTGATATTGTGTGAGACCATCGCTATCGGAAATGATTTGGACACGGAAATAGAAGGCTGTGGAAAGACATGATGGCCAACGTCCACACGACATGGACCATAAGACGAAGATGAAGAAGATACATCATCTAGCTTACACATACCATAATCATTCATGCCTGCTGTAACAATGTCTAAATCATTCGTGTCTACTGTAACAATGTCTAAATCATTCGTGTCTACTGTAACAATGTCTAAATCATTCGTGTCTACTGTAACAATGTCTAAATCATTCGTGTCTACTGTAACAATGTCTAAATCATTCGTGTCTACTATAACAATGTCTAAATCATTCGTGTCTACTGTAACAATGTCTAAATCATTCGTGTCTACTGTAACAATGTCTAAATCATTCGTGTCTACTGTAACAATGTCTAAATCATTCGTGTCTACTGTGACGATGTCTAAATCATTCGTGTCTACTGTAACGATGTCTAAATCATTCGTGTATACTGTAACAATGTCTAAATCATTCGTGTCTACTGTAACAATGTCTAAATCATTCGTGTCTATTGTAACAATGTCTAAATCATTCGTGTCTACTGTAACAATGTCTAAATCATTCGTGTCTACTGTAACAATGTCTAAATCATTCGTGTCTACTGTAACAATTTCTAAATCATTCGTGTCTACTGTAACAATGTCTAAATCATTCGTGTCTACTGTAACAATGTCTAAATCATTCGTGTCTACTGTAACAATGTCTAAATCATTCGTGTCTACTGTAACAATTTCTAAATCATTCGTGTCTACTGTAACAATGTCTAAATCATTCGTGTCTACTGTAACAATGTCTAAATCATTCGTGTCTACTATAACAATGTCTAAATCATTCGTGTCTACTCTAACAAATTTAATGTAATATGCGATTTTATAACATTAAAAAGTAATTATATAATGTAGTATGACAACACGAGATAATTTACTAACTATTCGATACATTAAAGGAAAGCAATTGTGTTTAGTTTATTTACGAAACTTGAAATAGTTAAACATTCACATAACTTTGGCTGTGCTGTTCACATATTGCAGTATATGATATTATAAATCTGGCAAGTATATAACAACAAACATATAGTAATTCTTACTTATATAATACCTATATAATATGGTTTTATCCACATGTTTTAATATTAATACGTTTTATACGACTACGCTGAAATTGTGCCTTGTGTGAATATAATGATCCATATAATGGTATTTATCCTTTCTCATGACTAACCAGACATCATCATCATCACTACATAAGGACTACTTACAATATAGACACTCCTGGGTTAGTTTAATCCATCAGATCCAGGGTTTATGGATTCGATTCTGGCTCGCAGCATCTTTACAAAGTGCATTTTTTCAGAGATCTCTGATGCTTATCTCTTGAATCTGTGTATTTCCGTATCATGTTTGGTACTAACGGCAGGCGACGTGTCACGTCTTTGAGAGAAACGAGGCAGATATGAGGTAAACCTAGTACGATGAGGCCAGTCAACTACGCTCTTTTAGGTTTCTCAATAACAAATCTTACAGTAAATGTAATTATATATAACTGTGTGAGAGACTTTAATGGAAAATTCAAGTTGTGTCATAAAACTTTCCATTATGTTTCCGAACTTATCACATATTTCCTAAGTTATCACATATGTCCTAACTTATCACATATTTCCTAACTTTTCACATGTTTTCTAACTTATCACATATTTCCTATATTTACTCATGTAATCACTACTGTATGGCTTGCCCCATGAAACATCTATGCTTAGGGTACAATAATCGTTTAACCTTACCAGCTCTCAGTGTGCTTGATACGTGCAGTAGCATTATGTTGTAACTTTTACAAGTTACATATTCAGCATCTTGAGGCCATGCTTACGCATATCTGAAACAAGGAAATATATCACAAAAATGAGCATTGAGAGTTTGGGATTTTGTGTTAGTTTATGTGGTGGATAATGATTGATGAAATAATCCCTTTAGCTGTGAGCGGGTAGCCCTTTACTTTCCATAGTTATTCTGTCAAAAAAATAGGTCGTTCTCAGTTAAGTAACAGAAATGGCACACGGACCGCATAAGGAATAAGTGTACCAGTGTAGGGTAACAACCCTAAACAGGAAGTGGGTGGCTGGAGTAACACAGGGCAAATGTCGAGATATACAAAAATAGGTAGAATGTGTTACCAAAATAAAACATAAAACAACCTAACAACGAGATACAAGGACAGACGTATGACAGACATGGTAGGGTGAACAGATTTCCTAAGTCCAAAAATGGGAAATTTCGGCTTTTACCAACCCTAATTTTAAAAAGGGGACAAAAATAGGACTCGCAGCATAAAAAGGCAATAGTATGCAATGAGTATATAACATATTTAAACAAGTTATTTATCACTTATAATATATAACTAAGGTGTATTATAGAGTTAGCACATTTTAAAAGTATTTCAGACAATTATTTCTTGCAAAATATATGACACTTGTTTAGTATAGGATATAAGAATATACATAACAGTATTATGACATAATAACTTACAGAAATAAGACTTGTCCACGTGACTAAGAACTGCACTACAATGTATCATCATCATTCAGATATTTATGTGAAGAAATTATTTTTGTCAAAAGTTCCTCATCTCTAAAGATACTCTCCTGAAATTCTGTGCATGTCTTAAAGTGTGAATTTATCACTATCATTGCCTTCACCATCTTAGTTAAACAGTTCTTTTTATCCGTCCACAAAGAACTTATCAGTGAAAAAATTATTTCCACAGCTGCGTTGGTTTTTGGAATAGCCATAACAAATCCAACAATTAGCACTATGTTTTTGTACTGATGTCTTTTTCCTGTACCACTTTAAAAGCGATATACTACTTTGTTGCCACTATAACGTGTGTGCCCTTTCTTTCTTCCATCTTGCTGTTCATAATAGTATTGATGTGGTTGATTTTGTCGAATAGTTCATCTTCATCAATAATATTAAGGATATTGCTATCAATGTCACTGATAGCTGTTAAACTTGTTGAAACATCAGCCCAAGTTAATAGAGTCTCCAGCTTAATCCAGTGAAATGTTAAATCCACTTATTTATATATTCTAGAAAAGTATTGTAAAAACTTGTGTGGTGTCCAAAAACTCTTTTTCATCAAAATCACCCTCATCTTTAAGTTTAGAAATAATTGATGTCATTTTGTGTGTTTGGAAATTTTTAATTTTTCTGATCATTATTTTCTGTCTCAACACGTCTAGTTCTTCTGCCACTCCAGTTGTCAAAACATTATCACCTTCTATTTACATAAATGTTACAGAGAATATTTTCAGCTGGCTTTAGTGGAAATGAAGCCAAAATAATGATTTCTGATCATTAAAAAATGCTTTCAGTGCGTGTAGGGCATTTATCGTGTGACAAAATAGCATTTGATTTTCTCATACATATCAATAACCCTACTCACAGCTGGCGGTAATGATAACACTACACACATCTTGCAGTAATGATAACACTACTCACAATTTGCAGTAATGATAATCCTACTCACAGCTTGCAGTAATGATAACACTACTCACAGCTTGCAGTAATGATAATCCTACTCACAGCTTGCAGTAATTATAACCCTACTCACAGCTTGCAGTAACGATAACACTACTCACAGCTTGCAGTAATGATAATCCTACTCACAGCTGGCAGTAATGATAACACTACTCACAGCTGGCAGTATTGATAACACTACTCACAGCTGGCGGTAATGATAACACTATTCACATCTTGCAGGAATTATAACCCTACTCACAGCTGGCAGTAATGATAACACTACTCACAGCTGGCAGTAATGATAACCCTACTCACAGCTGGCGGTAATGATAACCCTACTCACAGCTGGCAGTAATGATAACCCTACTCACAGCTGGCGGTAATGATAACCCTACTCACAGCTGGCGGTAATGATAACCCTACTCACAGCTGGCAGTAATGATAACCCTACTCACAGCTGGCAGTAATGATAACCCTACTCACAGCTGGCGGTAATGATAACCATCTAGTTTTCACATTTCCAAGAACACGTTTGTATTCTATTTCTACAGATTCACAAAAAATCTTTACTTCTACTTTCACCGAGTAAATATAAAAATCTTCACTTCTAATTTCACCGAGTAAATATAAAAATCTTCACTTCTACTTTCACCGAGTAAATATAAAAATACTGACAACTTTTGTTAACAATTGTTTTAATTTCGACTAGCATCATATCATCACTTGCCTGAACACCATTGTGCACAATGTGAGCAGCACAATCAATACCATGAATGTTGTTTTTAAGTCTTCATTGAGTCTTGTAAGTACATTGTTGGAACCCCCTCTCTTGTATATCTACCGAAGTTGGTGTTACAATTATCACCAGAAAATGTAATAACCTTTTCTGTCAATTGAAGTTTCTGCATAGTGTTCAAGATGTTATCTTCGAGCAATTCCGTTGTTTCCCCAGTTCATCATCATCATCAGGTGCCATGCCGGGTGGCGTAGGCGGTCATGGCTCTCCACAGCTCTCTATCCACAGTATTATGTATCAAAGTTGTTGTTGTTTCTTTGCCGTGCCAGGTTGTCAAACTGTCTAATATTTTCTCACGTTGTCGCCCTCTGTCTCTGGTGCCTTCAATCTTGCCTGTTGTGATTATGTTTTCTAAACCTGCCTGTCTCATGAAGTGGCCAAAAAAAGAAGATTGCCTTTTTCTTATATTCTTGATTAAGGTCCGTTTCGCATTTACCTCTTTTAACACCTCTAAATTAGTTTTTCTGGCAGTCCATGGGATTCTCAGCATTCTTCTGTAGAACCACATCTCTGTTGCCTCCAATCTCCCACTTTCCAGTTTGTTTATTGTGCAAGACTCGCACCCATATGTTAGTATAGGGGTTATATAGCACTGCAGAACTCTCTTTCTCACCTCTAATGACAAGGTCATATTACACAGTATATTCCCCAGTTATGTTCTGAAAATTATCACCTTGATTAGAAGGCGTTTATCCGAAATAAAATACCTAACAAGGTCCGATATGAATTTCAAATACCTATGGTTTGATTTGTCCACAATAACTGAAATGTATGTAGGTTCTTTCAATGCTATGTCGATACTCTCACTAAAAAGGTGCTAGGACATTTACTACAATTGATTTGCACTTTGTTCGCTCACATGTATATTTCTTTTCAAATAAATTTCTAACTATTGCAGACGTACAATTTATTAATCTCATGGAAAGGTTGCTTCACTGCTTGAAATTCAAACACAGCTTTTTGGCCTGTTTGACGATTATTTTTATCAGTAAACTGCCCTGTCTTATCTCTTGTAAAAAATGATGCAACATCTTGGCATGATCTGCTAGCAGCGACTGCCATTCTGTGTTTCTGAATCATCAAGTGCTGTTTTACATTATAACAACATCCGGTGTCAATGGAAAACACGAAATTACACACATTACAATCCACCTTGTCTACCGTGGCGTCTTCTTTCAAGATGTGATATTTGATGTTTCTCCTAAAACTGCACTTTCTTTTCGGCAGCATGCAGGAGACTTAGCGACTAAAACTTTACTGAGTTCAGAAGAGTATTATGTAAATATCCTGTAAAGAAGGTAACTGTCAGGAAATATGTTTTATATAACATAGATAGTAATATCTCATGTTGTACAAATATTCGTTATCGCATGAAGTAAAATTGAAAAATATATAACACTAAAAACTTAAAGAATTGCTGCTGTCATGTCACACTTATACATAAGGGGACAAGACGGGACTGAAATGGGAAAAACTGACAATTTAGTGTCCTCTTTGAGTTTCATGGAGACAACAGTCCCAAAAAGGTACAGTCCCAGAAAAATGGGAACGTCTGGTCACCCTAGTTAAAGGGGCTGTCCATATATGGCGTCAATTGATTTTTAATAATTTTGTAACCTCGATACCTCCATATCAGCAACTTGTCAAGAATTCAGGAACACCCTACTTAATTACTTCAAATCCCCCCTCCCCCAATCCTGAGAAAACGTTTAAGCAAAAAAATTGCCGAAAAAAGACATAAATATCTTCCGATTTATATAATTTTGTTCAAATTCACAAACATTAATTGAGGTATAAAAAACTGTTTCGTTGACGTCAACTTTTGATAATGCCCACCTCCATATTTTATTAATCAACATCACATTTGTGTGAGATCCCATCTCTCACTAATTGGTAATGTATTTTACGGACATTCCCTAAACGTTTTTTTTACTAAATGCCATGTTTTATTAGAAGTGTTTATGGATGCATGTTTAGTCTCCTAGGCAACCAAGTGTGGTAATCACATAGCATGATCGGCTCCTGTCTGGTTAGTGAGCAGCAACAAGTCACCTAGAAATTTTGCACAAAAGGGACAAAGGTGCAATATCCACTGACCTGCATTTCTTCGTCATGCATGTTTGGTCATTTCAAAGAAGGCAAAATACGAAATTCAGACACGATGTGACAATGATGATTTATTTCACACGTTGCCCCGCTATACCCCGATTTGGACGGGAGTTTTGTGGTGGAATACATATCGTCACCATACACACCGTCACTACAAACATCGTCACCATACACATCGTCACTATAAACATCGTCACCATACACATTGTCACTACAAACATCGTCACCATACACATTGTCACTACAAACATCGTCACCATACACATTGTCACTACAAACATCGTCACCATACACATTGTCACTACAAACATCGTCACCATACACATTGTCACTACAAACATCGTCACCATACACATCGTCACTTTAAACATCGTCACCATACACATTGTCACTACAAACATCGTCACCATACACATTGTCACAATACACATCATCACATACACATGGTCACAATACACATCGCCAACATGCACATCATTACGATAAGCATTATCACAATAAACATCGTCACAAAACGCATCGTCACAATACACATCGCCACCATGAACATCGTCACCATAAACATCGCCACCATGAACATCGTCACCATAAATATCGCCAACATGCAATAAAGATTGATGTGTAACATCGACAATACTAGATATTTAGCGCCATGGATAAATCCATCTTCCCCCTTGTCTATAAACTAACTTCACTACAGATGTGGCGCTCCTGTAATATTGCTTTTGACACATTCCGCCCTAGCGGGTTGTCCCAGTCACACTTGGCTAGAGACATTTCCTGGTGTATAAAAACTGATGTATTATGCCTACTTACAATATGGGTGTTATTTGTCAAGAAATGAATAAGATAAATGTATTATGCATGATCGGTACGTTATTGTGTTCATGGCTGCCACTGCCACAGTGCTGAGTTTATGTTGAACTAGGCATATGTGTTCATGGTTGCAACTGCCATCGTGCTGAGTTTATGTTGAACTAGTCATTTGTGTCCATGGTTGCCACTGCCATCGTGCTGAGTTTATGTTGAACTAGGCATATGTGTTCATGGTTGCCACTGCCACAGTGCTGAGTTTATGTTGAACTAGGCATATGTGTTTATGGTTGCCACTGCCACAGTGCTGAGTTTATGTTGAACTAGGCATATGTGTTCATGGTTGCCACTGCCATCTTGCTGAGTTTATTTTGAACTTGGCATGTGTGTTCATGGTTGCCACTACCATCCTGCTGACTTTCTTTTGAACTAGGCATTTTATTACCTGGCTAGGAAGTAGAGCTCTAGCCACTGATATACCACGGTATAATAACAAAACATATACTTCATGTGTGCTCATTCTCAAACTGCTTATTCTAAACAAATTATCAATCCCAAACTCCTGCAGATTGTCCTTCAGGATGTGTCCAGATAATGAAATGGAAGTCAATCCACTGCGTCTTTTAAACTATTTTCTTTTAGTTTCTTTGCTATTGTTAACTTGTGAAGAAAAATGTTTTCCTTTCAGTATCATCGTCACGATTATGTAATACGGCGGTCCTTTGGCTGCCACATATCACAACCATTACTACACATATTGCTTCACTAGCACCTCTGCCACGGAATACCCCAAGTGTGTAGGTATATAAACAGAGATAACAAGATAAAGAGAGAGAATGAGAGAGAGAGTGAGAGAGAGTTAGAGATGTTATCATTTCGTATAACAGGGAGCCACTGTTTTGAGTCATCTCACTTTCGAATTGTCCGGCTCTGTGGCGAAGTGGTACAGGGCGCGTCTGTGACGGCAAAGGTACCGAGTTCGTTCCTCACCACAGGCAATTGTGCATCCGGACCGCTCAGAAAGCAATGGCAACCTACTGAACGTATTTATATTGCCTAGAAAATCACCACAGCCAACAAATGCTGGGTTGATAGCTACGTCCTGGATAGGATATGCTACCAATTTAGAACTTTCGAATTATAACACAATAGATAACCTTTGACTTGTTATCACTTCAGACCGCAGAGTTATCTTACTATCTTTGAATGTGTCCATATATAATATAAGACATGCCGGTTCATTGAAAATTATCCTTCACAAGTGACACATTTGGTTATTACCATGTTTTTCCTTGACAAAATAGTGTACACTCGGTATAGACAGCCAATGAAAATCACAGGATATGTCATAAGCGACACTTAAAAACGAGGCGTTCCAATAATCGTTCATCAGGTAGTTCATACCGAGGTCGCGGTATACGCTTGAAACAATATTTGTTACAATTACAGTGTAAGATAACAGATTGCTAACGCCGATTATATTCGATGCTTTCAAAATGAAATTTTGGACAATCGATAGCAGAGCACGTTCTGCGCGGGCGCATTTATTTACAAATATTTTATATTACTATATTACCTTTTTCATAATAAGAATCGGCGTGTGTTGCCGGTGCTCGAAAGGGGAGCAAAGAATAGCAACACTGTTTACCTTCCATGAATGTCGTAAGAGTTGACTAAGAAGGTTATGAGGCTGGAGTTGTCTGTTCCATCCCAAATAGGTCAAACTGACCCAAAGCGATGCTGAGGTCGAAGTGGTAGGTCGAAATATCGCAGGATTGTTCTGAAATATGATACAGCACATTCCGTGTTCTGACTAAATCCTGAAAATCTACAAGAGTTTGAGAACAAACGTAGAAGAAGAAGATGATGATAATTACAATAAATATTTACTATTACATCATCATCATTATATGAGCTATTATCTATTGTCTAACCAAGGTGGAGTTGTCGTAGCTTCCACACTTGCCGTTGTCTATCCCCAGGTGGAGTTATAGCTTCCACACTTGCCGTTGTCTATCCCCAGGTGGAGTTATAGCTTCCACACTTGCCGTTGAGCGAAGGGTTTTGTGAAGGAGATGTGGTCTGCATTCCAGAGCGTTAGGTTGTGTTATGTTTTATTTTGGTAACACATCTACCTATATTTGTTTATCTTGACATTTGTTTGTTGCTCTGGTTGAGGTGTAGTCATGTTTATTAAGGATAGTCTTGATGTTGTCTATCCATCGTTTCCTAGATCTGCCCTTGGCTCTATATCCTGCTTCCATCATGTTCTAAGCGAACACGTTTGAATGATTTATATATGATCTTCACACCGAAAGGTATATTTTCTTCTTTTGACTTCGTTCTCAAACTCCTGCAAAACAGCAAAATGTGGTTCGAATAACGTAATGCATTGTGTCATGGTTAGAACTTAGCTGTGATAGATGTTCCATTCGGCCTGGCACAACCGACTTCATCATGCCTTCTGAGTCACTTTTACTCTATATGCAATGGGACAGCCAACTCCACCGGAAAACTCCCTTAATCACCTCTCACGACATGTATGACAGGTAAATAGTGTTGATATTCTTTACTCTCCTTTCATGACATGTCATCATGCGGGTGATAGACCACATGATAAGTAAGAACTTTCTAAGCTGACATTGGAGATGGAATGTTAAGAGATGGAATGATTCGGTGTCAGCGTCAATTCTACTGAATACTTGCTATTTATTTCTTACTTTCGCACACATAACTATTGTCAAATGATCAACCTAAATCTGAACAAAGTAATGATCTATATTAAGACCAAATGGTTTATGGTTATAAAACTACAATATATAACTATTTTCAAGGGCGTACCTATCTCTATCATAGGTTGTACAATATTTTGTTGCAGTTGTTGCAGTTGTTGTAGTTGTTGCAGTTGTTGCAGTTGTTGCAGTTGTTGCAGTTGTTGTAGTTGTACTGAATAGTGCAGACGCCAGGATGATCAGCGACATTCAAACATCATGATGATTGTGTATAAAATTCTAGAAGTGAAAGCTTTCTCACTTCAGACATGGAGAGACAGATATAGGCCTTTCAATGCAAATTGTTACGGTTATTTGCATTTCCTGTAGAGATCATAAACAGATGTGTCTACTATAATATATATATATATACATATATATATACAGAAATCAAATAGAAATATATACCAAAATTAAATATAGATAAATATACATAAATTAAATAGATATATTGTCTACATACAAATATTAAATAGAGATATATTTAAAAATAAAATAGAGATATACAAAATACAAAAATATAAATATACAAAATATACAAAACAAATATAAATATATACAAAAATTAAATAAAGATATAGAATTGTGATATATACAGAAATTTAAATATATATAGAGGAATAACAAATATATATAGAAAGTATATATATACATATACACAAAAAAAGAAAATAGAGATATATGCAGAAAGAAAATAAATCCCTACCTTCAATAGTAAAAAGAGGAAACCTTAGATACGTATAGAGGGGGAAGGGGGGAATAGACGACGAATAGACTGTCAATAAAGTAAGTAAGCAATTTTTAAAAACTGTTTACCCCCTCACATTTCCCCCTCTTCTTCCCGTGTAAACAATTATCAGAAAATCAGTCTTAATTATGTCAACACAAAATATGAACCCATCCTCAAGACATAAATTTCACAATATGTTATTCTCGAATAAAACAAAACGGCTACATTTCACGAATAGACAAAAATGGATACATACTTTATTTCAGATTTCCAGAAGAAATTTCTAATTAAAACTAATCTACAAAATACAGCATTATTGACGTCAACTGTTGTCAAACAGTCGAAGATGGAAGGAACAGAGAATACGGAGCATAAAGGGACAAAAAGCACACCCACATCAGGTCAAGATTAATTAAAATCACAAGCTGATGTATCTCACAAAGTGTCATTTTCACCTCGATGTGTTATCAAACAGGTTTGTGGCTACGATGAATGCGGTTTCACTGTTGTTGCAAACAGGTTGGTAGCGACGATAAAGGTGGATTCACTGTTGCTACAAACGGGTTGTAGCGACGATAAAGGTGGATTCACTGTTGCTACAAACGGGTTGTAGCGACGATAAAGGTGGGTTCACTGTTGCTACAAACGGGTTGTAGCGACGATAAAGGTGGGTTCACTGTTGTTACAAAAAATGGCGTCATATTACAATGAAGCAATGAAAGAAGTTATCGTAGATACAAATAATAGTGAATGGAAAATCGTATACGTCGTAGAAAATTGACTTCATTCTAAACTTACATCTCATGTATGTCACTGCATGCCTACATCTCATGTATGTCACTGCATGCCTACATCTCATGTATGTCACTGCATGCCTACATCTCCATGTATGTCACTGCAGGCCTACATCTCCATGTATGTCACTGCATGCCTACATCTCCATGTATGTCACTACAGGCCTACATCTCCATGTATGTCACTACAGGCCTACATCTCCATGTATGTCACTGCATGCCTACATCTCCATGTATGTCACTACAGGCCTACATCTCATGTATGTCACTGCAGGCCTACATCTCCATGTATGTCACTACAGGCCTACATCTCCATGTATGTCACTGCATGCCTACATCTCCATGTATGTCACTACAGGCCTACATCTCATGTATGTCACTGCAGGCCTACATCTCCATGTATGTCACTACAGGCCTACATCTCATGTATGTCACTGCAGGCCTACATCTCCATCTATGTCACTGCATGCCTACATCTCCATGTATGTCATTTTAGGTCTACACCTCTACGTATGCCGCTGTAGACCTTCATCTCAATTATGCCATCGCAGGCTTACATCTCTAGGTATGTTATTGCAGACCTACATCTCCTTGTATCTGAGATCACGAATAACGACTAAGCCACTGAGATGTCCAAATAACGACTAAGCCACCGCGATCCCAAATAACGACTAAGCCACTGCGATCCCAAATAACGACTTAGCCACTGAGATGCCAAAATAACGAATAAGCCACTGAGATGCCAAAATAACGACTAAGCCACTGACATGCCAAAATAACGAATAAGCCACTGAGATGACAAATAACGACTAAGCCACTGCGATCCTGAATAACGATTAAGCCTCTGAGATGCCAAAATAACGGTTAATGTTTGGAAAAGGTGTAACAAGACGTGAAACAGAAAATCATTGTACTACAGGTCTTACCTTTAAATCAACAGTTGATATGTGCCTGGTGAGTTCAAGGACCAGCATTAAACATCATATAACATATTCCTAGTACAAAAAAAATGTTGATATCAACTTTGTATTTTGGAATTTGACAACGCAAAGTCCAATTTTATAGACGAAAGACCGTTGTTGGGAATCGTGAACGTCGTTCTGATTCAAAGAATTCTCCAGACACCAATGGGTGAACATAACATGCACAGAAACACTGAAATCATATCTAACTAGAAACAAGTGTCAGGTTAGCGTTACTTAGCGGAGCTCGATCATGAGAGCTGTTCAATAGTTAACGAGGTTAAGTGGAGGGTGGGGCTTGTGATATCAGTGACTTAGGTAATAAAGTAATTTGTTTTGTTCTTGTTTATAACTAGCAAAAATATCACTGAAAACTTTGACATTATGGGGTATATATTGATAACACTGAAATAATGGGGCATACATTGAAAACACTGATATGAAGAAACATACATACATTGAAAACACTTCATTGACTGGGAATACATTGAAAACAAAATGACCACAGAATGACAGAAAAAAATATAGAAATGTCAATTTGAAATGTTGCTCATGAAATACAGATTATGTGAGGATAACAAATGTGAAAATATTGGTACCAGTCAATAAAAACGATAATAGGTAATAAGGGGTGACAACACAATATATTGAACTACGACAGCAATAAACTGTTATGTGTTTATTGACCAATCATATGTTATTTGGCAGATAATGGTAGTACGGTTTTCCGTATATTCTTTACTCTTCTTGTTTCTTCACGAGTAATCAAAATCATGGCACATGGGGCATCCAGTAAGTGGCTCGCTCTCTGTCCCGGCATCCATCCTAATGTATACGACAATCAATATAAGGTAACTGCGTGAAACGTAACAATAATTGCATTTACGTAAAACACAGGTTTTAAAAATGGTCCGCTAAGACACGACGGATTATGACTAAAACAATGGAATTATAATGAGCGAGCTAGAAAAGATACAAATTACAATACACAAAACATTTTCAACTTTTCAACCAAAAGGTCTTTATCAAGATACGCACAAAACATCAGAAGACGACGAATGGAAATTATAACAACACACAAAAACGTGTCCAACCGAAATATGGAAATGAGATGACGAAAGGACAGGAAGTACATAGAAAACGTAAATATAAGTGGAAACGAAACAAACAAAAATATGACGGAAATGACGCAACACAATGAATAAAGACAAAGACCACACCAACCTAGTACTAGACAAAAAGTGGTCGGAATTTAGTCCAAAAGGCTTCAGGGTACCTAATAGGTCCTGAATCGGATACGCTACCAATTTATTTTAGTAATAGTAATTGTAGAAGTAGTAGTAGTAGTAGTGGTGGTAGTAATAGTGGTGGTGGTAGTAGTAGTGTGATAGAGATAGAGATTAACAGCAGTGGTATTAATAGGTAGTAATAGATGTAGTTGCGTGTCATCAGCTGTGTGTTACCTTATGACATAAGTTGTTTGTCGTAAACTGTGTATTTTCTCATGCATGGGTTGCGTGTCATCACATGTGTGCTATTATCTCATAAAGTTCTTATCATCATCGGTGAATTTCTACCGTACGATAGGTGATAAATTAATATCACCAATAGAGCCTAGCATGTATGTCGTAAAGGCCAGGAAAAGGAGAAGTTTTAAAAAAGTATTACGTTCTCCATTTGCCACAGAGAATTAACATCATTGTACTGGGGTTTCTCCATATGCTGTCCACTCCTTCACAAAATACAACTCGATGTATACCGAACCACGCATAACCAGTAGTTCCAAGCGAAAATTAGCAGGACTCTCCAAACAAATACACTTTGTAAACAAGATGTACAATCTGGAATCTTAACCGCCACAGAGTAACAGTTACGTTAGGGAAAAATCACCAAAAAATGACATGTTAAAATAGAACCAGTTATTTCCTGACTATGTTAGTGCATTTTTTGACAGCAGGATGACGCTTTTTTGACAAAACAAGATAGCAACACTGCAAGAATCAATGACGTCATTTGTTGGTCTAAATTATTTCTGTAAAAAGTGATCTTCCCGCTACTCGATGTTTGTAAATATTTATCCTCCTCCATTGTATCCGCTGTTAATATAATATATAAAACGTGTCCTATTTTTTAATAGTTTATATTCAGAATTTTACATTTTATATATTATCCAGCCATTAAGACACAAATGAAACATTAACATTTCAATAAAATAGACGTGATGACCTTAGAATACTGCTGCAGGGGAATTCCTTTCTTTAGGAACTAATCATGTATCCATAAACTCTCCTAACAAAGCCATTCCATTGAGACAAAATACTTTATACGTGTAGGGGCATCACATCAGTTGCTCAACTAGGTGGTGCTGTGCTTTAAGCATTGCTTGCACGTTTACATTTGATTGTATATTTCACAAAGTAACAAAACGTAGTATACAATTAAATAAGTCTGCTGTAATTTTAAAAGCGTAAAATCTTGTCAATATTAATATTTGAGTAATAGGTCTGAGTACTCGTGAAAAATAGAACAAAACAGAAGTTTATTTTTATGAGAAGTTAGTGTGTTATGTAAGCGCTTCTGTGGTCTCATAATTTTTAGCTAATACAATTAGTCCTTTTGAAGTTTCTTCATGCAGAAGAGTGTTACACTCTGCCATATGCAATCTGTGTAAGTAAGAATAAAATTGATTTCAATACAAGTAGGCTACTCCATATAAATTGAGATAACCTATTGGTTGATAGTAATCTTCTTCTTCGTTCGTTCTCAAACTCCTGCAGATTAGCATGATGTAGTCCGGAGAACGGAATGCGTTGCGTCATGGTTTACAGCATTGCTGCGATATCTGCGCCTTTCGGCATAGCACACCCGACTTCAGCATGGCTTTGGGTCACTGACCTTATATGGGATGGGACAGCCAACTAAATCCCATAACCTCCGTAGTCGCCTTTTACGACATGCGTGGAAGGTAAACAGTGGTGCTATTCTTTGCTTCCCTTTCGGGTCCCGGCAACACACGGGCGTTTGATAGTAATATTTTACAACAGGATAACAGATGGGCATGTTCACAAAGACAGATAGTCAGCTTACGAACTGAAACGTCCAGATTTCGACTCCTGTTTACAGTATCTTAGGAGAAGTACAGTTTCTAAAATGTGTGTTTAACATGTATATTGTAAGTAAAAATGTAGTGGTGCTATAAACCATTGTTTCTATACATACTTACACACACACACATGTATATATATATATACAAAGATATACATACATCTTTGTTGCCCGTCAACTTAGAGAATATTCCAAGAACACCAAAGCATAAGTATAACAATATTTGTAGACCTGACAAAGGCATTTGACACTGTGAACAGAGATGGGCTGTGAAAAGTGCTCGCCAAATTTGAATGCTCACAAAGATTTCCAACATAGTGCGGCAGTTCCATAAAGGCATGATGTCCATTGTTATCAGTGATAGAGTGTGATCACTAGCCTGTCCTGTAACAAATGGGATCAAAATGGTGCGTTCTAGCTCCAACGCTGTTCTGTCTGATGTAATTCGGCAGGCTGAAATACACATCTAGATCAAGTGACTTAACAAGGATACAAATAAGATGCAAAACTTACGTAAACTTTTCAACTGTCGACGTTTGCACCTCAAAACTAAAGAGCATAACACAACGGTTAGGAAACTCTTACATGCAGATTATTGCACACTGTATGCTTATTCTGTAGACAGTATGCAGGTCACCCTAATCTAATTTGCAGAAGCCTGCAACAACGTTGTTTCACTATTAAAGAAACAAAAGATCATGTTTCAACCCACACCAAATAAGTCACACTTCAATCCATATATACTGATCAAAGAAGAAGAGCTTCAAGCAGTCAATAATTTCACGAACCTGGGCAGTACTATCTCACAAGATGTAGACATCGACACTGAGGGAAGAATAGCGAAATCTAGTGCCACATTTAAAATACTGCGAACAAATGTATGGGAAAGAAGGGGAATAAAAAATACCACCAAAATCATAGTTTACCAGGCAGCAATAATACTATCGCCTCTTTATGCCTGTAAAACATGGACAGTATATACCAGACATGCTCAACAACTCGACCTAAGCTGTCTTCGTAAAATACCTCAACATCCTTTGGTGGGTAAAATACCAGACAATGAAGTACTGATGAAATCTAAGTCTTTAAGCAAATATACAATGTTGTTGACGGCACAGACATGCTGGGTAAGACACATGGTACGCATGAAATATCATCGTCTACTAAAGAAATTCTTATATGAAGAACTGCAGACTGGCTTCCGCAATGCAGGAGGACAGAAGAAGAGTTTTAAACACACTCATTAGACATCACTGACTCACTACAAAATAAACATAAATTCATGGGATAATTTTGCACAAGACAGATATGAATGACGTCGCAGATTAAAAGAGTGGCGCAGAAGCTGCAGGAAACCTCGGACACAATAATGCGCAACAAAAATTACTACACATGCCCAGTTTGTGGTAGCCAATTTCAAACACACATATGACTCATTAGTCACAGCCACTAGCACCGCACACGTCAGAATCTTCATCATCATCCCAGTTGAGCTGAACGGTCATCGTTGACTTCGATGGACTAACATCACATATATATATATTTTCATTGATAACCTCGACATTGGTGTTGGGATTCATGTTGCTTACAGTCGAAAGTAACGCCTCGCAACTGATCACATCAATTTTTTCATTCATATCTCCTCTTTTAAATTAAAAAAAACATGTTATGCAAATCTATGCAATAAAATCTTCAATAGTGATGAACTTATAAATACTTTAGTTATTGTAACTGTAAATTATTTAGTAATTTTTGCATATATTTTACTGTAGTGGTCAATTTATTGATGCAGTGATAACTTCAAACGCTTACATTCAAACATCTTCATCCACATGAACATCTTGATTCTTAATTAGAAATTAGCTATCACGTGGAGTACTCCAATAAGTGCTCACGATTGTTCCAGCAGCCATCCCAGTGTATGTAGACTCAAGAGTCCCGGTCAGGTGTTGATTGCTTTATCTTTGGGGCCTTCCAAAACAATTACTTTTCTTCCCTTGTCTCTAGATACTCCCATTTCTGACATTCTCTGTATGTGTACGTTCACAGCCTCATTGACATCATCTTCATCTTGAAATGAATTTGTTAATGCCTGGATCAAGTCTGCTTTATTTCTCTTCAGCATTGTGCCGTCTATCGCAGCATTGCCTGACAATAAGTCAGCTCTCCCATTTCCTCTAACATGGAAGTATCAGTATATCCATGTAATGCTCTAGCCAATTGAGTTGTTCAAGAAGTCCCACCATTCCATTTTCAGCATGTACTTTTCTATTTTGGGCAGCATGCTTTGAGAGTTTGTGAGTGTTACCGAGTGTGTTGATACATCAGTTATCAACCGATTAAGTGCTGCTGTTACTCCCTCTATCTCCATCCCCATGCTCGATGTGACAGTGCAGTATGCTTAAGATTTCTCAACCAACTTCACGCCGCTTCTATAGGGAACACAAGTCCAACAGCTTTTATTTGTATTTGTGTTAACTGGGATCTGTGTATATAATTATATCTTGTGGTTTCGAGTGCAGATGGGTGAGTTCATGCACTGTAACCTGGGCCGTGACATCTGTCCATCTCCGACACGCTTCACCTAGTTGTATTATTATTATAGTCAATGATTTCATCTCAGTGTCTAGCTCCACCCATTCACTGCTCTTTCCTATTTCTTCACATTCACATACTCTTCACAGTGTGTCTTAGCCTCTGCCACCCATGATCTGCCACGCTTGATTCGTTTTTCCTTTGACTCATCTAGACGCTGGTGTAATGGCCTCATGACATCATTCACAACACCATTTATGCCATCATTTGTGCCACACGATGTACATATTAATTAATTTTAACAAAACATCGTCTTAATTCTTGTACTTTCATTTATACCATTTTATTTGCAATCTTATTGGATAGATATATGTCTAGATGATCACGTGCATATAATCACACTGAAAACCCAACCAATCATAACGTAAGTACTAAATAGCCGCGGTTCTAGTAACATGTGACACAACTGACATGTTACTTTACTTTTAAAAATAATTTTTACTAAAATTAGAGATGAATTGTTCGATATATATTGTAACTTAACTGTGGATGCATATCCACTTCTAGTCGAGTGTTGTTACTCGCTTACATTGAAGGCTACATCATATATACGTCTGATTCTGTATCAGAGAGGGGCAGAATACCGCACGCTTACCAAATGTTGTTCAGAAAAGCTATTAGTGTCAGCCTTCTAGACTGACATAAAATGATTACATAAACGGGCCCCTGAGATAATAAAATATCAGATTACAAATCTATCTAATCCAAACTGTAAGACGCAATGCTAAACTGCGATCTTCTGCTTCTTTTTAAGTATTTTTTCTCAAAATCATATATATTAGCAGGAAGTAGTTTGAAGAAAATAATGCGTTGTGGCATAGTATGCAACGTCGCTGCAATATCTGCGCATTTCTGCTTGACATACCCAACTCAGGTACTACATCTAGGTCACGTTGACCATCTATTGGATGAGCCAGCCTGAAACCTTCTGTTGCACCTCCTACAACATGTATGTCAGTTAGCAAAGTCTATTTTTTATCCTCGCCCTGGCCATGAACACCCAGTGTTAAGTTAAACGTATACTTATCATCACCCGACACATTTTCTTCCAGAACGTAGTCTTTTAATAAATATATTGAATTCTCCTCAGTCTTGAGCAAGTTATCCCGTCTGTTTTAGGAATTCAAGTATGTATTCTGTACAGCGGCGTCTTGGTCGGCCTCTATTACTGTCATCCCCTTCAGTATAACGCTGTTTATATCGCGATGTCTCTTAAAGTGACCAAAAACTACTTATCCTTTATTCTCTAATATGGTGTTCAGAAGCCAGCCCTCTTGGATGCTGATTGAGCTTAGCACCACCTGGTTTGTTTTCTTTGCTGTCCATGGTATTCTCAGAACACTTCTATAGCACATTATTTCAAATGATGTTATTCTTTTGCACAATGTTTTATTTAGTGTCCATCCTTCGCATCCATATGTCGCCATTGGAAACACACATGTTCGTAATAAGCACAATTTGGTCCTTATGTTAGTACCCTGCCACAATTTAATTAGCAAACGTCTACTACTGGCTGAAATTAGAGCTTCTTACAGATAGCCTTCCTGTGATGTTTTAAAGTAGAAACTAAGAACGTCATAGCTTACTACACAGTTTTTTATTAGAAATAAAGGGCATAGCTTACTACAAATTTTTACATTAGAAATAAAGGGAATAGCTTACTACAAAGTTTTATAGTAGAAACTAAGAACGTCATAGCTTACTACAATGTTTTACAGTAGAAATAAAGGTCATAGCTTAATACAAAGTGTTACAGTAGAACAAAGAAGGGCATAGCTTGCTAGAACGTTTTACATTAGAAATAAAGAAGGGCATAGCTTAATACAAAGTCTTGGACTCTAGGCAGCAGCTATTTAGGTAACAATTTGGAGCTTCATTTAATTTTGAAAATACAATGTTAGAAGCAGGTGGCTGGGCAGGGAGGTCTTGAATAACACCTAATCCTCAGGACCAAGGACTCGAAACTATAACCCTTAGATTTACTGCATGTGGACACAGAGATGTACACACACATATATATTTATACTTATATATTCGGAGTTGCTTAAATTGGCTTTTATAACTCGAAGGGAGATAGCTAAAATTAACTGCACTGACAAAAATAACACCGACGAAGACAGTGATTTCTAATAGTGTAAAATAACATTTTAAGTTTCCTTTCTGCAACAGACTAATATAACTGACTAGAAACAGCACATGAATAAGAATAGATGCATGTAATTTGTCACTGTTATAAGCATAACTACACGGGGTGTTGTAAGACAAGCTGCTTTTCGTCTTTGTAAAATTATATCGGGAATAGTTATATCGGGGAATAATTATATCGGGAATAATTATATCGGGGAATAACACTGAAATAAGTTAAGAAATAATGTTCCCAGTATTACTTAATTATGAGAAACGATAAACACATATTCCTGGGAAAAAAATTAGGTAATTCAAAATACAAGGGAATTATTAAATATAACGGAGTTACTGTAAATAAAAACAACTTTCAATCGAAAAAAAACAGCGGCATACAACTATTTGTTTCATGAAATATTTGTTTCTACGTACACGGCTAATACAGAGAAATCATAATACAGCGAACGGGATTTGAACCATGTCCGCTCAGGTACACTAATCAGACCTGGTACTTCTTCTTATTCTTCAGCGTTCATTCTCACACTCCCACTGTATCTCTCTTGTATTAGGACAATGATCCTACTAAATTTCCAGCAGGATGTAGTCCAGAGAATAGAATTTCGTTGTATCGCCGTTATATTTTCGCCAATGACCTGACACATGCGTCTTCAACAGAAGACCTGGATAAATCCCATTTCTTAAATTAGGATTTTCCTGTAGGAATATCATCCTCGATGCTTCATGTTTATATTGTTCATGTACACGGCTCATACATCAACAACTAATTCACTCTTGAGCTTCTGTGAACACGAACATCATAAATCTATTTATATACTATTCTAAAACCCAATTAATTGAAACTGTGGGAGTGGAGGAACTTCGCTGCGACAAATAATCTACTAAACGTAGTCAATCAGTTAAATATAATAAACAGGAACGCAGGAAAATGAAATAATAATAAAAATAAATAATACAGAAAATCGAGTCAATCATTCACACTGAACATCTTTTATTTCTCTTTTGCAGTTTTAAAAAAAGAAATGAATGAAACAAGAAAATGACACTTGCTTACTTTGTTGTAATATCGATGTATCGATCAGTTAATTCTCATTTTATATTCGATGATGAAAGAAGCACATTGACTGTCATACGTTTATTTCCACGTTAATGATATGTGACACTATAAACCTTTCACTCTGTAAGTTCAGTCTAAAACAGGGAATTCACGCAAAGAAAAAAAAAGAAGACCTTACAAAGAAGCAACCAACATAGAAATGAGACTCATTCTTTGAGATATATTACTTTTCTTGTTTACTCTAAGTGGTAGTTGCATATAGGAAATATATTGTTAATTGATAATATAAACATTGACTTAATATGAAACGATTCCTTCCAGATCATCCGTCTTAAAATCTTTATCTGAGAGCTCGTATTTCTGTATATCTTCAACACTGCAGTCCACAATACGAACTGTCCTCTTTGGATTCTGGGTTTTTTCAATAGCCCCCACTCGATTAATTCCGGCTAGGTATTTCTGAAGATAGAAAAAGACAACAGGTGACAATACGTAGTCTATTGTATCTGTTTTATGTTAAACTATATCAACAATTACAGGTAAGATTCTGTTAAATTACAGGTATATTTAGGTAATATCAAATATACAGTTAAGAGTTATATTCAGGTAAATTCACCAAATAGATAAGAGTTATATTCAGGTAACGTCAACAAATAGGCCTACAGGTAAGAATTATATTCAGGTAAATTCAATAAATAGATAAGAGTTTTATTCAGGTAACATTAACAAATACAGATACGAGTCATACTCAGGTAACATCAATACATACAGGTACGAGTTATATGCAGTTAACATCAACATATACAGGTAAGAATTATATTAAGATAAATTCAACAAAACAGGTAAGAGTTATATTTAGGTAACATCAACAAATACAGGTAATAGTTATGTTCAGGTAGCAACAAATACATGGAAGACAGTGTTATGTTCAGGTAACATATTCTTTTGAGAGTGTAGTCTTCTTCCTCTTCTTCTGTGTTCCATCTTAAACTCTAGCACTAGCACGATGTAGTCTGGAGAATGGAATGTGTTGTGTCAAGGTTTACACACTTACTGCGATATACATGGTAGATATACATGGTAGATATACATGGCAGATATACATGGCAGATATACATGGCAGATATACATGGCAGATACCATGATAATATGGTAGATATACATGGTAGATTAAGTGGTAGATAACATGATAACATGGTAGATAACAGTGTTACTGTTTTTTAGCTCCCCATGAAACATGAGTGTACTTCTGGGAATGAAGTAGAGCTCCGGAGAAATCACCTAATTGCACATATGAACCTCATAATATATGAGGAACCAAATAACAGTAATAAGAAAACATAAACTACCAAACAAACAACAACAACAATCAGAATGAGAAATTGCAGTCACTTACAAATCCTTTAACAACTTTCCCAAATGCAACATGTTTCTTGTCTAGGAATCTGCTTGGACCAAATGTCAGAATAAACTGGGAACCGTTGGTATCCTTGCCTGTGTTAGCCATGGTGACAATGCCACCACTTCTATGTGAAATTATGAAGTTCTCATCATTGAATTTTGGTCCGTAAATACTTAAAGCTGTAGGGGAAGGAAATATATTTAATTGAAATGATAGTTTTGAAACATGCATTTTTCATTTCATAATTATGTGCTAGTTTATTTACTAATGTATTTACTAATTTTACAGTTGCTTGTAGTTATTATTTTTTTTTTATTTATGTCTTTTTGTTGGTCGGTTTTGATCCCCGGGAATTACGAGTACTAGATCTCTTGTATCCTTTTGTTGAATAGATGAAGCACTGACTGGAGAAACCACTCTTTCTCAAGACAAAAAAATCTCTTTGAACTTATTTTCCCACCGAAGATGAATGTGTCGAGCCATTGGCGCAAATAAAACGGCGACACAACGCATTCCATTTATTGGACTATAGCTTACTGGAAATCTGGTAGGGTCATTGCCCTGCTACAAGAGAGATCCAGCGGGATTTAAGAATGAACGCTGAAGAGGAACTGATTTTTAAGTGTACATGTTTCACAGCAGCAAACTGCTGCTGGAAATATGTTTCCTACATTAAGACGAAATTTAACTTTGATGATGGTGCTGCGAAGGTCCAGCATTAGTTCTGATGTGATTTGCATGAAATATAATCAACGGGCTTCTAAATCTGTGCATGAAAAACAGACCGCGGGCAGATATGGAAATGTTGCAAGAGAAAGTTGCCTACTCAGAGGGGATACAACATAAATGTATAGGTAAAGTGATGCGAGGTTTTCACAGGAGAACCGTCTGGCTATCATCATCAAACTCCCATACTCTCAGAGTCGTGTGGTCCCAGTTCAGAAATATCAATACAAAACTAACGCCATGCCTCTCAGTTCTCAGTGACTTGTTGGAGTGTGACGACACTTCATCATGTCCGGTCTCTGATGTTATCACTCCGTCAGTTCGCGTGTCGCTTCTTCTCCTACACTAATTTGTCAAATCATCACTACTACAGTAACTACAACAAGACAGTCCTGAAAATTTCAGAATATTTATGACCATCTGGTCAAAGGTAGGACTTCATAGTTTCATTACAAAGAGTCATTTGCAGTTTTATTCTATTTACCCTTTAAGTTGCAAGCTTGTATATGTTATGAACTTTCCGATTTTGGCTTCGAAGAGAAATATGTGTGATATTTGGTCCCATATCTATTCTGATGTTTTCATACATTTCATTGATGGTGTGAATTTCAGCAGCATACCGTATATCAGAAAACAGGTTTTTGGCATTTTCCTGATCATTGATGCATGCTGTATTGCAGAAAATAGGTTTTGGGCATTTCCGTGATCATCGCTGAATCGCTCATTTTGTGTCCAAATATGACCTTAAAAATTTGAAAGTGATTAATTGTGTAGTGCAATGCCTTTGCTTCTTTTTGATTCTTTTTTCTTTGCTTCTTACGGGAATATGTGAAATATTGCAATATCTTCAACACAGCCCATTCTTAATAATATTAAAAATGTCTTTGTGTCGTAGGAAAGATATTGTACAACTATACATGCTTATTTTCGATGTTGTCAGGTTTCAATGAAATGTATTTGCTCTCATGTGTTGCCATCAAACCGATGACTTCCTTTCTAAATATTATATTATTTTCTAATATTCTCAGAGGTAATATTTGAACTTGGTCTAACTGACTAGTGAATGTTCCATGGTTGCACTTTCACTTTCTTGATCAAAAGTGTTACAATCTGCGCTTTCAAGTGAGCATGTTATTTATACTCTGGTGAGATATTTTCATAAATCCTAGCTTATGCTGATGGCCTAGTCTTTGGTAGTGATATTACTAGTTGTCCATGCTGATCTAAAAGTAATATGTGCACTGTCTCCTGAGCTCACAAACGAATATTTGAAATTCATATCGACTTAAAGAAAGGGTAGTTGGGCCCATCGCACTCGAAATATGTTTAACACCACAGCCAACCCTTAACGGTTGCATACATCTATACCCTACCATAAAACAACAACAGGAGATACGTGAGCAACAAAGAAGAAGAACACATTTAGATGACATAGAAAGAAGGGCTTCGTAGAATATCAACTGAAGATATAAATCAAGATCTAGATATTTGTTTTTTTAATTTAAAAAATAAGTGATGATGATGAAATAATCTCTTTAGTTGTTAACAGGTAGCTCTTGACAGTCCATATCATTAGCTCTTCAAGCCCATATCATTAGCTCTTAAAGCTTATACCATTAGCTCTTGACAACACATATCATTAACTCTTGACAGCCCATATCATTAGCTCTGACAGCCCATATCATTAGCTCTTGACAGCCCATATCATTAGCTCTTCAAGCCCATATCATTAGCTCTTGAAGCTCATATCATTAGCTCTTCAAGCCCATATATTAGCTCTTAAAGCTCATACCATTAGCTCTTGACAGCCCATATCATTAGCTCTTCAAGCCCATATCATTAGCTCTTGAAGCTCATATCATTAGCTCTTCAAGCCCATATCATTAGCTCTTGAAGCTCATACCATTAGCTCAGACCTGTAGTAGAATATGGAATGACAGCCTGGGCATCAGCATCAAAAACAAATACTGATCGCCTATCTAAAGTACAGAATGCAGGACTTCGACTTATCTCTGGAGGGATGAAAACCACTCCAATCCATGCAATAGAAAAACATGTAAACATCCGCCCACTGGATGACAGAAGAGAAGAAAGAGTGCTTGTTCAAAGGAAAAAAATTAAGCGCATGCCAAATCATCCGATGTATGCGCAAATTTCTTGATCAACCACAAGCTGGTTGAAGAGAACCAGCTTCTGTCACATCTCTAAAGATATCCATGAACAACATAAAGAAATCCTCACAAATCTCCCAAATGAAATTGAAACACTAACGGACTTTGAAGAGCCAGGCAATAGTCTCCAGAATGTCTCCATAGTAACACAGGTTCCTGGAATAATTAATAAGGAATACCAAACTCCACCTCAACTAAAAGCATTGACACTGGAGATGATAGAAATAAAATACAATCCCAAGGATTGGACACATGTCTACACAGATGGATCGGCAGAAGGAGCAGTAAGGAATGGAGGAGGTGGAATTTATATAAGACTCAAAGATGGGAAGACAATATCAAAAGCTTTTCCAACCGGGAAATACTCCTCTAATTTTATAGCAGAAGCAGTTGCACTCCATCAAGCACTGAAAGCCTTCACTAAACCAGGACTGCCAAGACCAAAGAAGATAGCCATATTCACAGATTGCAGATCCCTACTGGAATCAATCCAGAGCACCAGAAACGAAAGCCTTCTGTACAACATCAGACATGAGCTAAGACAGATCCAAAAATAACAGCTATCGCCCTTCAGTGGATACCATCACACTGTGGAATCATGGGAAATGAGAAAGCAGATGCTCTGTCAAAGGCAGGAAGCGAAATGGAGCAACACAGACACCCACTGTCTTACGGAGAAGTAAAAACAATAATCCGCAACACATACATAGCAAAGTGGAAGAAAGAAATGGAAGGGGAATAGGATCATGATGCAATACATCTCCTCCAAAGATATCAACAGACCACAATATTTCGCCTTAGAACAGACCACTGCAGACTGTTGGGTCACCTTTATCGATTAAGGATCTCATACACAGATGAATGGCCATGTGAATCCGGAATCCAGACTCCGGAACACATACTTCAGGACTGCCCAACATACAAAGAGCAGAGACAGCAGACCTGGCCAGAGGATACAGACTTGAGGCCAAAGCTATGGGGCAGCCGCTCTGACCTGGAGAAGACAGTGGACTCCGTCTTGACGACAGGACTGACGGTATAGCATGACCACAGATGCTGAACGCAGAAGAAGCTCTTGAAGCTCATATCATTAGCTCTTGAAGCTCATATCATTAGCTCTTGAAGCTCATAGCATTAGCTCTTGAAGCTTATATCCTTAGCTCTTGACAGCCCATATCATTAGCTCTTGAAACGCATATCATTAGCTCTTCAAACTCATATCATTAGCTCTTGAAGCTCATATCATTAGCTCTTGAAGTCCATATCATTACCCCTTGACAAACTCGTCTAATTTCTGAGAAAATCACATGCCCATCTCAGGTGCGTGTTCACTGGATTTCATCAAGAAACGTAGTGACATATTTGTCACAGGCGCAGGTTGTTAGACCATCGCCAATTTCCCTTAGTACCCTTCCAAAATATGCACGGGAAAAAGATAGTGGCTCTATCCATTGCACCATTAAGTTTAAGCACATGCTCCGGCTGCCACGCCGACGTCAAAGTACATGACCTGGCTGCCACGCCGACTTCAAAGCACATGCCCCGGCTGTCAGCCGAAGTCAAAACACATGCCACCTCGACGTCAAAGCACTTGCCCCAGCTGCCACGCCGACGTCAAAACAATTCTCCGGCTTCCACTCTGACGTCAAAACAATTTCCCAGCTTCTACGCCGACGTCAAAACAATTCCCCGGCATCCACGCTCACGTAAAAGCACATTCCCCGGCTGCCAAGCCGACTTCAAAGCATATGCCTGGCTGCCAGCCGAAGTCAAAACAAATGCCACGCTGACGTCAAAGCACATGCCTCGGCTGCCAAGCCGACGTCAAAGCACATTCCCCAACTCCACGCGACGTCAAAGCACATGCCTCAGCTGTCACGTCGACGTCAAAAGACAATAATTATTAATAAAGATCTAAATAAAAGCATTATTTATGATGTTATACTTACTGCCTCGACCATTTAGGTTTAATACATCCCCACACTGGAGCAACATGTCCTTGACCAACCGGTGGCAGACTGTACCTTTGTATGAAATCTGTTGCTGCTAGAATACACAGATATATAGTTCGTGTATTATGGACTTACAAAAAATCGAGTCCCTCTTCATGATAATCCGACGTACTGATCTCGGATTAGGTACGATTAGTAACATATTTGAATTTTCACTTTTCATTGCTTGCTTACACAAAGTATACGGAAAGTGACCAATGAATAGTTGGGGCATCCCAGATGAATGACTCAGCACGTAGGACTATCTCTGGAGAAGGCCTTGATATAAACATGTAAAAACACTCGCTAAACACACTAGACATACAAACTAACGAAAGAAACTAGATAAACACATTGGACAAACATAGACAAACACACTAAAACAACACGAACTTACTAGAACAACACATTAGAGAAACACAAGAGCATACCAGACAAAAACACTAGACAAATAAACGACATGTTTTATGTACAGATTTATAGATACGTCGGCTGTGTGTCTCATATTTTATTCAGGACGTAGTTAAGCACATACGTTCTTTAAATTGTATTGATTCGTAGGAAAATTTACCCTCAGTAGGTTATCATTGCTTACTGTACGGTCCAGGTACACTATTTCTGTGACGGAAAGTAAAACCATAAATTTGGAAGTTGGAATATATGGCTGTACGTCTTTATCAGTAAGACACATATGGCTGTACCTCTTCAGCAATCAGACACATATGGCTGTACGTCTTCAGCAGTCAGACTCATATGGCTGTACCCATTCAGCAGTCAAACACATATGGTTGTACCTATTCAGCAGTCAGACAAATATGGCTGCACGTCTTCACCAGTCAGACACATACGTTGATGTAACATCATATTCAGAACGTTGGGATGAACACAACACGTTTTAGCTGTAAAGATTTTCAAGGTATTATTTAAATTCAGTAGATTCTCTTGGTTTTCATAAACGAACGGATTCACAGTTGACTGCCTTGGAAATTGAACTTTGCGCCTTGGCCGCTCAAGACACATTCCGTACTTCTGCGCTACAGAGGTAAACAAAAGTTGCATCTTTAACCAATGGTGAAAATCAACATTTTCTGATTGGCGATCGAGATTGAGTTTCTTTCTTTGATACTGGGTTGCTGTTTTTTTTTTTTTTTTTTTTTTTAAAAAACCTTTTTTTTTGTAGTCATGTGGAGCACCAAGTATATTCTGTGCAAAAGGGACGTTACTTGACTTTTCTAGTGATTCTTATTGGCTGTCGATACACAGTATACATGAAATGACCAATCAAAATCAAGGGAAAGGTTAAATAGTTTCATATTTGAACGATGAATCGATGGGTCCATATAATTGACGAGGGACTGGTATTTTATGTAGGATAGTGTAAATTTAGCACATTCAATACCGGTATGTAGCCATCAACCCAGCCTTTTCTTTTAACTGTAGTCATATTCTTCTATCAGCTAAGAAAACGAATGCAGAGGTTCTCATTGATGCTGGCGAAAAACGATCAATCATATCAAACATTAGGAGCAGGTAGTCAAGGTTTATAGGGCATGTATTGAGAATAACACAGCTTGAACACGTAATAACCACTGGTAAGATCAAGGGTGGGGATAGGGAACGATAAAGAGAAAAGTTGCTAGATGGACTTGTATTGTGGCAAGGGTGAAGTTCACCAACTGAGCTTATTGACAACACAAGAGACAGAGAGTCGTGGAGAAACATGACCGCCTACGCCGTTCGGCATAGCACTTGATTGATTGATTGATTTTCTTGGCAGTATTTGCGTTTAGCAGTTTGGCAATGCTATCTAAACGGACTAGATGCACAATGTCTACAGTGGGATTCGAACCAGGTAACTTGGGCGTTGCAGGCACATTTTGCACCTCGCAACAAAAGTCAGACGATATAGAATATGATACCATGCCTCTAGTACTAGTAGGCCCTATAAGTAGTAATTGTTGAAGTTGTTGTTGTAGAACGTGATTAGCTAAGAGGTAGTAGTAATTGTTGTTGTTGTTGTTGTTGTAGAACGTGATTAGCTAAGAGGTAGTAGTAATTGTTGTTGTTGTTGTAGTAGTACGAGATAAGTCAAGGGGTACAGTAATGGTACGCATAGTTCAGCCAAGACTTTAAACTGGCGTAACAAGATTAATACAAGATATTAAGAAGCCCTGTCATGAGAGTAGACAGAAAAAATATTTACATATTTATAATCCTACATTCGGATGTACTTGATAAAGGATAATTGGGATCATTTAATCCCTTTCACTGAGAGCGTGTAGCTCCTGACAACACATATCATTTCTAACATATGTACAGTAATCCTCAGAGTATTTAATGAGTTGGCACCCAAACTATTGTAAGGATTGTTGTCTCAAAGTCATTTTTTGTGTTATGAGGATTTTTATTGCATGTTTGGTACCCTAAACGAGGGATTCCAGTGAGGCAGTATCCCTGGATCATCACGTCCTGGTAGTAGAGCAGCATATATACCGCTGCAGCAACTAGTTCATCATTCTTTTATCCGTGTGTAGGCCCATACTCAATGATGGAATATCTAGTTCATTCTGTCCCATAGATTCCTGGAAAAGATACACATATTGTAATATCCACAGGTCTCCATGACTTCGTCCTCCATATGTATATTTTATAGAAGATAAAAGTCCGAAATTGAAACATGCAGTGACAATGACGATTTCTCACACGTTACAGTTTTCCAGCGCATCTCCCAACTTTCCTTAGTTGTTTCCTGATATCTACACAGAAGCCAGTTGCCCTAATCTTTGACACGCTGAAGTACAGGTCCCAGAACTGTTGCAACACGAGCGATGTTTGATGGAACGATTCAGAGATAGAGCAAACGATCATAACAACATATTTTAACGCTAAATCTCAGATAGCTACGAGAAATATAATTTTCAAATATACCATGAACACAGAAGAAGAATCAGAAGAGTCCCATATGAAGATTGTGATGAGATATAGGCCTACATTTAGCCCACACTATGTTAGATGATTAAGTGACAGACAGTGTTATCTTATGTTATCAAAATCTGGGTATAATATTTTAGTTAGTACATAACGATCATTTTTAGCTGCAATAATTGTGTACGCAAAATTAGCATTTAATAGGTTGTCGTTCATGTATGAACAATTCACGTTCCCAGCTTCAGGCGGCTGAAGTTACATCAAATATGCCCTTCGAGATAATGCCCTTCGAGACATAAATTGTATCTCTTTTTGACAGACCGCGACAAATATAGAAACTAGAGTCTTACTTGAATATTAGCAGGTACTAAGTTCATCAGAGCATATCAAACAGCTTACACTTGAATATTAGCAGGTACTAAAATCATCAGAGCATATCAAACAGCCTACACTTGAATATAGTAAAACAATTTCTGATTACAGATCTAGAGGAAGATTAAGAAAAAGATGAATAGATACCATCAAAGACATTCCAAAGAAACAGGGCTATATTGTAATGTAGGAGACACATGTGAACCTACCCTTGGAAAGTAAAACAAATCTTCCACTTGTACGCTTGACTGCATGTAGTTGGCCGCTAATGTAGCCATCTACCTGGTACAAGGGTATAGATAACATACACTGAATATTATCAACGATGTTGGGCTCAACTTACATTTGGTCTTTTGAATCCTTCGCAAAGTGTTTTAAAGTTGAGAGACGCAACCGGGACTGTTTCTCCGAACAAACCAACTACAACTTTGCCGTTTAAATCATCACCATTCCCATTGTAGTTCTTGACTTCTACTTCAAGTACCGCATGGGTTGTCACTGTGTAGTTTTTATCGCAAGCCGCAAGAGCCAAAAGCGACGACAGGACAGCAACAACAGTAAGCAGCATTGTAGAACCTAGAACATAAAGGCAATATGGATGAACAGTATTACATAATAATAGGGGCAATACACCAGTATAAGTTACCAGGGCATTAAACCAGTATATGTTACCAGGGCATTAAACCAGTATAAGTTACCAGGGCAGTAAACTAGTATACGTTACCAGGACAGTATACGTTACCAGGGCAGTATACCAGGGCAGTATACGATTATATGTTACCAGGGCAGTATACGATTATATGTTACCAGGGCAGTATACCAGTGCAGTATACGATTATATGTTACCAGGGCAGTATACGATTATATGTTACCAGGGCAGTATACGATTATACGTTACCAGGGCAGTAAACCAGTATAAGTTACCAGGACAGTATACGTTACTAGGGCAGTATACGATTATATGTTACCAGGGCAGTATACCAGGGTAGTATACGATTATATGTTACCAGGGCGGTATACGATTATATCTTACCAGGGCAGTATAGATTATACGTTACCAGGGCATTACACCAGTATAAGTTACCAGGGCAGTAAGTTACCGTAGATCACATTATGTTACCAATTTATATAGAAATGAGGTCATGACGGCAGGATTGCCAGAATTGCAAAATCCACAATTTTATAATGGTTGTAAAGGTCTGATATAACCAGATTGGACTAACATCAGTGGTTAAATAAAGCGTGTCTCACCGTAATAGACATATTTTACTTAAAGACCGATAATCGACATCCTTAGACCGATAACATGTCATCTGTGTAGGGATATCATGTTGGATAGGTCAGCACACATATTCATCCTATAAACACACAGATACATCTATCAACACACAAGATTCATCCATCGACTTCTACCTTCAGCAATGTGGTTGAGTATGCAAACATATTCACTTGTCTAGTCTTTGCTATTGTCTGTCCATACTTTTTTGTCGCTTCTTCCTCTGCTTCTTCCACCTTCAACTGAACCCTTCAAGATAGTTTTTAACAGGGAAACATATCTCCTATACATCGGTTTGACATAGGCGTACTGATTATCTTTTTTCTTATTTCCTTGGTCTTCAGATATCATTAGTGGCATCCATCTCCTCTCCAACCTCTGTTGACTCTCAGTAAATATTATCACTAAATCTATTCCCAACTACCATAATAACGTATTTTATGGACTGCAAAAACAGGTTAGATCTCAAACACAAATAAAGGTGTCATATTTGGATGTTGTCGTTTTTTCATACTCACTTCTAGCAGGAGAAAATCAAAGGTTTTTTTAGATTTAACAATAACCATAAAGAATAAATATATATCTGCTTGAAACGAAAATTTTTAATTGGGTTTAACCTTTGCACTGAAAAAAAATGAAAATTTATTGAACCTAACATTTTTAATTATATCAAACATGTTATGTTTATATTCAAAAATTGAGTGATGAGAAATATTCAAACATTGAGTGAAAAGAGAAATATTCAAACATTAAGTGATAAAGAGAAATATTCAAACATTGAGTGATAAAGAGAAATATTCAAACATTGAGTGATCAGGAGAAATATTCAAACACTTGGAGACTACTCTGTGTATTACTCAACATACCGGTAAATCTGCAATTTAAACCGTTCCATATATTTCTGTTTCACTACTTACCTCCCACATAACATATCAAGTTGTGTTAAATCTTGTAATAAAAAACCACAAGTCTTGTTATACTTAACAAAGAAACTAGCCAGTTTAATTAAATATAACAATTTAAAAATCACTAGCAGAATTGCTAAAAAGAAAATTCACATAAAGTATACCGCTTTCTTATAATTAAGAATCGAAGTAAGAGTCAAGTCTTATGTTAATGGTCAAATCACAGACACGTATGTTTTTCTAAAAATTTACTTTATAGAAGGCATACAATCTCACATAAGTCTTGTTTTTAAATCACCAAATATTTATTTGACGTGTACAAACCCGTTTTAATTTAGCAGTGACCCTAGGTGCTATGTGGACAGTGGTTGAGAGAAAAATGTAGGATAGTGATCAGGTATTTAAACACAAGCAGGAGCCACGACATCAACCAAACATCCTAGCCAACCAGCGCTGTGACATCTGGATTCAAGATGGATAACCTTTAGAACCGGAACACGCCGCAGATCAATGGACGTAATCGTGTGATTTTTCCACGTCGCAAATCTTAGTATTTGATGTAAACGTGTACATGGATAGTATTGTCATTGCTGTCCCATAGTTTAATGTTTCTTTCCAGTATCATCGGTATATATTCCCATCAAAGCATCGTCATTCTCATAGTTGCCATCTAGTCTAGTTTATTTGGATTATCGTTACTTAAGTACGATATCTTATATATGCATATCATTGTTATGAGATAAACCGCAGGATAACACAAATCAAATTAGTAATTTCACAAAATGAGAAATAGTGTCTGCAATGAGGTACATTCAATGCAAATAAAATACGAGTGCTACGTTGTTATATCAACGCAATTCTGTGTGAATGAGAAGCATGATCGGTAAAGAACAGTGATCAAAGTAAGCTGGAGGCTTAGAATCACTCAGATGGGGTTTTTGAGACGAATGGTGGAAATTAGATGAACAGTCAAGAAAAGTATTGTAGAAATCGTCAGAGATTTTGGTAGCTTATCCTATTCAGGACGTAGCAATCAACCCAGCAATTTTTGACTGTGGTGATTTCCTAGGCAATTTAAATACGTTTAGTAATTTGTCATTGCTCTCTAATGGGTCCCGATTCACAGTTGCCTGTGGGGAGGATCGACGTTTGCCCGTCACAGACGCACTCTATACAACTCCGCCACAGAGCCGGACGAGATACATCTCAGTCAGAGATGCTGCAGTAAAAAGACAAATTATAGTAAACATTAGAAGCGCACGTGAATATTATAGAGAATATTATGAGAAGATAACAAATTCAACATTTTGTAACCACCAGAGTGATCACGAGGGGAAGAGACAGTGGCAGCCGACAATAGAATTTTGCATATAGGTTGTCACTGTGGCATAGGATAATGTCACCAACTGAACTTATTCTGAATACTTGTTCTTCTTCTGCGTTCATTCTCACACTCCTGCAGATTAGCAGGATGTATTCCACAAAAGAAAAGAGTTGTGGAGAAATATGATCGCTCAAGGCACTCAGCATGGAGCTTTATCGATTAATCCTGAGTATATTGTGCATCGAGATATTGACATTTACATCATTATACTTCTCATCAATACTTCCAGTGATGGTAGGAAGAACTTAGTAAACACCGTGTTCCATTGATGGTAGAAAAAGCTTAGTAAACACCGTGTTCCATTGATGGTAGGAAGAACTTAGTAAACACCGTGTTCCATTGATGGTAGGAAGAACTTAGTAAACACCGTGTTCCATTGATGGTAGAAAAAGCTTAGTAAACACCGTGTTCCATTGATGGTAGGAAGAACTTAGTAAACACGGTGTTGCTCATGTAGGTATCACAAACACACATAAAATAAAGGCAATACTCAGATTAGATTGATGCGTTTGTTTTTACTGACCATCTATATCTATGTTATTGTAGGGACCGCTAAAGGGGGGGGGGTGCGGTCCTCCTATATGTATTTTCATTTTTCTAAATGTTTTATTTACCCAAGAACACTTTCCCCCATACCTACAACACTTTCCCCCATACCTACAACACTTTCCCCCATATCTACAACACTTTCCCCCATATCTACAACACTTTCCCCCATATCTACAACACTTTCCCCCATATCTACAACACTTTACCCCATATCTACAACACTTTCCCCATACCTACAACACTTTACCCCATACCTACAACACTTCCCCCCATACCTACAACACTTTCCCCCATATCTACAACACTTTCCCCCATATCTACAACACTTTCCCCCATATCTACAACACTTTACCCCATACCTACAACACTTTCCCCCATACCTACAATACTTTCCCCCATATCTACAACACTTTCCCCCATATCTACAACACTTTCCCCCATACCTACAACACTCATCGTTTTTATTATTATTATCTTCTCAATCATCATCTCAGTCATCTTTGTCAATGTTTTTACCAGAAATGTCCACTGTATCATACCACAAGAAAACAAATATGGCCATCAGACACAGTTATCTCTGAAGAGCTATTTGAAGATATCTTTATGAACGTTTCATGACCACTAGAGACCATGAAAAAAGACAGAAAAAGACATTAACATTAAACACAATTTCTATAGAAAGAAATAAGTGTTTACCAACATTGTTAGGAGGATATCGTACAGGAAAGAAGACATGGCAGAATGCAGCCATATTTGCGCAGGATGTTTTTGAGGGGTTCGATTCGCGCATGGAGACATGTGCGGTCTCAATAGACCTTGAGGATGCGTACAATAGGGTGTCCTTGGATATCTTGATGCACCAGCTGTTAAATCTTGCAGTTAATCCTTTTGTCGTGCGTTGGGTTGGCGCCGCCCTGATGCACAGGGTTGTAGTTCTTAAGTGTGGTAACTGGATATCTACACCAACGATTATTAGCCCTCGCCTGCCACTGGGATCCCCTCTATCTCCTGTACTTTTCAATGTATACACTGTACATATCTCTGGCAATCAAATCACAGGTGTTGGCAGAACGATGTCATATGCCGATGATATCCTGGTGTATAGACAGAGCAGAAATCGAGAAGAGTGTGTCGTGGAACTACAGAAGGAGCTGGACAGACTGACAAATTGGTGTCGAGATATGGGAGCACTGGTTAATCCGTCTAAGGCATTCGTGACGTAGTTTTCCTTGAACAATCACATGGTAAAGACACCCATGCCACAAGTTTCGTTGTCGGGGAAAAGTTTAGAAAGAACTAGCACAATGAGATATCTGGGTGTGTTTTTTGACAGAAGCCTGAGTTTCAGGGAACATGTTGACCACATTATCATAAGGGCAGGCAAAGGCTTAGCAGCAATGAAGGTTATGGCTGCTGCGCAGTGTGAGCAAAGATTGTTATTTCTTTTGTACCAGGGTTTGGTTGTGGCTGTGGTGGAATATGCACTGGTAATTCTGACTCTTAGCCAAACTCAGATCGAAAGACTGGATAGAGTCCAGAATGCAGCAATGCGTATCATTCTGGGATGCACAAGAGACACATCGACAAGAGCTATGCGATACCTACGAGACTGATATATCGTACTTGACTGCCCAACAGCTGAGCATAGATTACAGTATTGCCGTGCACGGGCGTACCTTCAAATACATGCAGATAAGGAACACCCGTTGCATTCCGAAATACAGAAAGTTAAAGCAGCAGACTCAAGAGAGGAAGGTCGTGGATGGGACGTGCTGAGGGTGTAATACAAAGCGTGTGCAGATTACAGGGTGTGGCAGCAGGTGCGGAATGGATAGGTCTACCCACAGATTTCGAAACTTGTTTGAGAGTAGTAATATCACTTAGCAGGGAATGCAGAGAATGGTGTCCCACAGCTGTGGAGAAAGAAGTGCAGGCTTTAATCACTGACAATACCAAAGAGGGGGATGTGATTATATACACTGATGGATCTGTAATTAGGCATGTTCGCAGTGCTTGGGCCTTTACAGCTCAGTGCGCAGGTAAAACGATCAAGGAGGAAAGTGGTGCCTTTGCGGTCACTACGAGTAGTATGACCATGGAGACTATGGCGGTGACCAAGGCATTTGAGTGGCTACGCACACAGAAGGTAACGCAGGTCTGCATCTTGAGTGACTCTATGAGTATGATTAAGAAGGTAAAAATGGGTCTCGTTCGCGAACAGTGGATTGAGACCTTGAGAAATGCGAGCTTGAGAGCGGTTATATTTATTTTCGTGCCGGGACATGTGGGCGTTCGAGGCAATGAAAGAGCGGATCAACTGCCATCGTGTGCGATTGTGGCACAGGGCGATGGGGCAATGGATCGCGCTGACGTTTTGAACTCCTTAAGAGATATAACACTCGAGAGTGAGACTGGTGTGGATGGTGATTCCTTTTCGGTGGCTGGGATTAAAGATCGGGGATTGAGGTGCGGTGTTGCTAGAGGTGAACATTTTGGAGGGAGCGGAGGAATGATGGTCAGCCAGCATAGGACCGGTGCTGTCGGCAGAAGTGTGATGGCGGATATACTCAAGGAGAGATCGGAGCAACTATGGATGTGTCCAGTTTGCAGTGATGATGATCCGACGACTAACTAACTAACTAACTAACAATTTCTATATTGGCATCGTCATATTCGTTTTATCTTCGCCATCATCTTATTCACCTTACCTTCGCTTATTCACCTTACCTTCGCTTATTCTCCTTACCTTCGCTTATTCTCCTTACCTTCGCTTATTCTCCTTACCTTCGCTTATTCACCTTACCTTCGCTTATTCACCTTACCTTCGCTTATTCGCCTTTATTATTGTGATAATCTTCGTTTTCTTAATTCTGAGCTCGTTTGAGTATATCAGATGAGTGGTTCTCAAACGTGGCCCCCTTTTAGAACATAGTTAAATTAGGTGTTCCCCATCCCCCAGAGTCTAAACTTCGTCATTAACCAAGGTTTTATAAATGTTATTAATATAAATCTCGTTGTATATGATTCTTCTTCTTCTTCACCATTAATTCTCAAACTCCCACTGGATCTCCCGTGTAGCAAGACCATGGTCATACTAGATTTCCTGCAGGATTTAGTCCAGAGAATGAAAATTCGTTGTGCCACCGTTTTATTTGCACCTATGTCCCGACACATCCGTCATCGGCGGGGTATATGATTTAAATATTTTTAAATTATTAGTTGCTCACGTATGGTCCACGTTCAAAACCAATATGCAAGAATAATTGCGTGATTTAAACTTGTCTAAGAGAATCAATATAATCCACCAAACAGCTGTTTCTCGAGATATTTGTTCAAGTTGATATAGATTCTGTGTCCGTATACACACAATTTCGTGTGGGTACATTCACAACAGCAGTGTACACATCAAAGGTTGACATCTTGATTTTTGTCCATACCTGTACTTTGAGTTTTAAGTGCTTAAGGGTCACTTTAGTTGGAAACGTGGAAGACAGCTGATTTAGTTGTATTTCAATCATATTTAATAATTTAATAATTTCTGAGCAGGACCGGGCATCGTCTTCTTGTCTACCTCTTCCCCTCTTTTCCTGTATAGATGTTAAATATGTTCTCTGTATAGATGTTAAATATGTTCTCTGTATAAATGCTAAATATGTTCTCTATATAAATGCTAAATATGTTCTCTGTATAGATGTTAAATATGTTCTCTGTATAGATGTTAAATATGTTCTCTGTATAGATGTTAAATATGTTCTCTGTATAGAAGTTAAATATGTTCTCTGTATAGATGTTAAATATGTTCTCTGTATAGATGCTAAATGATCCGAGTGTTCAAATGCTTACTTGTCTTACTCCTCGTTGTATTTATATGGTGAATAGGTACTCTAATACATCGTTGTTGATGTTTATTCGCAATATATATATATTTCTGATTAGTCTAATGCTGTTTCTATCTAATCTTATTTCTTGGAAGTTTGCTATTACTTTTCGTGTTAGTATCTGCCCAAGAAGAAGAAGAGTAAAAATATGAAGATGATGGACCAGCGACATCGAAGAATGTGTGAACATGTCTTTGGCCAATACAGGACTGAATACACGGAACAGAGAGGAGTTCAGAGTATCCACGACGAAGACAACGTTCTGGAAAAAATATGTCACTTGATATATTGATATATTGATATATATATATATATATATATATATATATATAAAGAGAAAAATGTTAAATTGATAGAAGTAATGCCAGTGATCATCATCATTATCAAATGCCGTCTCCGCAACGAAGGTTGGCTGCAACGGACCTCCAACATCCTCTGTCTCTTTTCTTGGTGGTGCACTCTGCTAGACTGTAGCCTGTCCATCGTGTGATGTTACTCTCCCACTTGTATCTCTGCCCACCTCTTGCTCGCTTGCCTATGATTTTACCTTCACATGAGGGCTTCAATAAGGTGTCCTGCCTTTTAATGTGACCAAAATATTTGATTTGCCTGATCTTTATTTCTCTTAGTAGTTCTTTCTTCATATTAAGTGCCTTTAGCACCTCTTTATTTGTTTTCTTCTCTTTCCAAGATGTTCTCCCTATTCTTCTATATACCCACATCTCAAAGGCATCAATTCTGTCCTACTTGTTTATTTAGTGTCCATGTTTCTCAGCAATACATTAATATATAATTTAACGCCTGTGTGTTGCCGATGCGCGAAAGGGGAGCAAAGAATAGCAACACTTTTTACCTTCCATGCATGTCGTAATAGGCGATTGCGGAGGTTATGGGATGGAGTAGACTGTCCCATCCCGTATAGGGTCAGTGACCCAAGGCCATGCTGAAGTCGGATGTGTCAGGCCGAAAGGAGCAGATATCGCAGCAATGCTGTAAACCATGACACAACGCATTCCGTTCTCCGGACTACATCCTGCTAATCAGCAGGAGTTTGAGAACGAACGCAGAAGAAGAAGAAGAAGAAGAAGAAGAATAGATGTAGCATTTTATAATTCTCATTTTTAACTTGTTTGTAATTTGTTTAGATGTTAATATTTTCCTCATGTCATTGAAGGTACTTTTAGCCATTCCTGTTTTCCTTTTAACTTCTGTTTTACATCTGCCATCATTTGTGACTATGTGTCCAAGATATTGATACTGTTTTACTTGTTGTAGTTTCTCTCCATGTATGTTTATGTTTATCTCTTGTTCTTCTGTTTCTTTGCTGATTATCATGGTTTTTGTTGTTTGGATATTTATATCCAGTCCATATTCATTACTTGATTTATTGACTTGATCTATTAGTCTTTGTAGTTCATGTTCACTTTCTGCGAAAAGAACAGTGTCACCTGCATATCTAAGGTTGTTTATTATTTTCCCATTGATCTTGAGTCGTCCTGGCATTTCTTCTATATTTTTAAAGATATTCTCTGTGTAGATATTAAATAGGCTTTTTGATAAAATGCATCCTTGTCTTACCCCTATTCTTATTTCTATGTACGGAGAGTAGCTGTTTTCACACCTTATTGATGCAGTTTGTTCCCAATATATATTTCTAATCAGTCTGATGTCGTTTCCATCTATGTTTATTTTTTGAAGACATTTAGTTACTTTTTTCATGTTGGACTCCGTCAAAGGCCTTGCTGTAGTCTATGAAGCAAATATAGATACTTTTTGAACTTATAAATATTTTTCTATCACTAGTCGGATACTCATTATAGCCTCTCTGGTTCCTTTGTTTTTCCTAAAACCGAATTATTCTTCACTGAGTTAATCATTGCTGTCTTGTCTGTTAAGTAATTTTCATGCGTTTTTCTTGCTGCCCATTTCTTGTAATTTTGTGTTTTGTCTTTGTTGTGTTCTTTAACACTTCTGTCCACCAAGCTGTTTTTTTTTTTGGTTTCTTGTTTTTTATGGCTTTTCTATTCACATGTTTCTTGCTATTTTTATGATGTTATTTTTGAAACATTTCTACTCTTCTTCATCTGCTGGGTGTTTTCTGTTTTTTTATCGTGCGAAATCATCGTTAACTCACTAGATCTATTTTTCGCGTATGTTTAGTTCTTCCAATTTCTGTATATCTAGTGCCACTTGGTGCTTTGTGATTTTCTTGTGCTTGTTACTTTTCCCTATGTTTGTTTCGATTGTTATTATTACTGCCTTATGATCAGTGCCTGCATATATGTTAGGTATTACTCGTGTGTCTGTAATTTTTCGTCTATTGTTTCTTTTTGTGAGTATAAAGTCTATTTGTCGCTTACATTCCTAGTTGTTCTATTTATACCATGTGTACACTTGTAGCTATCTAAATTTAAAAAACGGTATTCATTATAAAGAGGTTGTGCTGGAGGCATGTACCTAGTAATTGATAACCGTTGTCATTAGTCTTGTTTCTTGTGTCTCTGAAAGCTCATTTATATCCCTCTATTCCTTCTCTATTTGTGCAATGATGTGCGTTGAATAGTGTATATCAATAGTGTGTGCGTATTTATGTTTTTGTAGCCCACACCTATGTATCCTTCTCATACATTCTCGTTGTTACATTTATATATATATATATATATATATATATATATATATATATATATATATATATATATATATAAAGTGTGGCATTCGCGGGTATTGTAGAGTTAGAGTAAAAACCGCAGTTGAGTTGTTTTTTATTTGCTTACAGTAGAGTTTTTGTTACTTGACTACAGTAGAGTTTTTGTTACTTGACTACAGTAGTGTTTTTGTTACTTGACTACAGTAGAGTTTTTGTTACTTGACTACAGTATAGTTTTTGTTATTTGACCACAGTAGAGTTTTTGTTACTTGAATACAGTAAAGTGTATGTCACCTGTCCACAGTAGAGTTTTTGTTACTTGACTACAGTAGAGTTTATGTCACCTGTCCACAGTAGAGTTTTTGTTACTTGACTACAGTAGAGTTTTTGTTATTTGACCGCAGTAGAGTTTATGTCACCTGTCCACAGTAGAGTTTATGTAACATGTCCGCAGTAGAGTTTTTGTTATTTGACCCCAGTAGAGTTTATGTCACCTGTCCACAGTAGAGTTTTTGTTATTTGACCACAGTAGAGTTTTTGTTATTTGACCGCAGTAGAGTTTTTGTTACTTGACTGAAATAGAACCTCTCCTCAAACCTATCCAAAGAAAATCATAAGATCACAAATTGTGGACATGAAAAGAGACACTAGTTTAGAAATATTAATACTGGAGGGAAAGGTTCCAGGGATGAGAACAAGAGGTAGACCACGACTCTGATGCATGCCCGTAGATAACGGAGGTGGTTTGTCTGGTTAAAATGCCGTTTAGCAAATGTACACATGATTTTTAGCACAAGGAACCAAAACACCTCCCTTAGAGAATTTTTGCAAAATGTTCTTCACATTTTCCGTCAAATAGTAAACTTTACACACGAAATCGGACCAAAGACCCCGTTTTATTTTTTTATGTAAACCTCTACCCTTCCCTCCTTAAGGTAATCATATTTACGGACCTCCTAAGATGGACACATGACATCGAAGTTCTGCTGAATACAAAACTAGAATAAGATGGATAACTTGCACAAAACCAAGAGGCTTACCGAATGACAGTGAGGACAACGTTCTGTAAAGTACACATTCATTTATGGGTAGACCTTAAGTAATATTAGCTAGAAAACGTGTATCTAATTCACTAACGGCCATCTTTAATGTAAGTTTGCATAAATTAAAAGTATTATTAGAGGAAGTAAAAGAAGAACAATTGGAAAATTATGTTAAACAATAGTTCAGATATAGAAACACACATAATACACTACTAATTTATTTTCTATCTTTCCAATACATCATTGGTGAAAAGATTCAATTCGAAGTCATACAAACTCATAATACATGTTGTCAGCCATATTTGAACTTTAAAACCGGCATTTAAGCTACGTAACCTTGCCACTTGTAAGTGAAATATTAATGGCCATGCTCTCTACGTGTCCATCCCACGTGTACAGTTTTCTATATATTTCTTTTTGAAATCTTAATCCTCTTATAGGCAAACACATTCAATGTCCCAGATAGATTATTGACTGCACGTCGCCATATTGAAAGTTAGCTGAACGACGCCATCTTGATAATGTCAGTACCACGTAGCCGATAAACGGATTACTCTTCAAGTACACATTCAAAATGTCTACACACTAAATAATAGAAGATTAGTTTCTCTCTCTACGTGTCACACTTCTCTATGATATTTGAATGTATAATGTAAACATAGCTTATATAATTTAAGCGTACTTTTGAATCATTGATTTTACTTAGAGTTATTGAGATTTATAATTGTTTTAATATTTTAATGTTTTAAAATTGGATTAATAAAACATCACGCTGTATATAAGGGGATGTTTGTGGAAGAGGGTGGGTTTCTATTTTCTCTATTATGTTTGTGGGAGAGTTGATTTCTATTTTCTCTCTTATGTTTGTGGAAGAGGGTGGGTTTCTATTTTCTCTCTTATGTTTGTGGGAGAGTGGGTTTCTATTTTCTCTCTTATGTTTGTGGGAGAGTGGGTTTCTATTTTCTCTCTTATGTTTGTGGGGGAGTGGGTTTCTATTTTCTCTCTTATGTTTGTGGGAGAGGGTGGGTTTCTATTTTCTCTCTTATGTTTGTGGGAGAGGGTGGGTTTCTATTTTCTCTCTTATGTTTGTGGGAGAGGGTGGGTTTCTATTTTCTCTCTTATCTTTGTGGGAGAGGGTGGGTTTCTATTTTCTCTCTTATGTTTGTGGAAGAGGGTGGGTTTCTATTTTCTCTCTTATGTTTGTGGGAGAGTGGGTTTCTATTTTCTCTCTTATGTTTGTGGGAGAGTGGGTTTCTATTTTCTCTCTTATGTTTGTGGGGGAGTGGGTTTCTATTTTCTCTCTTATGTTTGTGGGAGAGTGGGTTTCTATTTTCTCTCTTATGTTTGTGGGAGAGGGTGGGTTTCTATTTTCTCTCTATGTTTGTGGGAGAGGGTGGGTTTCTATTTTCTCTCTTATGTTTGTAGAAGAGGGTGGGTTTCTATTTTCTCTCTTATGTTTGTGGGAGAGGGTGGGTTTCTATTTTCTCTCTTATGTTTGTGGGAGAGGGTGGGTTTCTATTTTCTCTCTTATGTTTATGGGAGAGTGGCTTTCTATTTTCTCTCTTATGTTTGTGGGAGAGGGGTTTCCATTGTTTTCTTATGTTTGTGGCAGAGGGTTTCTATTTTTCTTTTATGTAAAGAGAACATGTCAAACACATCACCTCACCCCCACCCCTACCTACCTCCCCCCACCCCGCCCAGACGGTTCGTCTCTTTCACACATATATAAACACCGCACAAATCAAGAAATCATTGAAATCTCTACAGAAAGTAGATGCTTTTTAATTTACACCCATTTCATTTTTTTAAAACATTCCTACAATAAATTCTACGGCCGTGAATATAATCATAGTTATATTTTTCTCCACGTTTGATATTCGGTCACCTAATCAGATTGAAACCAGATCGCATTCCATCGATATCCTTCAATACAAGATCATCTGAGAAGGAAACAGGGGAAGATCCAGACAAAGAAGGATAGATGACATCAGAGAAAAACTAGAACATCAAAGATGCACTACGGCAGCAGCATCACAGTTAGCTAAAGAAAAGAAGACTTCAGTTCCCAATGACGCCTAGCAGCACATTTGGATAGGGTAAGACAAGAGAAGACAAGCTATACAGAGTCCGCCAAAATGGAATAAAGGTCTATATACTAATCAGGAAATAGAAAACTTACACAAACATTCTGATACACACTTTATACAGCAAGTTCACTTTCAGATATAAACTTTATACAGCAAGTTCACTTTCAGGTATAAACCTTATACAGCAAGTTTACTTTCAGATATAAACTTTATACAGCAAGTTCACTTTCAGGTATAAACCTTATACAGCAAGTTCACTTTCAGGTATAAACTTTATACAGCAAGTTTACTTTCAGATATAAACTTTATACAGCAAGTTTACTTTCAGGTATACACTTTATACAGCAAGTTCACTTTCAGATATAAACTTTATACAGCAAGTTCACTTTCAGATATAAACTTTATACAGCAAGTTTACTTTCAGGTATACACTTTATACAGCAAGTTTACCTTCAGATACAAACTTTATACAGCAAGTTCACTTTCTGATACAAAATTTACAGAATACGTTCACTGTTGTCCCAACAATCATACTCAGTGATGAAAATAGCCAGAAGTAGCAAGCTTTCAGAAACGTGTTGCAACGATGAATTTGACATAAGTGGTTAGCTTTTAGAAACGTGTTGCAACGATGAATTTGACATAAGTGGTTAGCTTTTAGAAACGTGTTGCAACGATGAATTTAACAGAATTTGCTTGCTTTCAGAAACGTGTTGCAACGATGAATTTGACAGAATTTTCTAGCTTTCAGAAACGTGTTGCAACGATGAATTTGACAGAATTTTCTAGCTTTCAGAAACGTGTTGTTATGGTCAATCGTTGTTTCAGTGAACTTGGTAGAAGTCACCCAGTGGGAATTATATGCATGAACTTGGCATTATCCTTCGGTATAATCTACTTTCAAAATATGAAATTTTGTTTACTGTTGTTTCATTGGGACTATATGTTACATTGTGTTTATGTGTTACATTGGGTGTATATGTTACATTGGGTGTATATGTTACATTGTGTGTATGTGTTACATTGGGTGTATATGTTACATTGGGTGTATATGTTACATTGGGTGTATATGTTACATTGGGTTTATATGTTACATTTGGTGTATATGTTACATTGGGTGTATATGTTACATTTGGTGTATATGTTACATTGTGTGTATATGTTACATTTGGTGTATATGTTACATTAGGTGTATATGTTACATTGGGTGTATATGTTACATTGGGTGTATATGTTACATTGGGTGTATATGTTACATTGGGTGTATATGTTTCACAATTGTTTTGCTATTTGGAATATGATTTCTCTGATCAGAAGTAATGTAGCTTTTCTAAACATACAAGGGGTCAAAGGGTTTCGCATTGCTCTAGTGTGAACCCAGGGTTAGCAGGTAACCAAGATAATAAAAGTACCTCTTCGTAGCGCATCCTGGAAACAATAACAATGCTACTATTGATGTGTTTTTGGCTAATACATTTAGGCTACACGAAGCCTAAATAACACGAAGGGTGGTAATGGAGCGGACTTCCTACACGAATAATAGCTCGCTGGTCGCTGGCTGCGAAGCGTCTCGTCGAAGGAAAGACACACAATGGCTGACCAAGTCAAACTATCAGCTCGTCTCGCGACATATACCCCCCTCTGAGTAGAATGCTCCTTCAATAGGCATTACACCAAGCGGAAAGCTGAAGTCTCCTGCATATGAAAGAAAGCTCACAGAAACCACCACATAGGAAGTAAGAGCTAATCACTCGCAATACCTGAAGATATCAACCAACTACAAACATATTTACAATCTGTTCTGTGTGTACTAATTTTATGCACTAAATTTGTGTACAATTGTTGGCGTCGATATAACCTGCAATTCCGTTGTACTGAGTGTGTGTACTAATTTTGATGTTACCATTACAATTCTTGATTTTCTGCAATACAATTTCACGAACTGTTTATGTTCGCTTTTAAATACTCAAAATTACAACATATTCTAGATCTTAGTTATCAAATATTGCTTTTGGTCCAGTTTTTTTAGACTTTATTTGTTATCATAACTTGTGTTTCCTTCTTGGTTATGTCAACACAATAGAACATAATATTGTTCATCTTTGCTATGTCAACACAATAGATGATATATTGTGGTACAATATTAGAAATATTTGTTATCAGAAAACGCCGTTAGTCCTATATCGGGCATGTCCTACGCGCAGACACCAACAGAATACATCACCAATCTCTTGAATGGATACCTACAGGCAAAAGAGCAAGGGGTAGACCAAAAGAAACACTCAGAAGAACAATACTTAGAAAAAGCACAACAACCAATATTCATACTATTCAAGAACTGCACAGAATTGCTTTGAACAGACATAATTGGAGAGATCTGACCTCTGCCCTATGCGCTAACTTCAGCGCAAAAGGAAAATGAATGAATGAATATTAGAAATGACAGTTACACGTATTTGCGTGCACAATATATCCATTTATTACAAATGTATGAATGTATATCTAATATGAACTATTACCTAAGAAATGAGTACAGTCAGAACATGATGGGTTAATCACCACGTTCTGAAAATAATGAAGAAACCCATTTACTATAATTAATGACTGAGATTGTTGTGTAAACTGTTACTTATAATAATGTAGGTTTTTATTGTTCTTTGTTTGGTTCGCAGTTATCATGTTTACACAGCACGTTTTCGTTGTGCACGTATGTTAAATAGGCGGGTTGCATGATAGCATGGTTGCTAGCGCGCCCCTCGTCCTGATATCTCTGACTTCAGCAACTATGCTTGCTTGGTCCTGCTCGATTTTGGGATGACCCGACCATTCTTAGTTTCCAGCTTCTGTTTGCTTGACTGAGCCAGATCTCCATTTCAAGAAGTTGGCTTGCCTAAGTCATATCTCTACTTGAAGAAGTTCACTTGACTAAGACATATCTCCATCTGAAGAAGTTAGGTTGAATAAGCTGTATCTCTACTTGAAGAAGTCAGGTTGAATAAGCTGTTTCTCCACTTCAGGGAAATGGCTCCGATGGGGATGCGTGTTATTAAAATGTACACATTTAATATATCCTATCACATTTAATATATCCTGTCACATTTAATATATCCTATCACATTTAATATATCCTGTCACATTTAATATATCCTATCACATTTAATATATCATGTCACATGTAATATATCATGTCACATTTAATATACCATGTCAGATTAAATATATCATGTCACATTTAATATATCATGTCAGATTAAATATATCATGTCAGATTAAATATATCATGTAACATGTAATATATCCTGTCATATTCAATATATCCTGTCACATTTAATATATCCTGTAACGTTTGTGTTGTTGGGGTTCGAATAAAAAGGCGGGAGTGGAAGGTTAGAATGGCAACACCGCTTACCTCCCATGCGTGTTGTAGGAAGCGAATAAAGATGTTGCGGGGTTAAAAGGGGCTAATTCGTCCAATATAGAGTTAAAATGACACATAAGCTAAGCTGAAATTAGATGTGTCAAGCCGAAAGGCGCAGATATCACAGAAAATGTGTTCACCGTGACACAACACTTTCTGTTCCCTGTCCACATCCTGCTAACCTGTGGGGGTATGAGATCGAACGCCGAAGAAGAAGATGAATAGATTCAATAATCTATAATGATAACAGAAACTGCCGTATTAGTGTTTCTATTAGTACTTGCTCAGTAGAGATAGTGAAAACTCTCTATCTTCTCAGAGCTTGAACCTTGGTATCAATTATCTGATGACCGAGTAGACCATGGATTAACATTTGTGCAATCCTCGTGTGACTAGATAACTTAAAACTCGGGACATCAGTCGACCAACCAGTCACTTAGACCGGGTCACCAGTCGACCAATCAGTCACTTAGACCGGGTCACAAGTCGACCAATCAGTCACTTAGACTGGGTCACCAGTCGACCAATCAGTCACTTAGACCGGGTCACCAGTCGACCAACCAGTCACTTAGACCGGGTCACCAGTTGACCATTCAGTCACTTAGACCGGGTCACCAGTCGACCAATCAGTCACTTAGACAGGGTCACCAGCAGACCAACCAGTCACTTAGACTGGGTCACCAGTCGACCAACTACTCACTTAGATCAAGACCTTCTCCAGAATGTAAGTTATGCGAGCTGATGCACGACCAGGTTCAAGTAAAGACCTGTGTACAGAAAGTAAACATGACCCGAATGGCTGATTTTGTATTATTTTTGGGCGTTTTGTTGTCGGCCTTTGATTTTTTTCTTTGGGGGGGGGCGGGGGGACATGCAACTCCAATTTTATAAATAGCGACCAACGACAAAGACGACAATAATCAGAAACGTAAATAAGGCTTGTTTACTTTATGTACATAGGTCTTTACTTCCAAGGGTCTCAGATGTAGTCACACTGTATTATTAATCTTCGCTAATAAGACTGATGATTGGTTGCTTCGTGTGTAATTTCTATGGCCAGCAAATGATAAACACAGAACAAGTCAGGGCAGCAAAGATACATTACACAGTGTGAGATCAGCGCGCCGGGAATATATTCTTGAAGAGAGGTTTACTGATAATATTATCATTGTTTTTTTTTGTTGTCTCCAACGTTTCCTTTCATTTCGACACGCCATTTAACGATGCCACAGCGTCCATTGTTGTTATACCAGACATGACCAACTGATGATATATATCCCAGTTGTGAAACAGGGTAAATGACCATTATAAAATGTCTCATTTTATATGTCATCTGAAGTGTGTATAGCTGATATGGTTGAGGAAAGACTGATGCCAGTAGAAGACATCTGTCCAGAATTCATTGGGACTTCCTTTGTTACGTTTTTATTATTGTTGTGAGTTTGGTTGGTCACTATTTATATATTTGGAGTCACATGCCAAAAATAGTTTTGACAGAAAAACGATTATGTTTATGTTTTCTTTGTACAAGTCTTAAAGTACAGTCGACGGTCACGATTGAAGTGCGATAATGAAGTATGTTTCAGAAGCGGTTCGGTATCCTTAACCATGGACAAAGAAGGTTAGCCAACGTTCACTATAGTGCAGTGTGATGCAAGCGATGTTGAGAATTACAATTAAAATGTCTAATATTAGTTTAATATTTAGGTCTAATACATGTTGCATTATGAGCAAGAATAAAGGTCTTGGAACAAGGGACGCTGTCTGACTTCTCCCAGAGCAAGCTGTCTGACTTCTCCCAGAGCAAGCTGTCTGACTTCTCCCAGAGCAAGGTGTCTGACGTCTCCAGAGGAATGTGTTTGACTTCTCCAGAAGAAGATATCTGACTTCTCCTTATGTTTTACTGCTTTTTGAATAAACCGCAGTGTTCTACCATTTTCAACGTTGTTAGTACCTGCGTTAACACGACCATTCTATGCTGACAAGTCAAGTCATGCTATACTGACAAGTCGTCATTCTATGCTGACAAGTCGTCATGCTATGCTGACAAATCAAGAGCTGTGGTTTTACAATGTGCTTGAATCATTGCTGCAGCGTTTGATATATGTTTTCAAGTAGCCATTGAAACGAATTTTTTTTGCCTGTTTACCACTTGAATGCTGATCTACCCACAGTTCAACATAGAAAAAACATTTTAAAAGATGGATGCCTGGCATGGATAACGTTACATTCCAAATACAAGTTAAGATCTGATTGAAAGAGCAAATATGCTGTCCATCTTAGATTTGAGGGATCGCTGTGTCAGGAATGTGATCCTGCCATCATGCAAAACGGAGCGTTCTAATTTGCTGAAATAGCACACTGTGTTACATTAGAACGAGGGGGTGATCTACAATCTGACGATTCCTAACAGGGCCATCTACGGTCTGATCTTAAACCCAAAGGGACAATCTACGTTACCCTTACCTAAAGCCACACTCTACGGTACCCTTGTAAAAGAACTTATTGAAAACCATTGAAAAAGAAAAGAAAAGTAAATAAAAATAATAAGAAAATTATAGAAAAAAATAAATGAGTATTATTTTTCAATGGTTTTCAACCAGTTCTTTTACACCATTATCCAACGGGACAATCTATGGTACCCTTACCTAACGGGACACATTACCTACCCTTATAAAAGGACTATCTACAGTACCTTTACCCAACCGGACAATTGACGCGTACCTTATGGGAAAATCTACGGTCTGACGGCTAACCAACGGGACAATCTAAAATATGAAGTTAATATGGTGGAGCAACCTAGGAACTGATCCTAAAACAATGACAACGTTGCACATTAGTGAGAAATGACATGTGGTTATTTGATGATGAAGAAGATGATAAGGATGATGATTATTTATGTTGTGATGATGTAATCCTCAAGGGAATACGAATATGACATTATTTTTCCAATACTTTGAGGTGCTTATACCTGGGGATGCCTACATCTGCAGTACCTACATCTGGGGGTACCTACATATGTTGGTGTTACTTCTGCGGTGCCTACATAGGGGGGTACCTACATATATGCTTGCCTACATCTTCAGGTGTAAGTTTACTTAGAGTTTTGGATTATTGCATCTCTGGCATTAATTGTTATTCAAAGGATTTCCATAGATTCTCCAAGTTTTATTTCCGGTTCATACAGTGCGGTTATTGTTTGCAATGTCATAAGGAGCACATGCTAATACTTCTAAAAGAATTTGTTCCTATCTTTCCTGCAATCTCGATGTATGATGCATGTATAGAACTTTAATCGGGCCCAGCATTTCAGGCATGGGTCGTCATCACAGCGCAGAACATGGGGCATAGTAGTCGAACCTCACACCCAACCAGTTAGCTGTTAACAGCACTCATAGATTGAACAGAAATGAACAGTTCACGATATTTCTACTGAGAACATAGCATTGTCGTTTAAAAGCACAGTTACACCATATCAGTGTCATCGACTCTGCCGCCTATATCTACGGAGCAGCAACACATATACCAGAACATACATAAATCCAACAGGTAGATCCAGAAATAGGGCAATACAGTTTTGCTAATAACTTAGATACACATAATAACACACACACATCGGCGTTTCGACCAAAAAGTCTTGATCAAGACAATGGAAACAAAATTAAAACATACAACAGAAAACGAACAGTAATAACATCGATGGCCACATGGGTATGTGTACTATTAATTATCCCAGTTTCGCTGTTCTCATAACTAAACTCTGTTCCGCAGGATCTTCAAAACAAGTTACGGGGAACTCAAGATGACCTAAATGAAACAGCTCTATACATGAACAAGTTACGGGGAACTCAAGATGACCTAAATGAAACATCTATATACATGAACAAGTTACGGGGAACTCAAGATGACCTAAATGAAACATCTATATACATGAACAAGTTATGGGGAACTCAAGATGACCTAAATGAAACATCTATATACATGAACAAGTTATGGGGAACTCAAGATGACCTAAATGAAACATTTCTATACATGAACAGGTTACGGGGAACTCAAGATGACCTAAATGAAACAGTTCTATACATGAACAATATTGGGACTGAATATTGAGTAGATGGCAGAAAAAGAAGTATTCTATAACGACAATCAAGGTAGATATTAGTCTTAATATTTATTGCTCACTATTGGGGCTGCGGCATCATAGGAACACAATTTCAGACTTAAATTATAGATAGTTTCTGAGCATGTTGAATGTACTGTGTCTCTGACAGCGGTACATGTGTTAAAGAATGTATGCGTGTAAATTTAAACTTAGATATTTGAACTCACACGTATACGGTTTTAGTAAAGTGACACGAAACACAAGCCAATGGATATATTTTTGTTTCTGGATACTTCTTGCCAGATTTAAAACTATTGACCACCTGTGACATATTTGTTTCGATTTTTTAATCTTATGAGTTCGTGGAAGATTATTTTAGTTTTATTTATTCCCTTTCTTATTTTGTTTTTTTAAATTAAAGATAACCATTTTTGATGTGACTTGATAAAACGTGTTCACAATTGATCTGGCCAGTTGGCAAGTACGTATATTCGAGATTTCTGATTGGTTCACCGAAGTTTCTGCCCCGTGGCACGTGTGCTGGCGTTTAAAATGTTGTTTTTAATTCCAGTTTTTCCTTTCATATCCTTCACAAACAGCGAGCACCATAGAACAAGTAAGTTGTAAGTGTTGGTAGACGCAACATATAACAATTAAGTTGTAAGTTTTAGCAGACACAATATATAACAAGTAAGTTGTAAGTGTTGGTAGACACAATATTCAAGTGAGATTCTTCTAAATTATTTCAATTTGATATATTTAAAAAACAAATCTAGTATGTATTGATACACTGAGTAATATACGTTGTTTTATTATGTAACTAATATGTCAGCACTTGATACCACATGTATGTAAATCATACTTTCTGTTTATAATTTCCTTTCGTGTATGTTCATGCAAAGCCGCGTAGCGCAGTCGTTAGCGCACTGGCTTCGCGTATGAGTGGTTCTGTGTTTATTCCCCAGTTGAGGCGGAAATCTTTTTCATATCGCAATGGCTCCCAGGTCGACCCAGTCTTAAATGTACCGTATTAACCAGGGAAGTAAAGACTGTGAGGGAGAGGAGATGGCTACCGCTCTCATTTGCAGAGTCTCTGAAATGTGAGATCGCTAACATCTCACACCCCTACGGCATTAATAAATGCTATGGGTTACTTTACTTATTTTTATCATGCAAAGCACTGTTAGTAGTTTGAAGTACTTATCATGAATTTGTAAATGGACAAAGATACCTGAATATAACCACTGCAATGACAAAAATACGATTCTCTCTCGGTACATTAAAGTTGTCTATGTTGCACACCGTTGAGGGGTACATTGGAATACGGTGTTATAGCGTATTTTTCATGACAAGGTTCACCTGTTCATAGCTCGGGCAACGTGTTCACATTGGCAGTTAGGACTATGGTCAGGCTTGGAGCTAATCTGACTCCTAGCGTCACGATGAATTATGGAATTTCTCAATGTTAAACAACAAAGGGAAACTTAACTGCAGAGGTAAAATGCTGTGGGTCTTCCACAAGAGGAAAATCTTTCTATTTTGTCATGTTGTATACTGAGAGTGTAATATTACATTATGGTTGTTCCGACCTTATAGTGTCACTGGCAAGCTCGAACGGGCCTTCGTGTGAGATATGTTTCCTTATGCACCCCCTCCTTCCCCACACGGTTCTTAAATAGAAAAGATAATTATCTTTCTTATCAGTTCACGAAGGGATCTTCAGTTTAAAAAAAACCACTGTTTGTCAATATTGCATTTTTCCTGTTAAGGAGTTGCGGGAGGGGATTGAATAGCTGTGTGATAAAGGACGCATGCTCTTGCTGTCGTGTACAGGGTGATTTTGTTTTTTTTTAAATGTACCCTCCGACAGAAAAAAAAATTTAATGTAGTGTTGCTAGAAGTGAACATTTTGGAGGACGCAGAAGAATGATGGTCAACCAGCATAGGACCGGTACTGTCAGCAGAAGTGTGATGGCGGATACACTCAGGGAGAGATTGGAGCAATTATTGACGTGTCCAGTTTGCAGTGATGATGATCAGACGACTCATCATCATCATCATCAGGTGCGATGCCGACTGGGGTAGGCGGTCAGGGCTCTCCACAGCTCTCTGTCCACAGTATTATGTATCAAGATAGTTGTTGTTTCCCTGTCGTGCCATGTTGTCAAACTGTCTAATATTTTCTCACGTTGTCGCCCTCTCTCTATGCTGCCTTCAATTTTGCCTGTTGTGACTATGTTCTCCAAACCTCCCTGTCTCATGAAGTGGCCAAAAAAAGAAGATTTTCTTTTCTTTTATTATTGATTAAGGCCCGTTTCGTATTTGACTCATTCAACGCCTTTACATTAGATTTTCTGGCAGTCCATGGTATTCTCAGCATTCTTCTATAGAAGCACATCTATATTGTCTGTTGTCTTTCTCCAGGTGGTTTGTGATCCACTCTTGCCGTTAAGTGTATGGGTGATTGGGTCTCGAGCTTGCGTTCTAAAGCCAGATGTGTGGCATCGGTTATGCTATGACCGAGTCTGTTTAGGATGTCCCTGACGTTCTCTATCCATATTTTCCGTGGTCTTCCTCTGCCTTTGTACCCTGATCTCATGTGGTTATATGTGTGTACGGGCAACTTGTCGTGATGCATTCTCATAATGCGGCCAAACCACTTGATCTGTTCTTTCTCTATGTAATCTGTACAAGATATTATACCTATTCTTTCCCTGATTACTTTTGCAATCTTTCAAGCCTGGTGACCCCGTCAGTTTTAATCACATCTCTATTTCCTCTAATTTCCCACTTTATAGTTGGAAGATCCGACGACTAACTGATTAATAACCCACTACATTACACCGGATCCCTATTTACTTATAATGTTTCTTCTCCTGAAACAGGGAGAACATATTTCTTAATAAACATTCTTGCTTACGGATAAATCATAATGGCATCTATCCTCAGATCAAATCATGACGTCATTGTACTTGCTGTCGGCCATGTTGGTCGCCATGTTGTTTTCTCTAAGTGAGTCCGCCAAGAAAGACGATGTGCAATGGGAACCAAATAAAGCAAACGAAACAGTCACAGCAGGTGAGAATTACCTATCTGTCACGTGTCTATAAGCGTGTGTGTGTGTGTGTGTGCGTGTGTGTATGCACGTAATTGTTGATCAGAGTGGTTGTGTGATGTACGATTGCTTATGAGGCTGAAGAGTGTCTACATATGTAAAGGGTGTGTACATATGTGATGTGTGTGTGTACATATGTGATTTTGTGATATAGAAACTGAGACAATGATTGTGTCAGATTGTCTTTGAGATTACTTTATCTCAAGTCTGTGTGGGTGCGTATGTGTGTGCGAGAGAGAGAGAGAGAGAGAGAGAGACAAAGAAACGAATGAATAAATAGCTATTATAAAAAAAGTAATTTTTTTCAATGCGATCTAAAGTTATTGCGTAAGGCAGAGCGATGTAAATATATTACGTGAAATAACAGAGAGATGTAAAGATATTACGTGAAATAACAGACCGATATAAAGATATTACGTGAAATAAAAGAACGATGTACATATATTATGTTAATTAAACAGAGTGATGTAATGTTAATACCTGAAAAACAGAGCGGTAAAAAGTTGATGTGAGAAAAACAGAGCCATGTATCCTGTTATTATAATTGTATACGTTTATGTTTAGTTTGTTCTTTGTTTCATGATAAAGATTATGAAACCTTAACGTAGAAAAACAATTATTTATTACCTTATTGTTGTTTTAAAAAAAAATATTTGTCATTGACATTATTTTTATCATTTGTTAGTTTATTAGTTATCATTAAAGAGTGGACCTCTTTTCTTTGGCATGTGATGCGTTTGATCTCACCATCAGCACCGAGTAGACATTAGTAGCGACAGGTGTCCCCCTACAAAGAACCAGTAATCACAGTAAAGGGACAAAAAACTCAATATTGCCAATACGTTTGTAGGCCTATATCTCGGTAGACCCTATCGCACACTGCAACAACTGACGAGGATACTACCCTGCGTATTGGTCGCGCAAGTGCGACATTCGGGAACCTTCGCGTCAACGTCTGGATCAGGCGTGGTCGCAGTTTGACAACTAAGTTGGACGTGTACCGCGCAGTGGTTCTACCAGCACTGCTTTATGCTGCGTCATTATGGATTGTCTATGCTATACACGCTCGACAGCTAAACTCTATCCACAATCGGTGCCTACGAAACTTCATAGGAGTAGGTTGGCAGGATTGAGTACCAGACACGGAAATCCTTCAAAAATCCCGTATCCAAAGCATCCATGCCCTGCTGACTAGGTCCCAACTCCGCTGGACTGGCCACATCGTCCGTATGCCAGACAATTGCCTTCCAAAGAGATTATTCTATGGGGAGCTATGCGATGGTAAATGTTCAAGCGGAGGGCGAAACAGACGCTTCAAGGATCACCTAAAAATTCTCTCCAGCACTGCAGCATTGATTCTACTCCTGAGAGACTACAGCCCTTAATCGCTAAGCCTGGCACGCCTAGATCACTTCTGGCACCACTAAATTTGAAAAAGTTAGAACACTGCGGGGGATTTACAAGCGACGGTTAGCGGAAGGACAAATCCGAAAATTCTCCTACCACAAACCTTCTGCACTCATGCATGCACTGTAATAAAACTTTCCTGACACGAATCGGACTCATCGGACATTTACGAACTCAAATCAAATTAGACAGTCACAAAAGTTTTGTTGTTGTTCTACTAGTTCCTCACATTCATTGTTTTTCATGTCATGCTCATTTTCACTTGCGAAGGAGGAACATGATCATCATTACATCATCATCTAGTAGTAACAATAATACGTTATCATATCTGTTATTGTTTTCTAAAGATCTGAGCATTCTAAAATGAGATGTTAGCAGCGATCAGAGAAATGATATCTGAAAATAAGAAAATATATGACATCTCATAATGATATAATATATCACAATGATATAACATCTCATAATGATATGATATCTCATAATAGTATGTCATCTCATAGTGGTATGACATCTCATAATGATATGACATCTCACAATAATATGACATCTCATAGTGGTATGACATCTCATAATGATATGACATCTCATAGTGGTATGACATCTCATAATGATATGACATCTCATAATGATATGACATCTCATAGTGGTATGACATCTCATAATGATATGACATCTCATAGTGGTTTGACATCTCATAATGATATGACATCTCATAGTGGTATGACATCTCATAATGATATGACATCTCATAATGATATGACATCTCATAATGATATGACATCTCATAATGTTTTCTGTGTATTTTGTAGAGGCAACTGTGGAGCTACTTGTGAAGAATTATGATGGTAGCGGTGGAGATCTTCATGGCTTTCTCCGCATCGCCTTGTTCGGTGAAACTGTCCCAATGACCGTACTCAACTTTTACAGCATTTGTAACGGCGTTAAACGTCCCAGTGTGAGTATCCATACAATATAATTGATGCCTGGGTGTGTAACCGTGATAGAGGAGGTCCACATATTACGTAAATAATTGGGATGGGTGTGGATCTGAAAATGCGTGGCTGTTGTTGACAAGAGGGAAAGTGTGATTTAACGAAAGTTGACGTCAACAATCCATTTTCCATTCACTAATTAAAGTGTTATTATGTGAAACTTCTAAATATGCTGGTAAACAAAAGATCTATTGTGTGGTAATTGTTTTACTGAGACATTTGTAAGGTGGAGGTGCGACATTTGACATAATCACGCACGGAGAAAGATGCTTGTATTAGTGACAGTTGTTGACAAGGGGGAAAGGCTCATAAAATTGCAAAAAATACTAAATTGTTTCCGTAATTTATAGGCAACTCCATATGTGTCAGAGAGCTCATGTGAACATATCGGCAGCTCCATATTTGTCAGAGAAAGTATGTGAACATATGGGCAGCATAACATGTGTCAGAGAAAACGTGGGAACTTATGGGAAGCTCCACATGTGTCAGAGAAAGCATGTGAACATATGGGCAGATCCACATGTGTCAGAAAAAGCATGTGAACATATAGGCAGCATCACATGTGTCAGAGAAAACATGTGAACATATGGGCAGCTTCACATGTCTCAAAGAAAGCATGTGAACATATGGGCAACTCCATATGTGTCAGAGAAAACATGTGAACATATGGGCAGCTCCACATGTGTCAAAGAAAGCATGTGAACATATGGGCAACTCCACATGTGTCAGAGAAAGCATGTGAACATATGGGCATCTCCATATTTGTCAGAGAAAGAATTTGAACACATGGGCAGCTCCACACTTGTCAGAGAAAGAATGTGAACATATGGGCAGCTCCATAATTGTCAGAGAAAGAATGTGAACATATAGGCAGCATCACATGTGTCAGAGAAAACATGTGAACATATGGGCAGCTCCACATGTGTGAAAGAAGGAATGTGAACACATGGGCAGCTCCACATGTGTTAGAGAAAGAATGTGAACATATAGGCAGCATCACATGTGTCAGAGAAAGCATGTGAACATATGGGCAGCATAATATGTGTCAGAGAAAACATGTGAACATATGGGCAGCATCACATGTGTCAGAGAAAGCATGTGAACATATGGGCAGCTCCACATGTGTCAGAGAAAGAATGTGAACATATGGGCAGCTCTATATTTGTCAGAGAAAGAATGTGAACATATGGGCAGCTCCACATGTGTCAGAGAAAGAATGTGAACATATGGGCAGCTCTATATTTGTCAGAGAAAGAATGTGAACTTATGGGCAGCTCCACATGTGTCCGAGAAAGCATGTGGACATATGGGCAGCTCCACATGTGTCAGAGAAAGCATGTGGACATATGGGCAGCTCCACATGTGTCCGAGAAAGCATGTGGACATATGGGCAGCTCCACATGTGTCCGAGAAAGCATATGAACTTACTAATGCAATTAGAGTTGCTCTGATGAAAATTGTTTAATAACCGTTGCATATATGATTTCTTCTTCTTCAGCGTTCCTTCTCAAACTCCTGCTGGTATCTCTTGTAGCAGGACCATGGTCCTATAAGATTTCCAGCGGGATGTAGTCCAAGAATGGAATACGGTGTGTCGTCTTATTATTTGCGTCAATGGCCCGACACATCCTTCGCTAGCGGATCATATATAATTTCAGTTATCGAAACGTCAGGAAGGTATTTCAGTAAATGTTAGACAAGCGCTAAGAATACGCATAGCTATACAGCGATTATACGCACTGATATGGCGATTATACGCACTGATGTGGCGATTATACGCACTGATGCAGCGATTATACGCACTGATGTGACGATTATACGCACTGATGTGGTGATTATACGCACTGATGTGGCGATTATACGCACTGATGCAGCGATTATACGCACTGATGCGGCGATTATATTCACTGATGTGACGATTATACGCACTGATGTGGCGATTATATTCACTGATGTGACGATTATACGCACTGATGTGGCGATTATACGCACTGATGTGACGATTATACGCACTGATGTGGCGATTATACGCACTGATGTGGCGATTATACACACTAGACACAGGTGTGTGTCATGTGACGTATTCCTTCCAGAACGTTGTCTTCCCAATGAACTCTCTGAACCTCTCTCTGTCTTGGGCGATGTGGCTTGCATTTTATGCTAATTGCTACACCATAAGATCACAATCCTAGAGAAAAAGTTCGGTTAATCCATTGGAAATTTTTAGGCACAATATTCCCGTAGGTTGCCATTACTTTCGGGAAGGAACAACCGTTAATCGAGCACCGTAGAGAGAACACATTCGTTCTAGTCGGCCATTTTGGCGGAAGCACAGGTGAGGAGACGGAATTACACACAAAAGTATAAGAACACGACCGGTGAGAAAGCGTGTTAGCGACACGTGTAAGACGTTAATAACTCATTGAAATGTAGGCACACATTCAAGGGAGATGTTTATTCATGACAAATATAACTAGTGTTGCAAATTGAAGATTAGTACAGATGTGGCTAGAGACACAGACATTATATTTCATAAATAAAATGTTTCAAAGTAGATCTGCACTCTGACTCCTCCCCTTTATAGCGGAGAGCTGCACTCTCATCCCCTTCCAACGGAGAGCTACTCTCTGACTCCTCTCCCTTCCAGTGGAGAATTAGACTCTGCTTACCTTCCAGCGGAGAGCTGCACTCTGACTCCTCCCAATTCCAGCTGATAGTTCCACTGACTCCCCCACCCATTCCAGGATAGAGCTGTACTCTTCCTCCTCTCCAGCGGAGAACTGCTTTCTGACTCCTCCAATACATGTTCAAAGTGTGGAAGAGAATTGCAGTCACACACACGCTGCCCTGGGCTAGTGGGCGTCAGAGGCAACGAAAGAACAGACTCAGTGGCGGGCATTGCTATAGTAGATGACACAGTTCTGAAATGGAGAAATGCCCGACTTAATAAGAGCAATTTTGATTTACTATAGCGTCAGTCTGGTCATGATGGAGGTGATAATGATTCACCAAGATTTGATGCGAAGAAATCGACTGTTTCCACTCTGGAAAGATTAAAATACAACACATAATCAATATCTGACTGGAGCTGTCATAGTGTGGTGCATTACCGAGAGGTTAGGACGTTAGTCTCACACTAGTGAGGTCCAGAGTTTGATTCTGGATTGTTCAGAGTTTGATTGTGAGGATTGGGATTTCTGTGTGTCGGAGGGTAAATTAAAAAACTCACCCTGTACATGACGTGACGACAGCAATAGCATTCGACCTTTATCACACATCTAAAAAATCCTTCCCTGCGACTCCGTAACGGGAATCTTTCAGTTTTTGAACATTTTGATTCCAACAGACTTGGGGTCGCTTATGGGAATGCCCCGTAGGATAAGATCTTGGTTTCTACTTAAGAATCAATATATATTATGAGACATAATGATGGAAATTGTGCGATGTTTACAAGGATCTCTTCAGCAACACTGCGCAACGATAGCGTGGTAGTATGTTTCGGTATGATGTTGTTAAACTACACAGAGGTTTCAGTGTAATGTTAACCTGTATTGTGTTACAGGGAGAAATTAAGTATGCCGGCACGAACTGTCACAGAATATCTAGGGATTTGAACTTCCAATGCGGAGATACAACTACTGGCGATGGAAGTGGAGGTTAGTCTAATGTTACCCTATGTTACTATAATGTTACCTTAATGTTACCCTATGTTACTATAATGTTACCCGTAGTTACCTTATTGTTACCCTATGTTACTATAATGTTACCCTATATTAATATAATGTTACACTATGACACTGTTTCATTAGAACAACTCTGTATTTCTTAACTTCGAAGCAAATGAAGTGGCAGATTGCAAGTGTTGTCGGCACCTGGGCAGGGCCAGTATGATCAGGGCAGTATATCCATGTAATGCTCTGGATAATTGAGTTGTTCACTAAGTACAACCATTCTTTTGTCAGCATGCATGAACTTTTCTATCTTGCGCAGCATGCATTGAGAGAGAGTCTGTGAGCATTGCCAAGTGTGTTGATGTATCAGTTATCAACCAATTAAGTGCTGCTGTAACTCCCTCTATCTCCATCCTCATGCTCAATGTGACTGTGGAGTATGCTGAAGATTACTCAACCAACTTCACGCCGTTTCTGTAGGCAACAAAACCCCAACCGCTTTTATTTGTGTTTCTGTTAACTGAGCCATCTGTGTATATAATTATGTCTTGTGGTTTCTAGTGTAGCTGGGCAAGTTCATGCACTGTAACCTGGACGATGACACACGCCCATTTACGACACGCTTTAAGAAGAATTAAGAACATTCAAAAAACACTCAGAGCAGATACACAGATTTTTATTTTTATTTAATCTAATTTAAAATTTAGATTCCTTTGTAGCAGTTTCCAACTAAACATGAATTTCATCAATTTTAGCATGACAATCCTTAAGCGGAGATAACCACATAAACTGATATAATATTTCAGTTTTAATGGGTTAAATCCCTTGTCTCGGTTAGACTCCTAACACCCCTACAATGGTCCATGTTCACTAGGAAGCCGAAAAGGTGCTCGAATTTCTATTACATGCGATAATCATTATCATTTATTATCACAATTAGTTAGTTAAGAGTGAAGTAATGAATTAGTATGATCTATATATGCCAGGTATCAGTATGTATGGAGACACGTTCAACGATGAAGGTTTTCAGATTGGTATCAGTGAGAAGGGCACGATTGCAATGGCCAACAGGGGCCCAAACACTAACGGCTCTCAGTGGTTCATCACTTTCAGATCATGGCAATACCTGGACAACTTGCACGTAGGATTTGGACAGGTTGTTGGCAAGGAATCCCTGGTAAGCTACTTTTAATAACGTGTGTATGTCATCTACGCCTCACTGTATTACTATTATACACACAAGTTATAAGTCAAGGTTATTATTAGTGAGCAGAATTCAAATATGCTCCGCTCGCCATTTCAATAAATTCATTAGAATGTAGCGGCTTACAGTTCCAGTTACATTTACCAGTATCTTTATTTATCTATTATGTTGCTCTTTCAGGTCCTGTGACATCGTTTCTCCAATATTCCACAATCTTCAAAACGCCCATGATTTACAATTCTGAAATCTTCTGAAGATTCCCTAGAGCATCGATTATGTCATAGCTTTCCATTGATGTATATGTATATACCCTCAGAGCATTGAGTATGTTAGATCGATCCACTGAAATACCTGTCTATACTTTCAGATCATTGATTGTGTCAGAGTGATCCACTGATGTACCCGGCTATACTATCAGAGTGATCCACTGATATACCCGTTTATAATATCAAAGCGATCCACTGACGTATCCGTCTATACTATCAGAGTGATCCACTGATATACCCGGCTATACTATCAAAGTGATCCACTGATGTACCCGACTATACTATCAGAGCGATCCACTGATGTACCCATTTATAATATCAAAGCGATCCACTGACGTATCCGTCTATACTATCACAGCGATCTACTGACTTACCCGTCTATACTATCAGAGCGATCCACTGATGTACCCGTCTACAATATCAGTGTATTGATTATGTCAGACCGAGTCACCTAAGTACCTGCCAATACCCACAGAAAATCGATTATGCCAAATGTATCCACTGATATACCTGTCTATACTGTAACCATGTCCATTTCAGTATATAGTACTGTCAGTTGGAGGAGATGTAACAATAGGGAACATTATATAGTACTGTCAGTTGGAGGAGATGTAACAATAGGGAACATTATATAGTACTGTCAGTTGGAGGAGATGTAACAATAGGGAACATTATATACTACTGTCAGTTGGAGGAGATGTAACAATAGGGAACATTATATACTACTGTCAGTTGGAGGAGATGTAACAATAGGGAACATTATATAGTACTGTCAGTTGGAGGAGATGCAACAATAGGGAACATTATATAGTACTGTCAGTTGGAGGAGATGTAACAATAAGGAACATTATGATATATATCGCTATGGTATCTGCGCCGTTTTTCGCATTACACCATTTTTATCGCTATATTTGTAAGACTTTAAATGACTTTTCTCTCCTTACTGACTGAGTTTCTTTTTCCTTCTTTGGCGGACCGAATTTCAGTAAATATTTATCAAGTTTGTAACAACGAGCGAGCGACTTGATCTGTTGACATTACCATATTAACTCACACCTACTTAAGGATTGTTACATCCAGGTGTTTGATCCATTGAAGTATATTAGAAATGACTAATGGCAATTATTATTATTTACTCATTTACGTGTATGCCCCAATCACAAATGCAACTGCCATTTTTATTGCATGTCCTTTGGTTTTGCTTGAAAATCAATATTTGATGGAAGTGATTATCTAGCCATTTACTCGACGAGTTAGAGGAAGACGTGATGGACATGTACGAAAATCTTGAAGAGAAAATATTTTGAAATGATTGTGGGTAGATGGATGTCAGGAATTTAATTATATTGCGCGTTTTAGATTAAGAATGATATACATGCTGAAACATATTCAGTTCAGGGATTCGCATTAGAACTCGACATTCACACTCGGCTGGCAAGTCCAGATGTCGGAGGAGTCAATAGTCTGAATGTGATCAGTCAAGAACTTGGTAGAAGAGCTGCCGAATTGCCAAAGTGAGATAGGTTTGAAACATCGAGAAAAAGTCTCGACTTCCACGTGTGAGGATTAGTTTAGAAAATACGAAAATACGTCTATGATTCTAAGTGTACGGGTTAGTAAAATTGTTTTCCGATAATGATGTACTCGTATATTTTGTGTAAATACCTGGCAATATCATACTAGTATTGACATAATGTATGATTGCATATTCCATATTAACCATGTCTCATTTTTCTAACGTTATAAAAACTGTTTTTGTTGACTCCATAGGAATTATTGGACAAACTCGCCGAAATCGAAGTTGAAAATGACGGTTATACTCCCAAAAGGAAGATCAAGCTTGTGTCATGTATTGCGAAAGATGTCAAGAAGTACAAGATATTACGCCGTGTCGCTATCAATGATGACAAGTTTGTTTAGTAAATAGATTATTTCTTTTTTTTTGTATATCTGAACATCAGATACGCCTTCTCCTTTTATAACTTCAAATAAAATAAAAGTCCAAACTTTAAATCCTTCGTGAGAATGTTTGTATACAAGTTATTTGGTGTGAAATGTACCTGAATTTGTCACTCTGAATATTATTTTCCCTCGGTTAGTCCTCAGAGTTTCCTTAACTCAAATTTGAAATATAACTATATGAGGTTGTGAATGAAATGATGATTGCTTACTGTTATGTGATCAATTCACGGTTATCTGAGATTAGAACAACGACTTACGATAAGTGTATGATTGTGTTGTTTAGGTATTTTTTCATGTAGCTATTGTGAACACGAATAAACTTGTATTAATACAACAATCTTACTTGATAAATGAGCGATTAGTGATGGGAGTTAGATAATCTATTCTTGTGTTCGAAGTCAGATAATCTACTTTGGTGTTGGGAGTAATAAAATATACTTTGGTGTTGGAAGTAAGGTAATCTACTACTTTGGTGTTGGAAGTAAGGTAATCTACTACTTTGGTGTTGGAAGTAAGGTAATCTACTACTTTGGTGGTGGAAGTAAGGTAATCTACTACTTTGGTGTTGGAAGTAAGGTAATCTACTACTTTGGTGGTGGAAGTAAGATAATCTACTACTTTGGTGGTGGAAGTAAGATAATCTACTACTTTGGTATTGAAGTAAGAAAATCTACTTTGGTGTTGGAAGTAAGCAAAGCTACCTGGTGTTGGAAGTAAGCTAATCTACATGGTCTTGGAAGTACGAAAATCTACTTTGGTGTTGGAAGTAAGCAAATCTACATGGTGTTGGAAGTAAGCTAATCTACATGGTGTTGGAAGTAAAGTAATCTACATGGTGATGGAAGTAAGATAGTTTACAATAGTCTAAAAGAATTTTTGTGTTAAGGTCAACAAACGTCATTTTCTGGTAATTTTGAGTCGCAGTTCATGTTGCAGCATGTGTTCACCTCGCAAACCCTCAACGATCAAACACCTTGACGTAAAACGTCAACGATCAAATAACCTGACGTAAAACGTCAAAGATTTAACATAAAAACGCCCTCTTTATTGCAGTTTTTCCATCGTATAGTTTGATTGCGATAAGTTATGTTTTGATCTTTTATAATCTCAAACGTCAATGCATATCTTAATCTTAATTTAGGCTGGTGGGCCAGTAGACATGGTTAGCAGCCACAATTGGCCTATAGGCATTTTTTTCCAGCGTTTGGATTAAAACAGGCACGTAGGTAGGGATATGAAAGACGATTTAACCACTCTACTACCCCCCCCCACCCCATCGAGAAAATTAGAACATTGTATTTAGTACTAAGGAGCATGCCAAAGCAGATAACACTCCCCCCACCCTTTTTTTACCCTCTTTGTGGTGTTTTAACAAATTCACCAAATTTTAACAAAATAAAGCAATTGTTCACTAATTAGGATAAATAACATTTTTAGGGTAGATATATCTATATCGCTGCTTGACTATACTCCATATTCTACCTTGGAGTCGTCCTTCTGGACTACTTCTGGACTACTTCTGGACTACTTCTGGACTACTTCTGGACTACTTCTGGACTACAGGACTACTTCTGGACTACTTCTGGACTACTTCTGGACTACTTCTGGACTACAGGACTACTTCTGGACTACTTCTGGACTACTTCTGGACTACTTCTGGACTACTTCTGGACTACTTCTGGACTACTTCTGGACTACTTCTGGACTACTTCTGGACTACTTCTGGACTACGTCTGGACTACTTCTGGACTACAGGACTATTCTGGACTACTTCTGGACTACTTCTGGACTACTTCTGGACTACTTCTGGACTACTTCTATATTCAATATCAAATTATCCAAATCTCAGCCTTGATCTCTGATCAATCTCTGATCAATCTCATTAATCTCTCTGTCCAATTTCAGAACGGTTCTTGTGAAGCAGTATCACTACGTCCCCCATTTCCATTATCAACTCCCTGTCTATCGATGCATTGCATGCAAGTCAGTCTGCTCATTCATCACCACGAACGCCGGCATGTCCCAGACAGAAAATCCATGTGATGTCAATGAGGTTGATCGTAGACGTAGATGTAAGCGACTCATATCAACATTGAACATTGTGTATCTTTCGAAATATGAACTGCAAATTTGACACAACAACTGCTTGAGTAAATACAGTTTCAGAGAGTCATTTGATGGATGTGGTAACTACCTCTACTATAGACCGTAAGATGGTAACTACTATAGATGGTAACTACCTCACTGATTAGTTCTAGATAAAGTTAATTTAAGACGGCGGATTAAAAACAGCAGCTAAAGATAACACTGTAAATAACAATAACAATAAAAATAACAATACAGAAAATAAAGTCAACACTTAATACTGCAGAAGACCCATAACAGCAGTAAAGATAGCATACGATTGTGTAATTCCTTCAATACAATCAAATATACAACTAAATGCAATAGTCCCTTAAAAACAATTTAAGACAAATGCAAACAATCAGTGCAATTCAGCAAATAGAAATGCAACTTAGTGCAACTATTAACTCAATGAAACAATTTTTTTTTAAATTAATGCAAACATCTGTTCAAGACATCAACTAAAAATGGCATACAGTTAAAGAATTAACTCAATGCAAAAAGATGAATTCAAGCATAACAACATTTTCAACAAAACATCTAAACATACTTTACAACACTGTTTCACATCTCATATTTCACTGTACAATGACCTAGACTTCAAATTTAACATGCATTATTTTTCAAACTCATAGTTCGGATGTAACCAAAATGCGAACTTACATCACTGGTCGTAAAGATCATACTTCACGACATGAGATACTATGCATTTTACTTCACTCACGGAGCTGGCCTTGGTGGAATTCACCTACCTAATTAATTTTTCACGCTACATTCCTCATTGTCCACATTACACATATTATTTTTCAAGATTCATGCCTCAGTCTCACGCTTCTATTCTCATACTAATACTTTCATAGATTATCTTAACAAAATGCACTTAACCCTTAAGCATTACTATAGCTCATTTCCCAGCCTACAAGTACACTTTATCTCCTAACACCATCAAGTTCTTGCATAACTCTTCACATTTACAGTATACACCTCACAATTCTCCCAACACACTTCATTCTCCACTATTATACATCATTCTTTACATATCTCATTCTTCACGATATATCCATCATTATTTATCCTTGGTATCGCATTCTTCAATATATGTTCCTAATTCTTAACGTTAAATATCAAACTTAATTTTTGACGATACAGTTCTCAACTATTACAGAAACATTATATTTCACATGATACATTTCTCAACTATTACATAAGCATTATATTTCACAATTCTCAACATTTACAGAAACATTTATATTTCACATGATACAATTTTCAACTATGATAAAAACATTTTATTTCACATGATAGTGTTCTAAACTATTATAAAAACATTACATTTCACATGGTAGTGTTCTCAACTATTACATAAACATTATATTTCATATAATATTGTTTTCATCATCTCCTTCTTCTGCTTTCATTCTTCTTATATTAGCATATTAGCAAGATATAGTTTAGAGAAAGAATTTCCTGTACTTGGCTTACAGTATGACTGAGATAATTGCGACTTTCGGCCTAACACATCCGACATCAGCATGGCTCTGCTTCATTTAACCCTCTATGGGATGGGGCAGTCAACTGTACCCACAAAACCTTCTTAGTCGTCTCCTACCGCGTGCATGGCAGGCAACAGTACCACTATTCATTAATCCCCGTTCGGAGCCTCGGCAACACACAGTATCAGGTCTTAATATTACGTAAACACTATATCTCACAATGTACCCCCTTCTTTGCTGTATGCCCTACACATTCCTTAAATTCGATACTACAAACCTCTTACCTCAAATAAACACAGCCAACACGCTAATACCCTCCTAATCCACGTTTCCCACTTTGCAATTAGTTGTACGTATATAATTCTGTTCAGAACATGGCAGGAATGAACCGCTTCTCTCATATATTCCTACACAATAGCCGAATTTATTCCATAAAAATGATAAGGTCATCCTATCTCAACCTTCAATGGTGGTACTGTTATGTATCTGCTGATTAAAACGTATTACCCAAATATTTAGCACGGGGATGAAAATAGCTTCATTTATACAGCATTAAAAGTGCCTTCTTGCAATGAAGAACAGAGTGTGTTCTATTTCAAATGAAATTTAAATTAATATAAAAAATTGTCCATTATAGAAGTCGTTCTTATTAAGTGCTCATCAAGTAGACTAGCATAGAGATTTTTGCAGAATTTGATTTGATTGCAAGACGGTATACAGAATTTGATGTGATTGCATGACGGTATACAGAATTTGATGTGATTGCATGACGGTATACATAATTTGATATGATTGCATGTCTGTATACAGAATTTGATATGATTGCATGTCTGTATACAGAATTTGATGTGATTGCATGTTTTATACATAATTTTAAACATAATATCTCTTATTTGCACACTTCTGCATGCACGGGTTCTGAAGATTTCACCCGGGAGCAATAAGCCCAATTATCATGCAACGACCAACAAAATTAACTACCATGTGACGACCAATAAAACTAACTACCATGTGACGACCAACAAAATTAACTACCATGTGACGATCAATAAGATTAACATGTTTTCAAACACAATTCCAACAACCGAAACAGTCCCCATTAGGACTACATCCTAATCCCCCACTATTTGTTCTCCTGCTTAGGACACGCAGACCAGACCACAGGTCAAACCACTAGTCCCTAACAGGACAACCCATGTCATTTGGCCACATTATACGCCATGGCGTAACCAAAGGAAAATAATTCCAAGGTTGAAATCGGTGTGTCTTAATCTAGAAAGACAGATCCATCAACAAACACATAAGATTAACCACCATGTGAGGACCAGCAGAACCAACCACCACTTGACGACAAATAAGTCCAACCTCCATGTGACTATTAATAAGACAACCACCATGCGACGAACAACAAAACCAACCACCATGTCTCGACCAATAAACTCAACCGCCAACAAGATCAAACACCATGCATACAATATCAGGGACTGAACAGATGGGGGATGTCTTTCTCATTAATCCGCAGAGTAACTCTATTAACTAAAATAATACAATAACACATATTATTAACATATTCATGTTGATACATTCTAAACAGCAATTGAAGATATAACAAATAACACAAAACATTGAAAGTAACGTTTTATAACAAGTATTTTATTCCCCACGTTAATACCTCGAGTCAATTCATGTTTATACCTTTCCCTTGAGTTCCCTGATCGGTGAACATTCCTCAGATCAGGATATTATTGTCTACATTGATGGGTCTGTGGTGTGGCATGTGCACAGCGCATGAAAATGTATAGGTAAATGCAGACAGAAGTGTAATGAAGACGAGAGATTTCAGAACAACAACTCGTGTGATGAAGGACGGACAGGCAATTATCAGAGGAATGAAATGAAATAACTAAAAGTGTTACAGAAGTCAGATTTCCTACGAATTATATCAGTGACGAGGTGTAACTTTCTCAGATATGTAAGCAATAGGCAGTCCAAGACCTAACTTGACTTTTTACACCTGTATCTAGATCTGTACAGATATAACAACATTTTACATTTAAATTTTTAACTTGTCTCACGTTATCTGTCAGTCTTTAACAAGGTCGTTTTCTCGCCTTAACTGTGGAGGTATCCTTAAGGATACGATGACGGGTTGCCGCCATTTGGCTGAGATATTCTTTTTCTTAGTTTTCCAAGGCAAACAATTCTCCTGGAAGCTATATTATAAGCTTCCAGACATTTCTTTTTCCATTGGCAGATAAGAGGAGGAGGAACTCTGCAAAATAGCAGTGGCTTTTCATCATATCTTTAAGAATACCTCCGCAGTTAAGGAGTTAAAATTGAGAATATCATGTTCCTAGTACACTAGGTCATTCCTCAATTACTTAAGTTGTTCGTATAATTCAGTGTGGCATCAGTGGTAAGAAAAAACCTCAAAAAGCATCCAATGTATTCCAAACTATTCGCAAGCGATAGAAAAAAAAGTATTGACATAATACGATATCTTGTCATATGAAAAAAATATTTTCTTCTTCTTCTCTTTTCCCGCGTGAGTTATTACTCGAATATTAATATTGACATTTATGCACATTTAAAATGACTGCAGGCTGATATAAGGTTATACTACATTTTGCTACTTTGTAAGATATATAATCACATGTGAATTTGTAATGCGATGCTTACATTGCCTATAGGAACGCCTCCTCGCCGCTGGAATTATGTAAGCATTCTTAAAAAGGTACAGTCGGGGTGTCCAGTCCAACAGTTGATGGCGAAGTCTATTGTTGAATACATTTGTCTATTACTTTAATTTTCGGTAGTGAGACAAGCGGGTGTTACAGATTAAGGACATGACAAATCTGCTAAGATGGCATCAGGCGTTAATTCAATAACCATTGCTGATATTTTAAGTACAAATAACACACATATATACTGTTCACAACAAGATATTCAACTTTTTGGAGTTACTTCAAAAAAAAAATATCCACTGATTTGACATTAATCAACATATCGACTGTGTCCACCTGGTCATTAACTTCTCGTGGTTACCTGAATTGCATTCACCTGAAGATGAAATAGGTCAAACTCACAACAACATTTTTAGAAATAACTCGTGACAGGATCATGAGAATCCTGCGAAACGTAATGAACACCGAACTCTTTGACCATATAATTGAATTTTTATGAAATATTGAAGGTCCTCTCATAAATTCTGTTGAAAATTCAATGCGCAATTATGGCTCATCTAACTACAGAACAACGATACACCATCATTGGACGCTTACAGTTTATATACTAAAAAGTGTAGTGGCCAGACTTTAAATTTCAAGAAGTTTCAAGAAACTGTCTCAGTGGCAGGACGGAAACACAGCGGAAGACCGAGAGTCACAACTCATGCCAAAGACCGCTTCATACGGCAGCAACACGACAGGAATCGATTTGCATCTCGGTTCTCCACAGTCAGTCAATGCCAGTTGCTCGTCTAATTTCACATGAAATGGTCAGGATGGTGATTTTATGCGCATACAAATGGTGCCTTGATGATGATTCAATGATGAAATGATTAACTATCTAGACTAAAAACACAATTGTTTTACTGCATATAAAGAGACAACATATCATATATACAAATAAAGCAGTATTACGAAAATACAAGTAATTACATTGATGATCCGTGTCAGTGCTAGTGCACTAATTACGAGATCAAAGCCTGCAAGAAATATACCTGCACACTAAACAGTATACACATTAGCGGCTGTCCATAGTCACGTCTTATGGGGTTGAGCAGTCTGAAAAAATTTGACTGTTGTTGAAAGGAGAGCTGGGTCAAATGTTTGAAGGCTGTTGACAAGGGAGAGGAGGCTCAAATTCTTGACGATAGTTGACACGGGAGAAGAGTGTCCATTGTGACACAACATAATTTTTGACATAATTTATTGACAGCCCCTATTAGTAACATGCGCAGAAAGAATGCTCAAAATAACCATCTGTTGATGATGTTCCCCAACACATGATGATGATGATAATTTATTACATGCACATGTGAAATTCAATTAAGCGTTATTTCATCTAGTATGAGCTATTGGCTAGTAAGCTCTATTCTTGTCGCACATGTCCTTGGACAGTTAGGACATTGGATTACCAATGTAGATTGTTTTTGATATACCTGTGACTTTCTAGCTCCTGTGTTGAATCGCTGCATTTATCCTCTTTTTACAAGATTCTGCTCCTGTTTTTACTGTAGGAAAAATTTAGCTATATTTTGTTCCACGTTCCTCCCATATGCACATATCTTAGTCTTTTTCAAAGGTTTTCAGTGAGGTCTTTAACGAGACGTCGTATCACTTCATTTGACCAACTTGGGAACTTATGCCCTTCTGCAACTTAACATATAGAAATACATTTGGCAGGCGATGATCAGAAATAAGTACCAAATGACCTGCCCAAGGAATCTGTACCTCTATTTCAATAGTGTCACTACTAGGAATACCAGATTTGAAATGGACAGTCGTATCCGGAATCGTCCTGCCATATGATGTTCATAAACGACGAAAACTAGCATGGTTCGGACATGTATGCAGGCACGATTTCTTGTCAAAAACAATACTGCAGGGAACTGTCGAGGGTGGAAGAAGTAGAGGAGGTCAAATAAAGACATGGACAGACAACATCAAGGAATGGACAGGGCTAGATATTTCCACACTCATCCGCATCGCTGAGGATAGAATTCGCTGGATGACTCTGTGTGCTGAAGCATCCAATGTGGTACCCCTACGACCCTGAAGGGTTATGGGTTTATTGATTGATTGATGATGTTCATAACTTTTCTGAGATAAGTCTTCGGAAAGTGATAGTTTTCTTGTCTGTAGTATTGACTGGCATACTGGTATTTTTCCTTTCGTATATTTTATCCAAAATACATTTTTAAAATACCGACTAAGAAGTTTTGTACTTGTCATGTGATTTCATATTTCATTACTGCGACATGATAGAGGAGACACTGGGTAGTTAGTCGTAACCTTTGATAACAGTTACCATGTTGTTCCGACAGGCCGACGTTATGCCGACGTTATGTTTGAACTAGTTACGGGCACGGTGTGAGTGGGCGGAACAACAAAGAAACCTGTCGCAAGGGCCAGAGTTGTGCCCTGATGCCGACGTCTTTTTCGGCGGCATTGGACTCGAAACACCATCGAGTCGAATTGCTGGCACAGAGAGTGGAGCACTTATGGGGATGTCGCACTTGCTGTGAGGCCAGTTTTCTAATCAAGAATCAATCAAGAAACTTGGTAGTTAATTATATCACTAGATAATTTTCACATTAAATATAATGTCAATGGACAAATGGAGAGTGATGTAGTAGCAGTGATAAGAAGTGATAACAGTAAGGATAAAAAATACAATAATACTCTAACTAAAATCATAAAAAATAAGCACAAATAAGATGTATACATGATAAGAAATAATAAATGTAAATGAAAACACAAAACAACAAAGACATTGTACGTTACGGTCAATGGGTTTTTCTTCTTCTACTTCTTCTTTTGTTCACTTGAAACATGTCTATATCTGTAACTGTCACCTGAATAAAACTCGCTGTCTTTTGTAGTTCATACAGTGATCCATAGAGCTCTGATTCCAGTGTTGTTTCCTCTGGCCAATATGTCTGCCTCAGCGTGCTCAATGGGTTAATACTCCGCTTTAATGAATCTAACAGCACAAATATATATATATATATATATATATACATCATATCTATGAACTCGTAACCCGGTAGGGGTACTACATTGGATGCTTCAACACACAGATTCCTCCAGCGATTGTTATTTTAAACGATGCGGACGAGTGAGGAAAAATCTTGTCATGGAAGGTGAGAGGCTCTTGATGGTGTCCGTTCATGTTTTTACTTTCCATTCTCTGCTTCTCCCCTCTTCTACCCCTGAAAGGTAACAGATGGTTTAGACACATGTACTCGTATATATGCATACACACACACACATATATATATATATATATATATATATATATATATATATATATATATATATATATATATAAACATGCACACACATACGCAGGTGTATATATATATATATGAAATGTGTGTCTAAATAATCACTAGCTTTTGCTTTATATTGATAGAGACACTACTTCATGAATTGTATTTAGTGCGGAGCAGTGAGACGCCAGTGCATATTGACCGTACAAACACCCTGCACATAAGTATACATGTATATAAATAAATATAAGCATATAGGAATACATACAAACATAAACACCCACATATACATATATATTGTGCAGACATGAAAGATTGAACAGGTCTTCTCCAAAATCATGTGCATCGCTGAATATCTCCTTGTTCTTGATATCGCTGGAGGATTGTGATAATGCATCCACTAATGTAGTATCTCTGCGATCCTGACGGATTATAGGATTATGCATTACGGGGCTTTAGTAAAAAGGCATATGTACAGAAAAATAAACGTGACGTGAAAGGCTGATTTTGATTATTTCCATGCAATTGGTTGGGCGGCCTTGGTTCTATTGGTATGGGACTTCAAGTATATAAATAGTGGCTAACAAAAATCACGACAATAATAAAAAAACGTAAGTAATGAAGTCGTGTTTACTTTCTGTACAGATGTCTTTTTTACTACCAAAGGTCTCTGTTTCTATATGGATGAATATGTCTTTGTTGGCAGTTAGCATTGGCGAGAAATATTACATTTCCTGGAGGTTGTGGTAACTGTATTACCGCAGCCTCCACTATTTTTCATGATAAAAAAGATCTGATTTACACAATTGTGACTAACGTCCGCTGTTGAAGGGGCCCCGTGTCTCACTATAAGAGCTACCTTTCACTCAACCAAAAATAAAAAACCTCAAAAAACTTCATGCATTCCTTTTTTGTAACTGTTTCTTTCCTATAGAGTGTCTGATCGCATTTCGTTTGGGTTTCTTTAGCTCTTGACTACTTTTCTGTATAACTGTCGCAGGCACCTCGCTGACATCTCATGACTGAACCTACTCGATTAAGTCTCAGCTACCCAACATCTCATGACTGAACCTACTCCATCAAATCTCAGCTACCCATTATCTCATGACTGAACCTACTCAGTCAAGTCTCAGCTACCCAACATCTCATGACTGAACCTACTCGAACAAATCTCAGCTACCCAACATCTCATGACTGAACCTACTCGATCAAGTCTCAGCTACCCAATATCGCATGACTGAACCTACTCGATCAAGTCTCAGCTACCCAATATCTCGTGACTGAACCTACTCGATCAAGTCTCAACTACCCAATATCTCATGACTGAACCTACTCGATCAAGTCTCAGCTACCCAACATCTCATGACTGAACCTACTCGATCAAGTCTCAGCTACCCAATATCTAATGACTGAACCTACTCGATCACGTCTCAGCTAGCCACCAGCATATAGAATGTCTTAATTCCTTTTACCTGCTATGAACGGATTTACTCATTTTTCTGTCGTGATGCTACGGACGTGTTAACCCGTTTTTCTTTATCTGTCCCCTTATTGTTAAAAAAAAAAGTAAATTCTGAAATATCCTAGCGCCATCACGTTCTCATCATTGCACTATATATTTTCTGATGCCCAAATAAAATTAACATCCTGCGCCGTGAAAGATTTTCTTGGACACGAGAAGGGACCATCTGAGATAGGAAGGACAGTGCTGGAGAAACAATTTAGCATATATTGGATTCGTTATTAAGAAGAATGTATCAGGGGGTAAATTCGTTAAGTACTAACGTTACACAGATCTGAACTAAATACTCCCAATTCATATGACGTAGTGTCACTACCATTGTAATTTGGTGCGCGGTGATTGTGTATACACCCTGTATTTATACTGTTTACAATTAAGATGATACATTTTTGTACCACTCGAACAATAAAACATCATTGTTCTATTTTAGAAGGTTGCTTTAGAATAGTAGTTGATCAAATAATAGTCGGCCATGACAATCGTCAGTTAAAAATCTTAAAAAACTTGTTCAAGGTTTTTTTCTGTGCAATCTTTTCGTCCTTTTTTTCTGGTACACCCTTCGGTGACTTCGGTCTCCGCTGCTGAAATTGTACATGTTGTGATTGTTGTGTATGCTGATGCTGTTGGTGTAGCAGCTGATGTTGTGATTGCTGTACTGGACTCCAGGTTGGGGATCTGTCATCTGGGATGTAGAGAGGTTGTTGAAGATGCCCAAATTTGTCGTGATGTGTGTCTTGGATTATTCTACTAAAAACCCGCTCTACAAGATCGTATTCTTCTGCTGCTGTCGTCTCATAAAACACAGAATCATATTCCGTTGCTAGGGAAGCACCTTCTGACTTGTTCACTTGCCTGTTTGAATAAATTAATAGAAGTATGGATAAATCTCAGTCATACATAAAAATGAATCTCCAATCCAAGATGAGATGCCTACTGTCTGATTTTTCTTTCGATTATTTCCATTGGCTATGTGTATTAAACAACGGGTATTTATTTATTAATCCAAACCCTAACCCTAGAGCAAACCCTAACTCAGACACCTCCCTTTTCCACGCATACAACTGTCATAAATAAATATATATTTAAATTAATAAAAGTAGATAAACAGATTTATAAACATAACCAAGTGAAAGTACAAAAAATCAGAAGGTAGTCACCTGATTTGAGATTGGACCTACAAAAATACACAAAAGATTAATAATTATTGTGCTTATTGTTCTTTTCTGTTCTCTTTCTCAAATTAAGAAATTATCTCGCTGGCTAGCAGGATATGATCTAGACAACGAGATACATTGTATCATGCTTTAAAACTCGGCTGCGATATCTGCACTTTCTTTTTGCGTCACTTCCAACAATAGAATTTAGATCACTCTGACATCTCTATTTTAAATTTTCTATCGCTTCTTGCACTCTGTGTAGTCGATCCCAGTTGTTAGTATTCAATGCTTATTTTATGATCGATGCTCATATTCGATTCTCATACCAATATACAATAATTTTACAGAACTATACAAATGTACGGAATTTGTGTATCGATTTGGCCATTTATCTAATTTTTTTTTTAATTTGGACGAAATGGTCGATCACAGGTTGAATGCTGTGGCTTATAGTCGAATGACCAAGGTTCAATTTTTCATCACTACTGAAAACATCTTTCAATCACCGACAGTTAAGTTTCATTGCAGACTCAAACTTCTACAATGGGTCTCAATCTTTAGAACAAAAGGAAGTTTTTGCACGCAGTCAACTCTAGGCTATCCGTAGAAACATACTGAATTAATACCATCATGATCTGTACGGGCCATTGTTTCAAACAGCCATTAATTTTATTACAAATATTTCATTAGTAATTAGGAATAAAAAATCTAAGACAAATAACCTTTTCGTAAGGATTATCTTTATAAATATGTTATTCAACTATTACATATATACATGACCATCATGAAACCTGCACGTGTACATCTTTCCATTCTCTGGAACAAACAACGTATCGGAATCATGTGTCTTCATTTGGTGCGCTTCGTCTACCAACTTGTGTCAATAAGTTTGCTGAGTTCCATCAATCCACATTACAACAAATATGCGATTTTAGGGAATATATCCAGCATGTATATTCTCAAGTTACTACGAAAAAGACCAGTTAATTGAGATACAGACAGCAACAACATACGCATTACATACATATATATTGCTTGACAACCACAAAATTTGAACACACGTACGATTCGGCATTCGTGCTACAAAGACAATTAGGAATGTTTGTAAACAAAATAACACATAGGAACAAGGTTGCTTTAGATATAGTTAGTTAGTCGTCGGATCATCATCACTGCAAACTGGACACATCCATAGTTGCTCCGATCTCTCCTTGAGTGTATCCGCCATTACACTTCTGCTGACAGTACCGGTCCTATGCTGGTTGACCATCATTCTTCTGCGCCCTACAAAATGTTCACCTCTAGCAACACCGCATTTCAATCTCTGATCTTTAATCCTAGCCATTGAAAAGGAATCATCATTCGGATATATCGCACACGATGCTTTAGATATAAAATGAGTAAAAGAATAACACAAGTATGAAGCATCCAGGAATATGGAAATATCCGAATTTAGTAGAGGGTATTTGAACCAGGTCCATTCAGCTGACACCGATTCGCGTCGCACTTCAGTCAACACGTATTATGAATTCGATCAATCCGCATCACTAGAGAGATACGATTTTAGTTAAGACACCAAAGATTTATACTTTCATGTTGTTATAATTAGAACCAGACATCACAAAATGATGAAGAGGATGCTGAACAATACAACCTGCATATTTAGACAATGAATGCATTGGGAGTGACCAGGGGAGAGGTTAGAGACTGCGTCCTCACTGTAAAGACCAAAAGAACACAATATACATTTAGTTATTGACGAAATAGCAGACAGAGCATTTATGAGATTGCCCCTTGTGTAGTAATGCTGGTTCTTAATAAAAAATTACGAATCAAGGACATACCAATAGACACACCGTCAGCAACAACGCAGACATTGCCCAGGTTTGTACAATTACTCCTGAACTACAAACATTTAATACACGTACGTGCTGCTAGTCATCAGTATTACTGTACATGTCTATACAAATTTAGCATTTTTATTGTATACATCAATAGTTACCAAACTTCTCCAGCTCACATCCCCTTTAGACATTATACAAAATCCTTACTTCCATCCCTACACTGTAACGTCCATGATATTTCTGCCCCAATTTTTCAACAAGATCATATTTCCTAGTAGCTATATATAACATTCGGCGTGTATCGTGGCGTACGTATACAAAATGTTTCGCTCTTTTCGTCAGTACCAGCATTTTATAAGAACATAATAAATTAAATCAAGTTATACAAGTAATTTATATTTGGAACAATTGTCGTTATTTGTTATTGTTCTTAAATATAATTGTTCAAACTTGATTTATGTTTAGCTAAAACACAATCATGGATGTAATACATTACATTCTCACATTGCTTCACGCACCCATTGAGACTACCCCCATGTCTCATAGACGCGTGGCCTCTCTACCGTTTGGGAACCACTGTTCTAGATCACAAATGTGTGTATTACATTATGGTTGTATATTCACTTTGTCTAGTGAAGGTTAAAGTGTGAATGTATATTTTAAATATGATAACTCGTTATATACGCATATATGAAGATATCTTTGTTACGATAAATAGTTATATACGCATGTTTGAAGATATTTTAATGTCAATATGAGCAAAAACAAAGCACTAAAAATGACAATATTGCATGTGTCCGGTTAAGGTGTTACAGGGAGGCGGAGTGTAGACTGTGTCATGAAGTCCACCTGTCCCTGCTGTTGCCACGCCGTGTACTGGGCGAATTGGTTTTTTTTAAATTATCGCTCTGACAGAAAAAAAGTACCTAACGTGAGTTGAAACCTTGACGTCACGGTTGTGAGACCAACACTCTAACCTCTCTGCCACTTTCATACAATTTGAGCAACATGCACAAAATTGATCAGACATAATAAGAAAGTATTCACTGAAGCAGTGAGGTCATGCACAACTCTACGTTTCGATCACAAGGCCGTAATGAAGAATACAATTTATCACACGTCAAATAAAGGACAGCATTGGATATGATCACATCGCAATACTAAATGAAAACACAAAATGGTTTCACGTATCGTTATTTTAGTAAGTGATAACATTAAAAAGGAACATCGTCTGAGTAAGTGGTTTAGATAGGGTCATTAAAAATTAGAAATATTTTGTATTTACATAATTTTGTTTCTTGAGCCGAACAAATATTCTGACAGCTTTTCACCCAGGTCAGTATTAGGAAACCACATATCCAGGTTTCCTACCTTCGCCATAACACACTCACCTGTATCTCTCTAAATCTATCTTGTTTCCTACCAGAGCCACGGGACACTCCCTGCCTTGACCTTTCAGGTAGATGGAAATACTCTCAAGGTAGTCCCGTGCCACGTCGAAGGTTTGTCTGTTGGTAATACTGTAAACAATTAAGAAAGCGTCCGCCCATCTTAGATACCTGTCAGGATCGCTGTCTTCCTGAAAAAGTCACTTTACAGGTTATAATCTAAGATAACAGCACTAACGAGAATAGAATACAGAAATATATATATACGATACAGGGTGTCAATAAAGTCGTTGAGCACTGAGTTTGAAATGGAATATGTGTGCTCAATTTGACGTCATTGAAAATTGTATATATCCATATTCCGTTATACATTGTGACTCTGCAGATTGCTGTTAGCTGGAATGTTAACTTGTATTGACTGACCACGAAATAGCGTTGTGCTAGGAACCACTTTATCAAATACGAGATTGACATGATTTCATTAAGTAGCAGTCAGACAGTTCCTCTCTTGCCAGGTTTGGTACATAGGTGAACAAAGAAGATATCGGATGTCATAGTTCTCCATGCCTGTCGGTCAGTTGTCAAGGATTGCAGGTCTTGTGCATTTATGCCTGTTGATGGGGTGCAAAGGGAACGCATTGCTCTAGGCGGACACAGGGTTAGCAGATAACTAAGATCCCAAATGTACCTCCACGCGGTGCACCCTGGAAACAGAAATACAGCAGCTCGAGCTGATTCTGGCCAAATCATTTGGGGATCCTGTCCGAGAATGTGGAGGTAGCAGATGGAAAGAGATTTGACTGCACAAGAGACAGACAATATCTCCGACACCACCAGCATCACCACATATAGCGACACTGTCGACATACAGTGAAGCAAGTCAGTCCAGTCCGAACATTGGAGGGGCGGCCAATGTAAAATGCACGTAAAGATAGATGCATGGCGAGAGACAAATAGATTTCATACAGAGTACAATGAAACAATGAAAGGGCAGAACAGCGCTAGAGGGCAGCGCGAACTGCAAATAGAAAGTGAAAAGTCCCTAGGAAAGGGGAACTACAAGCTCCGTCAGCTCGAGGCGAGCTTCTAGTTAACTGTGTTCCTTACAGGCAGAGACCCAGACCCATCCATTGGCGTTTGGTAAAGCAAGAAGACTTAACCCAACTCTAATGTTGAGCCTTCCTAAACCGGAAATATGCTCGCGAAGAGAAAGGGTTCCGTACTCGATGCGCTCAGGCACAAAAGGGACAACGATTTAGCCCTGGCCCAACTCTACTGTCAGGTTTTCCTACACCGGAAATACACTTGAAGAGAGAAAGGGTTCAGTACCTGATGGGCTCAGGCGCTATTGGGACAAGGACGCTCAGCTCGAGAACGCCTTGCTCTCAAACGCTTGGTGTGAGACTCGAACTTGGACAAGGGGTACACGATGTCGGTGAATGACACCTCGGCTAAGAGGGCGAAAGAGCCAGGGTCCAACTCTTCTGTTGAGTTCTTCCCTTTAAGGAACCAGGCTCACGGATGAGAAACGGTTCAGTACCCAATGGGCACAGGCACAGCATGTCCAATTACACGAGGCAAGTTCATAGACAGTGGAACACCTCGTTCGAGTCAGACGATAGCAAAAAATCGTCTGGGCGAAGAGTCTCCACTACGCGTGCCTGGAGACAGATATAGAGGCTGTCACAGGCTAAGGGTAGCACACCCGAATTGTCAAGGCATGCTGAAATCGGATGTGCTAGGCCTACAAGGCGCATAACGGTGGCACAACGTAATCACGCTCCCGGCGGAAATTGCACGGATATCCGTGATGGTTACAATGGAGCGAACGAAAAACAAACAAACAAACAAACATGCCTGTTGATTTTAATTCATTCATAAATGTTCCTCTGAGCGTTGTTTTTGGTCTTTTTTTTCCCCCAGCCTGGTGTCCAGAGTTCAGTAACAAGGATCTCTTATAGTGAGGTTGATTCTTGATTAGAAACTGGCTTCACAGCACGTGAGATATTCCCATAAGTGTGTCCTCCGCTCCAGCAGCCATCCCAGTGCATGTAGACTCATAGTTCCGTTCAGGTGTTGATTGTGTGATCTCGGGACTTTTCAAAAAATATACTTTTCCTCCCCTCACCTCTGAATACTCCCATTTCTAACATTCTCTGTATGTGTACGTTCTCAACCTCTTTGACATCATCTGCATCTAGAAAATACACCTCGCATATAGTGAGGTACGTTTTTTCAACCGCGGACGTTAGTTGACTTTGGCTATATCGAAGTTTGTAAGCATAAAAATAGTAGTTTCGTGTCAGGTAATCAATTCACTACAAGCTTAGATTAGTACGATTGACGTGAGTCGTAATCTTATTTTCATAAATTTTGTAACGTGAATGATGTCACACAAATCAGCACCAAATCTTGACCTACAACAGTACTTTTTCTTTCTCTTTCTGTTTTTCTTTTTAACCTCAGGAATTATGAGCGACAAGCTCCTGCTTCCAATGTGCAATGAGGAGGTGTCTCCGAGCTGTCTTTCATACTCCGGAAACATCCGTTGTCGGCTTCGAGCAATGCCTAATTGGAGGAGCATTATACTAGAGGAGGTGCATGTTGCAAGGCGAGCTGATAGTTTGCTTGGGTCACCCATTGTTTATCTTTCCTCCGTCGAGGCACTGTGCAAACAGCGAGCTGTTCCTCGTGTAGGAAGACCGTTTCATTACCACCCATTATGTCATTGATCCCAACCTAATTTCTTGTGTATGAGCCGTGTTCAGTAACGTGGACAGTATAATTAAACTCAGGGATACTATAATTAAACTCAGGGATAATATAATTAATCTCAGGGATAATACACCTTCCTAAACGAGGTGCTGCTTCTCCAAACACATCGGGCGGTCTGAGATTTGACCTCTGCGTTTCTCACGTACTCGCCTCGTCCGCTTGTGATAGCCATATCCATCGCCAGTCGCGGTTTTGTATTCTGACTCTTCGCTATTGCGTATATTACCCAAATAATAAGTAGAGTACGCTTATCTCGTACGAGGGGCTTCGCAGTCGACCCTTCGTTACTGATTCAAGTTCTCTCAGTATGAGCCGTGTTGGGCAACGGCGACAGTTGAGTTGGGCTAGTTTGCAATGTCCAAAGACATAGCCTTGCTTCCCGTCTACATTGCCCACATCGGCCACTGTCTTCGTCCCAACCCTGCTTTGGACGTAAGTCCTGAACAAAATCCCTACGACATTTGTTCAACGCTTTTCTTGTGTGTAATGCGGTACCTTTCATATCCAGGAGTACATGTTCGAGTTGGCGTATCCAATACCCGAGTCTTGAATCCACTTTGAATTTGGTCTATTATGTGGGGGTGTGTGGCTTCTGTGTGATCTCGAGCATGAACAGCACTTCTGCAAGTCGGTCTCGTAGTGGACAGTTGTGGCTTTGTTGTCACTATATCGATTCACATACACTACGCTTCCCTCTAGCACGTGTTGCCTTGTCCAGATTCACTGTGTACTCATAGGATCACCACATCTTAGAGGGATATACCAATATCGGACATTGACATTGCCCTCCACTCTAGTGTTTTTGCATTTGCTGTACGAGACGCAATGCACATATGTCTTTCATCACTGTGCGCCGACAACGCTTCTGGATCTGTTGGCGTAGTGGTCTCAGATATATTGCTTGTGTCTTTGTAGGCAATTCTCATTCCATCTAAAGCCTCCACATCAACGGACAAGAACCTAAAAGTGTTGGCCAGAACGATAGCAAGAGTGGCTGTCTTTCTGTTTCCAGGGTGCACCACGGAATTGTACTTTAGGATCTTGGTTATCTGCTAACCCTAGGTCCGCCAAGATCAATGAGGAACCCTTTGCACTCCTCAAAAGTATTATAATACCTTCCAATAGAGAACTGTTGTTTGTTTGTTTGTTTTGCGTTCGCTCCATTGTAACCATCACGGATATCCGTGCGATTTCCGCCGGGAGCGTGATTACGTTGTGCCACCGTAATGCGCCTTGTAGGCCTAGCACATCCGATTTCGGCATGCCTTGACAATTCGGGTGGGCTACCCTTAGCCTGTGACAGCATCTATATCTGTCTCCAGGCACGCGTAGTGGCGACTCTTCGCCCAGACGATTTTTGCTCTCGTCTGACTCGCACGAGGTGTTCCACTGTCTATGAACTTGCCTCGTGTAATTGGACGTGCATGTGCCCATTGGGTACTGAACCGTTTCTCATCCGTGAGCCTGGCTCCTTAAGGGGAAGAACTCAACAGAGGAGTTGGGCCCTGGCTCTTTCGCCCTCTTAGCCGAGGTGTCATTCACAGACATCGTGTACCCCTTGTCCAAGTTCGAGTCTCACACCACGCGTTTTTTAGCAAGGCGTTCTCGAGCTGATCGTCCTTGTCCCAATAGCGCCTGAGCCCATCAGGTACTGAACGCTTTCTCTCTTCATGTGTATTTCCGGTGTATAAAAACCTGACAGTAGAGTTGGGCCAGGGCTAAATCGTTGTCCCTTTTGTGCCTGAGCCCATTGGGTACGGAACCCTTTCTCTCTGCAAGTGTACTTCTGGTATAGGAAACCTTGATAGTAGAGTTGGACCAGAACTACCATCGTTGTCCCTTTCTTGCCTAAGCCCATCGGGTACAGAACCCTTTCTCTTCGCGAGCATATTTCCGGTTTAGGAAGGCTCGACATTAGAGTTGGATTAGGTCTTCTGGCTTTACCAAACACAAACGAATGGGTCTGGGTCTCTGCCTGTAAGGAACTCAGGTAACTAGATGCTCGTCTCGAGCTGACGGAGCTTGTAGTTCCCCTTCCCTAGAGACTTTTCACTTTCTATTTGCAGTTGGCGCTGCCCTCTAACGCTGTTCTGCCCTTTCATTGTTTCATTGTACTCGGTATGAAATCTATTTGTCTCTCGCCATGCATCTACCTTTACGTGCATTTTACATTGGTCGCCCCTCCAATGTTCGGACTGGACTGACTAGCTTCACTGTATGTCGACAGTGTCGCTATATGTGGGGATGCTGGTGGTGTCAGAGATATTGTCTGTCTCTTGTGCAGTCAAATTTCTTTCCATCTGCTACCTCCACATTCTCGGACACGATCCCCAAATGATTTGGCCAGAATCAGCTCGAGCTGCTGTATTTCTGTTTCCAGGGTGCACCGCGTGGAGGTACATTTGGGATCATGGTTATCTGCTAACCCTGGGTCCGCCTAGAGCAATGCGTTCCCTTTGCACCCTGAGAACTGTTGAATATAAAGCAGTAGCTCGTTTGGAATTATTGCCTACCTATGTGATTATTTTCATTGGCTATGTTTATCAGTGTGTTTATCATTTATTAATTTAAATTTAGGGTTAGGGTTAGGATTAGTTATGCAAAATATAACTAAATCTAACTTTAATTTTAACCCTAAAAAATGAATATTCAAATTATTTATTGATTAATTAATATGTGATTAATTATTGATAGAATATTAAATTAGGTAACCATAAAATACGTAGGTAGGTGCTAACTGCAAACAAGAACCATAAAATATCACATACGTACGTATATAAAAACATAATAGCGTACATATATAAAAGATACATAGGTTAGAGCAGATTGACAAGAAACTCTTAACAAAACAAGACAAATATTGTAAATGTGTGGTTTGTGTTAACGTGCTTCCTTGATAACATATCAGAACTGATGAGACGTTACAATATCAATTGCAGACATGTCTGAGTGCTCACATTTGGTATGAACAGAATGATTGGCGGGACAACACGAGATGTGATGCGAAAGTATTATAAGTTATTATAAATCGTTTATAAAACATGAGTTGGTCATTAGTTCGCGTGTTGTTATGAGTTTATAAATCATGAGTTGGTCACGTGTTCTCGTGTTGTTATGAGTTTATAAATCATGAGTTGGTCACATGTTCTCGTGTTGTACTGAGTTTATAAGTCATGAGTTGGTCACGTGTTCGCGTGTTGTTATGAATTTATAAATCATGAGTTGGTCATGTGTTCTCGTGTTGTTATGAGTTTGATCGTAAGATGTATATTATGAATAATATTGAAGAAATGTAGACAGATCACATAATTTAACTGGTGTTTGAAAAAAATCACATAAATTAACTGATGTTGGTAACAAATCACATACTTTAACTGGTGCTTCAAACAAATCACTAACTTCACTGGTATTTGAAACAAATAACTAACTTAACTGGTGTTTGAAATAAATCACAGGCATTAACTGGTACTATAAAAATATAACGAGAAATTAAATGCATTATCTTTTAACATGGGATTCTTGATTCTAGATTAGAAACCAGCATGCTCAAACATGAGAAATTCTTGTTTCTAGATTAGAAACCAGCATGTTCACACATTAGAAATTCCTACAACCATTCTACTTTCTGTCCCAGAAGCCATCCATGAGTATGCAGACTAAAAGTCGCAGTCAGAGATTGATTATATAATCTTCGAATCTTTCCAGGGAGAACGCATTTGTGCTAATCTTTGAGTGCTCAAGCTATCATTTTCAGTATCGTCCTGTGCACAATCTAGTAAATCAGTAACAGCCTTTATTAGGTCGACGCTATTTTTCTTTACAATACTATGCCATCAACCATATAATTTCTCGCCAATGTGTCTGCATTTTGATGCCTCTAACCCCTGCTTTACCAGGTAGCATATATATATATATATATATATATATATATATATATATATATATATATATATATATATATATATATATATATATACACGGTATAGGCTAGAAGACTAAAAGACTAAACCATTTCCATCTAAGCTACCTCTATAAGATCATCATCATCATCAAGTGCCGTCTCCGCAACGAAGGTTGGCTGCAACGTATCTCCAACATCTCCTGTCTCTTGTCTATAAGATACTCAACATTCATTGGTGGGATAAAATACAAGAATGAAGTACCGATGAAGTTTAATTATGTAAGCATGCACAAAATGGTACTGAAGGCACACATACGATAGAAAGTCACATGGTCAGCATGAAAGACCATTGTCTACCAAAAACGCAGTTATATGAAGAACTCCAGATTGCTTCCCGCAAGGTCGGAGAATAGAAAAGGCGTTTTAATGACATTCTTAAGACATCACTGACTCACTTCAAAATAGACACACGCTCATGAGAGAACTCTGCACAAGACAGATCCTCCTGGCGTCGCAGATTCAGGAGTGATGCAGCAACTGCAGAGAACCTCAGACAACATGCTGCGTAACAAAATCACGCTAGAGGAAGGAAATAGCTGCTCAAAGTCTCATAGACTTTTCTCACACATGCTCAAAGAGAGGTATACAATTCTAGGCACCCATAAAACTCATTAGTCACAGCCGGGCACAACGCAGACATCATCATCATCATTGCAGTTAAGCATTAAGTTTTTGTTCGAGTTGGCGTATGCTATACCCGAGTCATGACTCCTACGTTGAATGGGATCTATTTTGTGGGAGGTGTCGCTTCTGTGGGTTCTCGAGTATGAACAGCACTTGCGCAAGTCAGTCTCGCAGTGGACAGTTGTACCTTTGTTGTCACTATATCGATTCACATACACTACGCTTCACTCTAGCCTGTGTTGTCTTTTTCAACGTCGACTTCCACGGAAATACAACATATACATATACTATTTTGGACAACCGAGTTGCTGTGGCATGGAAAAAACAATTAAAACCCAAAGAAATCACGAACAATTGTGCTTGTGCGCATTTAAAGTGTAGCAACTATATGACTCTGAACTATGGATACTATCCAATTCAAAAACCTATAACCCGTCAGGGTTGTAGGGGTACCACATTGGATGTTTCAGCACACAGTCTTCCAGAAATTTCTATCTTCAACGGTGCAGAGGAGTGAAGAAAAATGGTGTCCTGTCCATTCCTTGATGTTGTCTGTCCATGTCTTTATATGCCCTCCTCTGCTTCCCCCAATTGCTTCGGACAGGACGACAGGTAACGAATGATTTCATGTTGCAGGGTCATATGACCGATCAGTCGCATTTTATTACTACAGAAGAAGCCATCACAAAGATTAACGCAGCTAAAAAATGTATATCAAATATGACTACGTTTGGTAACAACCGACCCTTTTTATGACACTAGCGTTTTTACCATTCGTATATCCAGATGTCTATGGTTATATGCAAAATATGCATACAAATAAGTGACTAACAGGAGAGGGGTGTCACAGTGACGAGTAGAACAGCCGTATATCAATTACCTCTCATGTGAGTAGTATTCATTGAGCTCATTAAATGTACATGTTTCATGTCAGAACTTGCACATTGGATGTGTTTCTTTTTGTCAACAGAATGTATAGTGAAGTGTATTCATTAAATAAATTTGTGTTTCTTATTTTTCTGTAAGCTCTGTTTTGTGAACATAATCTAATAACCTGGGGTGCTATAGTTAAAACTCCTCATCATCATCAAGTGCCGTCTCCGCAACGAAGGTTGACTGCAACGTATCTCCAACATATCCTGTCCCTTTTCTTGGTGGTGCACTCTGCTAGACTGTAACCTGTCCATCGTGTGATGTTACTGTCCCGCTTGTATCTCTGCCTACCTTTTGCTCGCTTCCCTTTGACTTTACCCTCAAGTAAGGTCTTCATTAAGGTGTTATGTCTTTTAATGTGTCCAAAATATTTTATTTGCCTGATCTTTATTTCTCTCAGTAGTTCCTTCTTCATATTAAGTGTCTTTAGCACCTCACCTCTTTATTTGTTTTCTTCTCTTTCCATGATGTTCTCCCTATTCTTCTATATACCCACATCTCAAAGTCATCAATTTTGTCTTCTAATTCTTTATTTAGTGTCCATGTTTCTGAGCCATATATTACTATAGAATAGATGTAGCATTTTATAATTCTAATTTTTAACTTGTTTGTAATTTGTTTAGATATTAATAATTTCCTCATATTATTGAAGGTACTTTTAGCCATTCCTATTCTCCTTTTAACTTCTGTTTCATATCTTCTCTAGTTAGAGCTAGTGGAAGAATAATAGATGAACACAGCGGGGTAGAGATATACAGAATATTTATCTCCAGTATGAGCATGGAGGTCGGGGCGATTTCTTCAGCCGTCAAGTGGCTCTCTGGAACTATCTACTAAGGTCGTTATATTTTCAGACTTATATTCCATTCTTTGGAAGATCCACAATACGATATGCCGTAACGGACGGATGTCATGTATAACTGCGTTCATTGCATTGCAGTGTTGCATTGATCTACTGTCCGGGGATATGCTGGCGTGCGTGGTAGTTGATCATGCAGACAGACTTATGTCTAAAGCATCGATAGACAGGGAGTTGATAATGAATACAAGCGGCATGATGAAACGGTTTAATGGGAGCCTGATTAAGGAGAACATCTCTAATGATGATAACTCTAGGATAAAATATGAAGAAATCTGTATTAAGTATGGTTGTAGAAGAACTGAACGATTGCATGCAGGAATGAGAGGAATGTTTAACCAGCGTGTCACAAGAAACATCAGCATGCATACCCTTTGTCTTAAGGTTGGGGAAACTGTGGGTTTGCCCGGAATGAAATATTATCGGCTCATCATAACTATACAAATGCATACTAAGATTGTTCTTGAAAAATTATTAGCATTTGTGGTGTGAGTACTTTGCTATTTCCACACGAACAGAATGCCATTTTCTTGATTGTTATGTATTTCTGGTTATTATATGATTAGAATGCATATTTTATTATAGCCTTTATTATAAGAAGGAACCCATATTTGCCAGCAGCAAAAGCATACAACATGAGAATGAAAATACCAAGAGGGGCAGAAGAAGACAATGAGAAAGTGGATTGATGGAGTTACCGACGTTCTGAGATGTCACAATATTACCGCAACAGACAGAGACAGACAGAAATGGCAGCAGGCAGTCAATGCGGCAGGCAGGCAGACAGACAGGTAGACAGGCTGACAGAGACAGACAGACAGACAGATAGACAAGATAGATAGATAGATAGATAGATAGATAGATAGATAGATAGATAGATAGATAGATAGATATATAGATAGATAGATAGATAGATAGATAGATAGATAGATAGATAGATAGATAGATAGATAGATAGATAGATAGATAGATAGATAGATAGATAGATAGATAGATAGATAGATAGATAGATAGATAGATAGATAGATAGATAGATAGATAGATAGATAGATAGATAGATAGATAGATAGATAGATAGATAGATAGATAGATAGATAGATAGATAGATAGATAGATAGATAGATAGATAGATAGATAGATAGATAGATAGATAGATAGATAGATAGATAGATAGATAGATAGATAGATAGATAGATAGATAGATAGATAGATAGATAGATAGATAGATAGATAGATAGATAGATAGATAGATAGATAGATAGATAGATAGATAGATAGATAGATAGATAGATAGATAGATAGATAGATAGATAGATAGATAGATAGATAGATAGATAGATAGATAGATAGATAGATAGATAGATAGATAGATAGATAGATAGATAGATAGATAGATAGATAGATAGATAGATAGATAGATAGATAGATAGATAGATAGATAGATAGATAGATAGATAGATAGATAGATAGATAGATAGATAGATAGATAGATAGATAGATAGATAGATAGATAGATAGATAGATAGATAGATAGATAGATAGATAGATAGATAGATAGATAGATAGATAGATAGATAGATAGATAGATAGATAGATAGATAGATAGATAGATAGATAGATAGATAGATAGATAGATAGATAGATAGATAGATAGATAGATAGATAGATAGATAGATAGATAGATAGATAGATAGATAGATAGATAGATAGATAGATAGATAGATAGATAGATAGATAGATAGATAGATAGATAGATAGATAGATAGATAGATAGATAGATAGATAGATAGATAGATAGATAGATAGATAGATAGATAGATAGATAGATAGATAGATAGATAGATAGATAGATAGATAGATAGATAGATAGATAGATAGATAGATAGATAGATAGATAGATAGATAGATAGATAGATAGATAGATAGATAGATAGATAGATAGATAGATAGATAGATAGATAGATAGATAGATAGATAGATAGATAGATAGATAGATTGATAGATAGATAGATAGATAGATAGATATATAGATAGATAGATAGATAGATAGATAGATAGATAGATAGATAGATAGATAGATAGATAGATAGGTGAAAAGGAGGGTCGTGGGTAGGTAGGTAGGTGTGTCATAGGTAGATGGGTTGGTAATCCTAGTCGAGCTAGTTCACCTTCAACAAACAAGGACATGTTTTAACACTCTGAAGCTTACTATGCCCATGGTCGTCTTGGGCGACCATTTACCCTGTTACTCACAACTATAACTTCTATTACTTGCCCCCCCCCCCCGCTTCCATCCCTCTTCAATCTGGGAATCACTTTTTAAAAATCTAGCTTCCAATACATTCGAGAAGTGTGATGTCGCTTCACACGTTTCACCTTTTAAACATCACATTACTTATAATTTGGGTTTCTGAAGCAATTATATTCATAACTTGCTATCTATTTTTAAACAGAAACCTTCTTTCTGACAATTAATTTAAAACTAACTCCAAGACTCCGCCTGGTGCCACTTATTGCGCACATTTCGTGAATGAATGAATTTGCAAACTTGTCATAAATGACACCTCGATCTTGACAATAACATTATTATACGAGCCTGGCATCCACACGTAACATCTTTCGTTCATCTAGAAACGTCATTATATGATTTTTATAGCTGAGTTATCTGACCATTTCTATTTTATTTGATTTCAACAGCTCTTTATTATGTTCAGTAATAGCTCACTTTATATTCGGTTTTAATGTGAGTCTTGTGTAATAAATGCCAAAAATATAACAAGTGAATTTCTGCACTTTGAAAATGTACTTAATTTAATTTTTGCACAGATTTTAGGAATTATTCAATAATAATGTATTTACGTGAGATAACAAACTTACTGAACTATTCAATAATACTATTTTATATGTGGCAATATACCTTATTGAAATATTCAATAATAATTTTCTACGTGTGATAATATACATTACTGTAATATTCAATTTAAAAAAATGTTTACGTGTGATAACACACCTTTATTGAAATATTAAATAATACTTTATTTACGTGTGATAACACACCTTTATTGAAATATTAAATAATACTTATTTACGTGTGATAACACACCTGTATTGAAATATTCAAAAATACTTTATTTACGTGTGATAACATACCTTTATTGAAATATTCAATAATACTTTATTTACGTGTGATATTATCTATTCGCTGAAACCCTTTGTTGCTTTTCGGCGTCAGGGGTAGAAGAGTTTTCTGGAGATGGCCCTCTTGCTGAGTATATTGTGGAATTTGTCGCCTCTTTTAGTTCTTGGTCAATCGTACTCGTGGTCGGCCTCTAGGTCTGTCTTCGCTGTACCTGTGTAGCACAGCTTGCTGTGGTATGCTGTCTGATGGTAGTCTGCTGATGTGTGCAAATCATTTGATATGTTGTCTCTTGATGTATTCTAAGATTGGACCGGTGTTTTGTTGGGTGTCATAAATGTGTAATCTTGATATACTCGCTTACATCCTGTCTGTTTAATTATAGTACCCGAAATCACTAGGACCTTAATGCCTCTATATTTCATCTCGTCAATAAGATCTTGGTTTTATTTTATTTCACAGTCCGTATATATTGATTGTAGCATGTTTAACATGATATTTTTCTATTAGTTATTTATCATTTGTCTCAGGAAAACCCTCCATTTCCTACGAGAAACTTGATTTCTCACTGTCGGATTGCTAATTCTGTCGCAGTGTTGTATCGGGAAAACCTCACGTGGCTACACTGTGATCTTTAACTAATATATGCATTAATGAGTCCACCTATTCCAGATGACGAATCCAGAAATACCGAACTAAACTTCCATTAGTGACGAGGGAGAATCAACACTGCTGTCGTCTCGCGCCATTTTACCGGAAATATTCAATAATACTTTATTTAGGTGTGATAACATACTTTTATTGAACTGTTCAATAATACTTTATTTAGGTGTGATAACATACTTTTATTGAACTATTCAATAATACTTTATTTAGGTGTGATAACATATTTGTATTGAACTATTCAATAATACTTTATTTAGGTGTGATAACATATTTTTATTGAACTATTCAATAATACTTTATTTAGGTGTGATAACATATTTTTATTGAACTATTCAATAATACTTTATTTAGGTGTGATAACATACTTATATTGAAATATTCAATAATCCTCTATTTACGTGGTATAACACACCTTATTTTATTATTCAGCAAAGCTTTACTTACGTGTGATAATATATCTTATTGTAATATTCAGTAATGCTTTACTTATGTGTTATAACATACCTTATTGAAGTATTCAAAATTACTCTATTTACGCGTGATAACATACTTTCTGAAATATTCAATACAACCTTTTATATCTTGATTCGAAACCAACACCATGTCTCAGGGGACATCCGACAAGTTCTCAGTTCTCCTATCCATCAGGCATCCAAAAGTATGAAGATTGAAAGCAACAGTCATTTCTCTATTATGTCTCTGACCAGAGAAAACATAATTTCGCCTGTCACCCCTGGAACCCCGGATTTCTGTCATTATTGGTATGTGCAGGTCACCGCCTCTTGTATCGTCTTCTTCACTCTGTAGTAAATCAATGACAACCGTTTTTTTTCGACCCTCACTATTTTCAATACTGCGTCATCAACCACACAAATAATACTTTCTTTACATGTGATGTGATGCTTTATTTACATGTGATGTGATGTTTTTTAGGAGGTATCACGTAATGCGTTCATTGTGTGATGTGATGCTAACATAGTGTCATGTGATGCTAACATAGTGTCATGTGATGCTAACATAGTGTCATGTGATGCTAACATAGTGTCATGTGATGCTAACATAGTGTCATGTGATGCTAACATAGTGTGTAGTAATACTTTCATAGTGCGATATGATGCTTTCATAGTGTTTTGTTATAAATTGGGTGGTGTGCAACTCCCTATACCCCTCCTTCCTTATATACGGGATTTGTAGAGGGTGACTGCGATTGTGTGGATATTCTGGAAGAACTGTCAGTAAATATTCAGAAATGAACGATCAATTCGGTTATCTAATGTCCTATGTCTCTGAGACTACCTTAAATGGTATGTTTATATTATAAATGTATAGTCAAGGAATATGCAACAAATGTATAGTCAAAGGATATGCAAAAAATGTATGGTTTCGGAACATGCAACACATGTTTTGTCAAAGTCATGCAACACATATATGGTCAAGGGACATGCAACAAATGTATGATCAAGACACATTCAACAAATTTATAGTCAAGAGACATGCAACAAATGTGCAGTCAATGGACATGCAACAAATATATGATCAAGGAACATGCAAAAATTGTATGGTGTAGGGACACGCAACAATAATAATGTTTGTTTATTTCGATTTCAACAAATTACGAGCAATGAAGCTGTGCAAAGAGGGGCCTCGTAAAAAGAAGACTCCAATTTTAAGTGAATAAAAGTTCTCTGACACAGACACCACCAATTCTGATATGCAAATATTTTTTAGATAAATTGTCTTTCTTAAAAAAATTATATGTGTGTTCATTTCTATCCTCAGTAATTACGACATATAGAGCTATTGTTTCGATTTTTTGCATTGCGAACGTTTCCCAGAGCTTGATTTCATGCACACAATTGTACATCACTCAACAGAATACAATACATTGATACAAAAGTAATCTACTTTGTGGAGCCTTTATGTACTTACTCTGTGGGGCATGTGCCTACTCCGTGGGGCATATGTGCCTACTCTGTTTGGGCATATGCGCCTACTCTGTGGGGCATATGTGCATACTCTGTGGGGCATATGTGTACCTACTATGTGGAGCATATATGTGCCTGCTCTGTGGGGGCATATGTGTGCCTACTCTGTGGAGCCTGTATGTGCCTACTACGAGGGGCATAAGTGCCTACTCCGTGGGGCATATGTGCCTACTCTGTGGGTGCATATGTTTCTACTCTGTGGGGGCATATGCGCCTAGTATGTGATAATATGTGTACCTGCTCTGTTGGTTTGTGCACGTGGAAGACATTTGACCATGTGTACACAGTGATTCAACAAGTCAAAGTCTGCAACCCATTGGAGGTGCCAACGTCTGATTGTGTTTGACCACATACCACACATGTGGCCAACTGGAGTTGCCAATGTTTGATTACATTAGCATTACGTTTCATAAATTACGTAACATAATTTTGGCACAATTTGACTCGTCAAAAACTGTCGCAAATTCAACACCACCTCCTCACCTAATGTTAACAAAAAATATAATAGTGGCCTACTCCCCTAAATAGATTTGATTGCAAATAAAAAAGAACGAAAAACCACATGATTTGTTTCAAATTTTTCGACGAATTTTCATATTCAAACAAATTGCTCTTTTATATTAAACTAGGTATTGTTGACATTAACTTTTGTTAAACTTCCTTTCCCTCCTAATTGTAATTTCTTGACATACCCCATGACTAACACCGACATGTGTTAAATATACAGTGTAAAATAAAATAAAAAATTAAACTGAACATTGAATTGTAATTGATCATTTTGTGCAATTAATGTTACTTATTTAATACATTCGCAATCACATGCATAATCAGTTCATTGATTTTACCTTGTCACATGTATCCATCACATGAACTGTCACTTCTTGACCGTCCCAGTCCATATGTTTTGTGTATGTTCCCTCTGCATACGAGGACATACGTATTATTAGCACATAACTTTCGTCTGTGTAAGGACATACGTACTATTAGAACGTATAATAATACTAATAACACTAATAATAACAATATCAATAACACAATAGAAATAGTAATATTAATAACAATAATAATAAGAACAATAATAACAATAACAATAATAACAATGATAACAATAACTATAATAACAATAATAGCAATGACAATAACAATAATAACAATAATAATAATACCAATAATAATAACAATAATAACAATAATAATAACAATAACAATAATAACAATAACAATAATAACAATAATAATAATAACAATAATAACAATAATAATAATAACAATAACAATAATAACAATAACAATAATAACAATGATAACAATAATAATAACAATAACAATAATAACAATAATAATAATAACAATAATAACAATAATAATAATAACAATAACAATAATAACAATAACAATAATAACAATAACAATAATAACAACAATAATAACAATAACAATAATAAAAAAATCAATAATAGCAATAATCAAATAGGTATAATAATAGCAATAGCAATATTTATTTGTTTGTTTTAGAACCCCAATAGTTGCGAGGGATTAGCTCTTACTTCCTATATGCAGTGAGGTGGTTTTTCTGAGCTTTTTTCATACCCAGGAGACTTCAGCTGTCGGCTTAGTGCAATGTCTATTGAAGGAGCTTTCTACTTAGAGGGGGTCTATAATCGTATACATTATAAGCTACAAAGCTTCCATAAGAGAGTCTCAATATAACGGCATGTCATCTACTAAGTTTATCTGTTGCATTGGTGGTTTGTTTAGTGGGCCTTTTGTGCGACCCACAGACACAACCGTATGAATAAAGCAGCAATAATATAAATAATAATGATAATAGTAGTAATAATAATAGTAGTAATAATATTAATAGCAGTAATAACAATAATAGCAGTAATAATAATAATAACAGTAATAATAATAATAATAGCAGTAATAATAATTACTCTACGAAGAACCATTAATAGAGAATGCATGTCAATGAACCTAAACAACACGCAACAATTGAAAGACCTGGCAACACAAAGACAGAAATGGAAAGCTATGGTTTCTGCCTTATGCGCCGCCTATGGCCCTGGAGGAACATAACATAACATAACAATAATAATAATAGCAGTAATAATAATAATAGCAGTAATAATAATAATAGCAGTAATAATAATAATAGCAGTAATGGCAGTAATAATAATAATAGCAGTAATAATAATAATAACAGTAATAATAATATAACATTCATAGTAATACGTATAATCCGTGAAAGACATCAGAGGTATCGCATTGGAATATCAGCTTAAAATAGCTAACGTCTCTATTCTCAGAAATTTATTTTGTGACAATAACTTAGGGATGACTGTATACGGAGTTCTTGCATACGTATCAAATAACCTTCTCAACTAATGTGTCTGCGTCAAAATTGTGTCAATGATAGGAATACCAGATCTGTCAAGGACTGTAGTATCCGGAATCCTGTCCCTTTCGTTCTCTTGCTCATAACTTTTCTGAGACACGTTGTGTGAAAGTGATTGGGTTACCTCACATGTCGTCTACACACACTACATATTTCATGGGGTAAACAGCACTGGAAGTACCACTGATCTGTAGACATTTAGCTTAGTCTATAGGTTCATGTCATTTCTATACCACACATGTGCGTACAATCTGCCGAAAGTACTGCTTGCATTGGACATCCTGGAACAGGCTTCATCATCAATTATGGCATTTTTAGGAAATTAACTACATAGGTATAAAAACAACCACTAACTTATCTCAACATTCAGTGCTACGCCATTTACCTTTATGCAGAGCTCGTGATAGATTGTGCCAGTTACTGCATGACTTCTGTTTTCTCCGTGCTAAATAGTAAGCCTAAAGTGTATACTGGATTTGGATAATCTTTCTGTGATGATTTGTAGACCAGCATCAAAGTTAGTATTTAGGGCACAGTCATCAGCAAATAGGATAACCCTGATTGTGTGTGATTTTACTTTAGTTTTTGATCGAAACTGCTGAAGGTTAAACAATTTTCCATCAATCCGATATGCGATGTTTACTCCCAAATCCAGATGATATGAAAGAATCATCCAACATAACAGAGAACAATACGCTCAACAGGGTAGTTTAACGTGTTTTATTCAACACTTAAATAAATCGCTATGGACAGAGATGTTGGGGGCGGCGGTTTTGTGTGTTATGTCTGCAATGTGGTTCCTCTATGACTGTCACGGATTATCCGTCTTATTGTTGTTTCTATTATGATTTTTGCAATTATGATTATTGTTATTAATTCTATTGCTACTATAATTATTACAGGAATATTCTTATCCCTCTCAACAAAGCGTACTTCCCTCTGTGAGCTGACCAATTAAAATGCCATAGCCACCGCTATAATCCCCATAGTCATACTACTCGTAGTCACAGAAAAGGCTTCACTCTCTTCCTTAACAATTTTCCCTGAACACTGAGCTGTGAATGCCCACCTACTACGAAAATGTCTAACAACCAACCATCTGTGTATATAATTGCGTTCCCTTCACCGGAGTTATCATTAACCAACGCCTGTACTTCAGCTTCCACCGCAACTTGCCCCCATTCCTTACTTGCTCTATCAAAGTGTAATTATACTTTGAAAGAGGTTTAGCAACCCATGGTCATGCGTATCATTTCCGCACCTGAAGCTATATTCTAGAACCTACACACGCTATGTATGATAACCTCTGCCCGTCCCATCCACGTTGTTCTCTTCTTCAGTCTACTACCTTTGACTTTACGAATTTCGGGATGAAATGGATGTTCTTTATCCGCATTTATTTGAAGGTACTGAAGGTAAGACATGCATGGCAATACTTTATTCTATGTTCTGCAGTTTTACAGTCGAGCAAGTATCACATAGCCCGTACTAATGTGTCTCTTGTGCATCCCAGAACAATTCGCATAGCTGCATTCTTTATTTTGTCCAGTCGTGCCTCCTGAGTCTGGTTGAGTGTCAGAATTGCCAGTACATCCTCCACCACTGTCACCACTAACCCTTGGTACAAAGGAAAAATTAACCTCTGCCCAAACTGGGCAATAACCATAACCTTCATTGCTGCCATGCTTTTATCTGCCCTTGTGATGATGTGGTCTACATGTTCCATGAAGCTCGGACTTTTATCAAAAAGCACATCCAGGTACTTCATTGTACTAGTTCTTTCAAATATGACCTCCATCCAACGAGACACAAGCCATGGGTGTATTTACAATGTGACTGTTCAGAGAATACGATGTTACGCTTACATTAGATGGATTTGACTACTAGTGATTTGTACCGTTTATACGTTAAACAGAACCGAAGACAAAGAGAAACCCTGAGATAGACCACGGCATGTGACCGTTGGTTCCGATACCCAATCACCACACTTAAGTATCACCTTTCTCTGTAGCAGGGCTGCATCAACCCAGTTGACAACATATGGACGTAATGAAAGATGCAGTAACTATGTCATTACAAAAATCCAAAGATACTCTATTTTAAGCATCTTCTAGATCTATTGTGACAGCACATGTCTCCATATGTGAATCAAACTCCTCCAGCACATCCTACGAGATAACAGCTTCATTCTGCCATGTTCTCTTGCCTGGGCGATATCCTCCCAACAATGATGGCAACAGCTTATTCCTCTCAAAATGACTCGCTACATTTCAGGAAATAATTTTTTCCCAACACTTTGCCTGGTGTATTATGCATTGTTATTATTCTATACCTCTGTATTCTAGTATGATCTTTGACCGGTTTATGCAGTGGTATTAAATAGCCGTGTATCCGGTCATCTTTTACCGTTCCTGTCTTCAGGCAAATATTGAACATGGCTGCCAACTCCCCTAGCTCTTTGTCAGACCTGGTACTCATCTTTTAACTTACGTAAGTCTGGATAGTACTGCTGGTACTTTAACTTGGCTAAAACTGGATCACACAGCCCTTACTCTAACTTACCCAAGTCTGGATCACACAGCCCTTACTCTAACTTACCCAAGTCTGGACCACACAGCCCTTACTCTAACTTACCCAAGTCTGGATCACACAGCCCTTACTCTAACTTACCCAAGTCTGGACCACACAGCCCTTACTCTAACTTACCCAAGTCTGGATCACACAGCCCTTACTCTAACTTACCCAAGTCTGGATCACACAGCCCTTACTCTAACTTACCCAATTCTGGACCACACAGCCCTTACTCTAACTTACCCAAGTCTGGATCACACAGCCCTTACTCTAACTTACCCAAGTCTGGATCACACAGCCCTTACTCTAACTTACCCAAGTCTGGATCACACAGCCCTTACTCTAACTTACCCAAGTCTGGACCACACAGCCCTTACTCTAACTTACCCAAGTCTGGACCACACAGTCCTTACAATAACTTACCCAGGTCTGGATCGTACTCCATTATAAACCTCCTTGTAATGTACTTCACGGTCAGAGCTGGGAAAACAAGTATGAACATAGATTTAAATATATGCATTTCATTGTGCTTTTCTATTTTTTGTCTCAAACCCCTGTTGATTGCAGGATGTTTTCTAAAGAACGACACTTGCTGGATCATGGTTTACAGCTTGACTACGATATCGACACCAATTGACCTAACATTCGACTAATAGCATGTAAATGTTCATATTCATATCAACAATTTATGCTAATTTACCCCCAACACCCAAACCAATCCCCTCTTGTTAACAGCTGTAATGATTTCAGTCACCATCCCCCCCCCCGTTGCTTAATTTGTCCAAACATTGTTTACCGACCTCCCTACCCCTTCCCAAAAAAAAACATCTGGCAGAAAAAGTATGAAACGACTACAACATTTTTTTCAGGTTTATCAAACATATTTTTCAAGATCAAACATAGAAAATTGGTATATACATTTTTTTTAATTGTCTAACTTTTGCATACCTCTCCCCCCCCCCCCCTCCTCCATTGCCACAATGTATACAGTTAAAAGTTAGATTGTATAAATATGTCAACAAATTTTGTCTTATGTCTTTCCTCAGGTGGTCTGTTGTACAATCTTGTTTTTCTCCAGGTGGTTTGTTGTACAATCTTGTTTTTCTCCAGGTGGTTTGTTGTACAATCTTGTTTTTCTCCAGGTGGTTTGTTGTACAATCTAGTTTTTCTCCAGGTGGTTTGTTGTACAATCTTGTTTTTCTCCAGGTGGTTTATTATCCAATCTTGCCGTTAAGCGAAGGGTGATTGGAGCTCGAGCTTGTACTCCAATGCCAGATAGGTTACCTCGGTTGTGCTATGACCGCGTTTGTTCAAGATGCCATTTACTTTTTCTATCAATCTTTTCCGTGGTCTTCATCTGCCTTTTTACCCTGATCTAATTTGAGTATATGCCTGTACGATCAACTTGTCGTGATGCATTCTCATAATGTGTTCAAACCACTTGATCTGCTGCCTTTCCGTGTATTCTGTGCAATGTGTCATCGTTCTTCAGTAGATATCAGGTTACAGCGCCAATAGCTTCAATAAACTGTGTGATGTGCAAGGTGTTATACCAATTTTCCCCCTGATGTCTTTATTTCGCAATCTGTCACGCCTGGTGACCCCTGGTGCAACATTCCTCAAACATTTAATCTCAAACGTCACTATCATTTAACTAATTTATAATCCTGAAATATAGAAATAACAACACTAGCGCAAGAAACACAATACGTTGCCGCAACTGCTTCCTTCATCGTATAATGTTAAGTGTGATAGATTGCAAAGATTATTCCAGACGATCATGTAGGATGCATTTTGAGCATATCTTTTATTCCAGGCTTTTATTCCTCGAACAATTTATTAATATTGTCACCCGATTTATGAGTCTTATCTGGGAGTTTCAAATAAGATTGTTCGATTTCAATGCTTGTAGTAATCTATCTGTCTATTCGCTAAACCCTTTATTGCCTTACAGCGTCAGGGGTAGAAGAGTTCTCTGGAGATGGCCCCCGTGTGTGCTATGTATATTGTGGAATTTGTCGCCTCTTATTTCTGCGGTCCATCAATTTCGAGGTCGGCCTATAGGTTTCCCTTCCCTGTATCTAGCATAGCTTACTGTGGTATGCTCTCTGGTGGTAGTCTGCTGATGTGTGCAAACCATTTGATCTGTTGGCTCTTATACTCCAAGATTGAAGCGGTGCCGGTTCTTTGTCTAATGTTCTCATTTCTCACTCTGTCTCTCAGCGATATTTCTAGGATTCTGCGTAAGCATTCCATGTCAGCTGTAACTATCCGATGTAATAACAGTAAGATAAAGTATTACAGTGTTAAGATTACTAAAACTGCATTAAATAATTATAAAAAAGTACACACAATGAAGCTAAATGATAAGAAATAATACATATGAATAAACAAACAAAAAAGACGGTTTCAACGTAGTTGCCAAAAAAGTTATTTTGTTATACACAAATGAACAAATCAAAATGAAATATTATGCTCTTTAATCCAGTGAAAATTACTTGTTTAATTTTTTCCCCCATTTCAATGTATCATTCGTTTGTATCTATTAAGGGTGTATATAAAATTGCAGTGCACTGAATTTAAAATGAAGTATATCACGTCATTGATATTCCCATTGATAAATGTAGATGATTCAGCACTCGAGAGTTAACTTTGTATTCGCTGACCATGAATGTGCTAACCATTTAAAAAAACTAATTTGTGGTGGAATATATGTTTAACAATGCAGATAAACATACAGTATAAATTATTAGATCATCCCTGCAGAACATTTCTAACACAAAGGTTCATCAACGTAATGAAATTTCATATTGCATATTACTTCATATGTATTACTGCAGCCCTCTGATCTTAGTCGAACATTCTTATGCATTTTGGTTATTAAATTGAAATATCATTTCCTGGCTCTATCTGTAGAGAAAACGGAACTATCTTTATTCAGATTACATGTGTTTATTTATCTGTGTCTAATGTTGAGAATCTATACCTTGTCTGTGAATAATGCTTTCTCCAGTTGTATCAAACACTGAAGCACTTTCAAACACTATCTCATTTCGGATTCTTGGATCTGGCCAATAATGTTTACATTTGCATAACTACCATACAAAGGTAAATACGGAAACATAAATTTAAAAAATTATATACTCGTATGTATATATATATATATATATATGTGTGTGTGCATGTATGTATGTATGTACAGCCTCATTGACATCATCTTCATCGTGAAATGAATTTGTTACTGTCTTCATTAAAGTTTTAAATGATGTTGGCATCAATGTACAACAGCTTAGAGAAGCTGATTCTTGATTCTTGATTAGAAACTAGCTTCACAGCACGCGGGGCATTCCCATAAGTGCTGCGCCCTCCGTTTAAGCAGCCATCCCAGTGTATTTAGACTCCAAGTTTCGGTCTGATGTTGATTGTATGATCTTCGGGACTTTTCAAACTATTAACTTTTCCTTCCCCAGGTCTAGATACACCAATTTCTAACATTCTCTGTATGTGTACGTTCTCAGTCTCATTAACATAATCTTCATCTTGATATGAATGTATTACATCCTTGGTCAAGTATGTTTTATTTCTTCTCAGCATTGTGCCGTCTATCGCCGCATTGCCTGCCAATAAGTCATCTCTCTCGTTTCCTCTGACCCCAGCATGACCAGGGCAGTATCCATGTAATGCTCTGGACAATTGAGTTGCTTAATAAGTCCCACGATTCTTTTCTTTGCATGAACGTTTCTATCTTGCGCAGCATGCTTTGAGAGTATAAGTATTACCGAGTGTGTTGATGTATCAGTTATCAACCAATCAAGAGCTACTGTAACTCCCTCTATCTCCATCCTCATGCTCGACAGTAGAATATTCTGAAGATTTCTCTACCAAATTCACGCTGTTTCTGTAGGCAACAAAACACCAACTGCTTTTATTTGTGTTTCTGCTAACGGAGCCATCTGTGTATATAACTATCTCTTGTCAATTCGAGTGTAGTTGGGCGACTTCATGCACTGTATCCTAGGTCCTGACACCCGTCCATTTTCGACACGCTTTATCTAGTTGTATTATTACTTTAGTCAGTGGTTTCATCTCAGTGTCTGCCTCCACCCATTCACTGCCCTTTCCTATTTCTTCAAATTCACATACTCTTCGCAGTTTGTCTTCAAACTCTGCCATCCATGATCTGCCACGCTTGATTCGTTTTCCCTGTGACTCATCTAGACGTTGCTGTAATGGGTGGTGCTTGTAGTTTCAAGAAGTAAAAAGATGAAAGTTTTCATTGACATTGGCATCACTGCTTAATCACACGTCAATCAGACAATCAGAAAAGAATTCAAACGTGAGTGTACTTTCTCTTGCTGTCTCTTTCTCTATCTCTGTGTATCTTAATTCCCCATCATTCCTCCATATTTCTCCCTGTTTCTGTGTGTATCTTAATTCCCCATCATTCCCCCATCCCTCTCCCTATCTCTTTCACCTTTACTCTCTATCTGTCTTTTTCTCTCTATATATTTCTTTATTTATTGTCAGTTTGAATATCCCTTATGATTTACTAGCATTGTCTTAGATCACAAGATAATTCCATGAACGAAAATAAGTTGTTATTTTTTTAACTCTTTTAAAACACCACATTTTTATTCTTCTTTTGCATTCATTCTCAAACTCCTGCAGGATATATTTATCCGGATATAGCCTGTAGAACGAAATGCATTATGTTATCGTTTACAGATTGTCTACGATATCTGCATGTTTCGGCACGACATATTTGACTTTTGTATGGCTTTTTGGATCACTTGTCTCTCTATACGATGGGAGAGAGTATTTACTCCAAAGCCTCCTTAATCGCCTCTTACGATATGCATGGCAGATACTAGCATTCTTATTTTATGCTCCCTTTTCGGACCCGGCACATACGGATGACTAAACATCTGAATGGCACGTGTATTTATCCGTTTTTGTGGTTCATTCTCAAACTCCCGTTTGAACTCCGTTGTAACAGGACAAAGGTTTTCCAACATGTTGTAGTCCAAAGAATGGAAATGTATTGTACCGCCGTTTTATTTGCGCCAATGATCTAGCACATCCATCTTCGACTGAGTTTAAGTATTTTATTAACCGTATACCTAAATATTAGCTATTGTATATTATGGGATTATCATGGCGTATTGGGTAACACATACACCGTATGCCTGTATGCTTAGGAGAACGCGGATTCACATCCGACTTGGAACGTCTTACAAAATTATTTCTTTTTCGAAATTCTCTGGGGATTACCGATAGGAGCTACGGAGTAACGTGCTATAAGTGATACTCTCGACGTGCTGTTTCGCTGAAAGAAACTGAGTACAAAAGATGAAAGGCGAGTACACTAAAGTAAAACCTCTACGCCGTCTGAACCTTTATTTTATTGATCCACTTTCTGTTAGTAATTTTGTAATTTGTAATTTACAACTCACATGGATAGACAGACGGATTGATGAATAGATAAATAGAATAGTAGTACATTGATAGATAGATGAAGGAATCAGTAAATAGATAGAACGGTAGATTGATCGATGGATGAATGAATCAGTAAATAGAACGGTACATTGATAGATAGATGAAGGAATCAGTAAATAGAACGGTACATTGATAGATAGATGAAGGAATCAATAAATAGATAGAACGGTAGATTGATCGATGGATGAATGAATCAATAAATAGATAGAACGGTACATTGGTGGATTAACAAATGGATATTATTGTTTGAAGGATATTCAAGTATTGATAAATGAGCTGATATAAAAATGAGTGGATAAATAGATAAGATGACAGATCATTGACGGACGAATTGTTAAACAGATGAGTGGATGTATGAAAGAATAGATGAATTGATTGATAGATGGATGAACAGTTGGAAGGATAGATGAATTGATTGATTCATGGATGAATTAATATATGGATGAATGAATAAATTGAAAGGCAGATTGATGAAATTATTGCTGGATGAATTCATGGATGGATGAATTACTCGTAATTCATGTATAGCTGAATGGATTGATTGATATATGAATGGAATTATGAATAGATTAATTGATGATTGGATTTATGGATGGATTGACGAATTGATAGGTGGGTACATTAATTGATGGATGTATGAATTGATGAATGGGTCAAATGATGGATGGATGAATTAATCAATGTATGGATGATGAATTGATAGATTGATAGATTAAATGACATATGGATGGAATGATGGAAGGATTAATTGATCATTAAATTAATTTAAGAAGTGATGGATGGAATGATGGATGAGTGAATTTGTGCATGGATTGATGGTCGGTGAATTTATGGATGAATTAATTGATGAATTAATTGATCTATGTATAGAAGAATGGTTAGAAATATAGTTTGAGAAACAGAACGATAAACACATGCACCCACTACCTACACAAATCTATACTTGAGAATGTAATTACAGCGTGTCAATTATCGGTGTCTTTGTCGGCGTATACAGTGCGTCTTGTACTCACTGTAAGTATGTAAAATCATCATATTAATAACTTGTGAAATACTATATTTTTTTGGTAGGTAAATCATACGTCTGAAGTCAGTAATTAGTTCCATGCTATACACTAATCCACGGCTGTCTCTGTCACGTTGTTTGTTCTCTTTTCTCATTTTCTTCTGCTTTCGTTCCAAAACTCCTGCAAAATAGCAAGATTTAATCCGGAGAAAGAAATGCGTTGTACCATAGTGTATAGCTGTGGTGCGATAGCTATAACTTCGTTCTAAAACATCCGACTTCAGCTTCGCGTCCAGGTCACATTGATACTATATGGATGAGAGATCTATAACCTCCTTAGTCGCATCTTACAATATGCATGGAAGGTAAACAGCATTGTTATTCCTAGCTCCCCTTCCGGATCCTGGCATTACACGCGGTTCTCCTTTCAAATAGTCACGACTCAAAATTAGGTTGCAAAATGTTTTCTGTGGAATCTTCAGCTGAAGTAGTAATCTAAAACAATGGTTCTCAACTTTTTTTTTTACTGATGTTCCTATTTGCAACGAATTTTCATTATTGCTTTCCTGGTAACTTTAAAAAATAAGATCACTTACAATCTTTGCAAGGCAAAAGGGTTTTTTACGCTTTATCGCTATAAACCTTAAACCTTGTTGTTTGTCTTCAAAATTTTAACTTCTTGTGGCCACATCTGTGCGGCGAATCTGTAGCTCAGACTATTTCTATTTCCCAGACAAAATATCTCCCTGACAAAAATATCTTTAGACAAAATATCTCTACATAGTCAAAAGGTAGGAAAAAGTAATAGTAATAGCAGAGTATGGCTAGTTAGACTTCCAATAATCGCATTACAATACCATAAGTTAAAATTATATTGAATTATATTATAATAAATATCAATTTTCTATGGGTTTCTTTTATTCTATTAAAAATATTTATAAATGTATAAGGCTCGCAAATCTCTTCGGTTCTATAAAATGGGGTCGCGACTTGAATAGCTGGGAACCATTGATGAAGATAACGTTTTTTACGGCAAGTGGAAAGTTGCACTAAATGTGCATGGTATGTTATCCAAAAGGTTTTTCGCAGAATGTTGGTTTTTTCGATGGTGGTTGGTCTGATGTACGACTTCTGAGGCATTCACACATTGCCTTTTAAATAACGAGCCCCAATGTGAGTTCCAGTCTAACATTGTCTAGTTGATAGGTCTTTTTTAAAAGGTATTTTTTCCATAGTTAGTTGTTGTTTTTTCTATCTTTGATGACAATCTTGTTGTGCCACGTTGTCATATTCTACATCACAGTTGCACATATAATATCACATTCAGTTATCGTTAACAAATTCACTGTGTTATCAATCCATATAATGCTGTGGACATTGAAGGGCTGATTTAATTCACATATTTTGCTATGATGTGTTCGTACATCACAAGTTATGATGACAATTTTTTATATCTACTATAAAAACAACAATTATAATTATAATCATGTCTAATAGTTCGTATATTACTAATACGCCATATTCGAACTGTAAATGTCCTTGAACAGTTCGGGAATGGAATGACCACTGTAGGCGGAATTTGTCTATCCGTAAATTTTTAGCTACTCTTCCCTGTTGAGCTGATTCATTTCTCCACTTTTCACAAGATGATGGGCTCTTTTTTATTGTAAAGCGCCATGTAGATCTATTATGTACAAGCTCTTCCAATGTATCGTGGTCTATTTCAAAGGCTTTCATTGAAGTCTTTAACAAGTCCTTGTATCGCTTCTTTCGGCTTTTATATTGTTATACCAACCAGCTATTTATGTCTAATGATATCAACATTGTTGCATAATGGAATCCTGGCGATTTACATACACCTAGAAATGACAAAGCAGACAAAATAACGAAGAATAGAGCATGAAAAGAACAACCATATACACTAATAACCATGCACACTTAAAAATATATTGAAATTCTTGAACAAATAGACTTGGCTGAACAGACGAAACATGAAAAAACACTGGGAGAAAAACCTAAAAAAATATGATCTTGCCAAATCTCCAAGACGAAATTTAACCTCATGAGAAGAAAACAGAAGAGCATCATCATCCGATTACATACACAACATTTACAGCTTAACATTCACCTGAACAGAATACAACCACAACACACAACATGTACAGATTAACATTCACCTGAACAGAATACAACCACAACACACAACATGTACAGATTAACATTCACCTGAACAGAATACAACCACAACACACAACATGTACAGATTAACATTCACCTGAACAGAATACAACCACAACACACAACATTTACAGCTTAACATTCACCTGAACAGAATACAACCACAACACACAACATGTACAGATTAACATTCACCTGAACAGAATACAACCACAACACACAACAAGATGTCAACTCATCATAACGAAACTATTGACCAAAATGCTTTTAAATATCCAGCGTTGGATGATATTTATAGATGGAGCACCCTATACGACACAAAGCACCATATTACAAAACATGCATATATCACCATACATCAGATTTAAAAAATATGCATATATCACAAAAGTACTTTTATCAAAGAGCATGAGCTCACGTACTATTTCATCAACAACCAACCATCATTTGATTAGCAGCCATCATTTGATTAGCAACCAACCATCTTTTGATTAGCAACCAACCATCATTTGATTTGCAACCAACCATCATTTGATTAGCAATCAACCATTATTTTATCAGTAACCAACCAGCATCTGATCAGCAATCAATCATCATTTGATTAACAACCAACCATCTTTACCAAAGTAGACGAATTGTAATTACTGACCGTTCTGACATTTTTCAAGAAATGTTTAAAAACTGCGACATATTCATATAATAATTACAATACTGACAATAACAAAAACTCTTAACCTTACATACAATTTATAATCTGTATTAATCATATTACATACAAGAAAGAAGATGAAGAAACATATTCTCACAGGCACGTAGATGTATGTGTATTGCAGCTGTTAAGCATTCATTCCATGAAATCAGGTGGAATTATTTTTCACACCTGATAGCACTATACAAGCTTTGTGCAAAATACGGTTGAAGGGCTAAATCGGATCGTCAATCCATCTTCTCTGCTACAAGGTAAAGGAAATATGGGTTTTTAATCTGGGTCAAAGTTCATGATTTCTAATATAAGTGCTCAGCTTCTGAGTCAGTGGTTGACCAAAAACCTTATGACTAGCGTCACCTACCGCAATTGCTCAGTAGCGACGATGCAATTCATCGACCTTTCTAAAGAATGAGCCCTATTACCCCCCTACCTCATGGCGTCTGATTAATCTACGAAAGTATTATTTATTTCACCAACGAATAGAGATTGGATCGAAACCCAGGTTTATCATATCAGCTGGCAAATGACTTAATATTATACTACCGAGGCTCCGCTCTTGTCCGTCATTCTGATCTACAGAGTTCAATATGAGCTGGTCACAGAGTTCAATATGAGCTGATATCCTATTTCTTTATGAGCTGGTCTCAGGGTTCTATATGAGCTGGTCTCGGGGTTCTGTATGAACTGGTCTCAAGATTCTACAAGAGCTAGTCTCAAGATTCGTTATCGGCTGGTCTCTATGTTCTATATGTGCTGGTCTCAGGGTTTTTTATATGAGCCATTCTCATCGTTCTATATGAGCTCGTCTCAATGTTCTATATGTGCTGGTCTCAGGGTTCTGTATGAGCTGGTCTCAAAGCTCTATATGTGCTGGTCTCAAAGCTCTATATGCGCTTGTCTCAGAAATCTATTTGATCTGATCGCTGGGTTATATATGTCCTAGTCTTAGATCTCAGAAAGCACTACTCAGAGTTACTAATCACTAAGAAGAAACCATTTTGGCCCTCACATAAAACTATAAAGCTCAGTCTGGCCCGCCGACTCAAACAAAGGTTGCCTACCTCGGCTCTATATATGCTGTGTTCATTCAACGCTAAATACAGTCTAGAGTAGAGAAACCAGTGTTTTAAAGTTCAATGAAAGATTTTATGCTACTGTGTTCGAAATTTAGTCATATAATATCAATGTGAATTCTTGTAGCAACATTCTATTATGAAAGTGCTACACTTTTCTCCAGCAGTTTCCCATATACATTCTTGGAGGTGATGAGTCGATAGCTGCTAAGTAATGTGGGATTTCCTCCAGGTTGATGAAGTGGCAGAAGACAATTGTGGAGTCAATCATCCAGCACTTCAAGATTCTGAATGCTTCTTTTGAAGTCCATCACTCATTTACAAGGCTAATTTTATCCAACTGCTTCATATGCATATATCAGACTCCCATCAGTGCCTGAAGCTGATTTGTTGCTGTTAGAATATGGTCAATATTTATATTCTCTTTCGTTATGATGTCTCATATATGAACCTCTACATTAGTTTTCTTAACTGTTCATGGTATTTTCATCGTTCTTCTCAGAAAGCACATGTCTGTAGAATCTAATTAACTTTTTTTATTTTTTGGTTTACAGTCCATGCAAAAATAATTCCATAAAAATCCATAAAAAATAATTGGTTCGATATAACATTTCAGCACTTGAATTTGGGTCTGCATTGATAGTCTTCCGTTGCACAAAATGGTTCTCATTTTTTCGAATGCTGATTTGGCTTATGCTGTTCGGCTCTTTATCTCACTTCAGCATTTACCTTCTGATGTTAACAGTGTGCCAAGATATTTCACTTTTCCAACTTGTGCTAATTTTGTGTCATTAATTATTATGTTGCATCTTGGTGGTGTCTCTTCGAGACAACCACTATTTCTGTTTTGTTTAAACTGAGGCCTTTGTTTTCACTTTATTTCACTACTTTATCTATCAGGGCGTGTAGTTCTTGTTCGCTTCCTGCGATAAGTACTGTGTCACCAGCAAATCTCATGTTATTAATATTGCGTTCTCCCCCTTTTATTCCTGGTATATCTTCTATATTTCACATAACGTAATCTGTATACAGGGAGAAAAGTTCCAGTGACATTACACAACCTTGCCTTGACACCCATTTCTATCTTTTGAAATCTACCTATAGTGTTGTTAACTCTCATCGGCGCCGTTTGTTTCCAATACAAATTTCTTACTATTTTTATATCTTTCCCATCAACGTTAAGATTTTCTAGCAGATTATCGTATATACTTCCCTGCTAACAATTATGTCTTCCTTGCCGTCTTTCTCTTCCTAACTCGTCATTTTTCTATTTTTTTCTATTCACCGTTCTTTATGTAGACATATATCTATTCACCATCTGCTACAATCGTCGACGACAGCGTATGATCTTCATGACTCCTGTGAACGTTCTGTTACTGCTATTACTAGAAAATATGGAATCTTAGCAATGTACGTATGGAATTCATGCAGTCCACCTGGTAGTAAAACTTTATCAGGAGAGAGGTGGGAGAAGTTGCATCAGGAAACACCGTACACTCTCAAAATGCACAACAAACCTACGCCCATCTGCCAATCTGGCATGATTAAGCAACATTCTACGCCTATCTGGACGCGGTAAACGATTCGCTATAATTTAAATATAAGCCTACGCAGTGTGGGTTTTTTCCCCCTGGGTATACGCACTTATACGGCGTAAAACTACATTTTTTTTCTAGAAAAAAGGACTGGGCTTACATAATAAATTATTATTTTTTCTGTGTGTGTGTGGGGGGGGGGGGGGGGTTGCTTTGATGGATAATTGCATTCTGCACTTTTACTAGCCGAACAATAAACAGTAAAATAAAAATTTGTTAGAGAATTATATTTGAGAAATGTATATGTGTATGTGTGACAGATTAGTCTATTTCTCCCTGGTTAACATACTCAATCACCGAGCTGAAAATCACGACACAGTCCCTGCCTCAGTGCACCTACGCTGAAATTAGGTATGTAATTTCTAGAGTTATGGCACAATTCATAATCGGCGTCAGAGGTAATTTGAACCTGTTCTGATTCTAGCGATTTCAGCACGTTCAACCTGAATGATCATCTATCAGGAATACACTGAGTACAATCAGTTCTATAACTTCAAATGTTCCATCTCACTTCAAATGTTCCATCTCACTTCAAATGTTCCATCTCACTTCAAATGTTCCATCTCACTTCAAATGTTCCATCTCACTTCAAATGTTCCATCTCACTTCAAATGAAACACACATTTCATTCAATCTTTCTTCTATTATGCCATGTTATCCTCATCATTATTATTACTCGTATTAGTATCATTACCGAAGCAATAATGATACCACTCCTCAAATCAGGAAAAGATGGCAACACAGTCTCCAACTACAGGCCCATCAGCCTCACAAGCTGTCTATGTAAAACAATGGAACGCATTATCAATCTTAGGATGCAGTGGTACCTTGAAAGTGAAAACCTTCTGGTATCACAGCAAGCAGGTTTCAGACAGTGCTACTCTACTGAAGATCAGGCAACCTACCTCTCCCAAGAGATTGAGGATGCCTTCCAAGAAAAGAAACTGGTACTAGCAGCATGGATAGACCTCAGGAAAGCATTTGATAAGGTCTGGAAAGAAGGGCTCCTAAAGAAATTGCGAAATTGCAGGGTTAGCTCAAGAATGTACAAATGGGTAAAAGCATACCTGCATAATAGAAGAGCCAGGGTACAATTAGATGGTCGCAAGAGCAAGAAAGTTCTACTGCGTCATGGAGTCCCCCAGGGAGGAGTCCTGTCACCCACACTTTTCTTGGTTTACATCAATGACCTAGTTGCTGAACTACCTCACGGGATCAAAGTGGCAATGTATGCTGACGACCTGGTGATCTGGTGCACGGAAGAACATGCAACAGTGGCCACTAAACAAATACAAAGAGCTATCGATGCCCTAACCTTATGGGCTAATAGATGGTGCGTCAGCATTAACACAGATAAGTGCAGCACTACACTCTTTACCCTCTCACCAAAACAAAAAGCTGGTCATATCAAGATAGATGGAGAGCTCTTGAAAGAAGACAAACAACCCACATACCTCGGAGTTACTTTTGATGATAAGCTGACATGGAAGCAGCACATAAACAAAGCAACAACAAAAGCCAGGAGGAAGCTAGCTATCCTGAGAAAACTAAGTGGAACCACATGGGGAGCCAGTGGAAATATACTCAGTAAAGTTTACCAGCAAGGCATAAGACCACACCTGGAATACGGTTCAGCTGCGTGGTGTCCTGCATCAAACACCACATTACAAGATCTAGATAAAGTGCAAAACCAGGCACTTAGAATAATGTTGGGAGCAATGAAATCAACACCCATAGCAGAGATGCAGAAAATGGGAAGAATGCAAACACTTGGCGAACGCAGAGACACAAAAGTACTAATTCAAGCAGAAAAGTTTCAGTGTATGCCAAGTCATCCAATGAAGGAAAGATTCCAAAATCTAGCAATGGGACGACTGAAAAGGAGCAGCTTTATCCATCAAGCTAAACGACTCCATAGACAACTTACAGACCTACCTGAAGTTGGCAGCCCCTTAAGGTCTGTACCAGAGCAAACCCCGTGGAGTGAAAGCCATGGAATGCCAATATACATTCAGACCCATGTGAAAGGAATACTAAGCGAGGACGAACAGAACAGTGTGCAGCGAATGACAATCACCCTCAGTTTCCTGGATGAGGAATATCCACAAGATATATGGGTCAGAGTGTACACAGATGGGTCAGCACAGAATGCTGTGAGGAATGGAGGTGCAGGTGTATATATAGAATATCCACACAAGCCTAGAGATACAATCAGAACACCGACAGGAAAATTCTGCAATAATTATGATGCAGAAATCCAGGCAATTAGTGTGGCAGCTAAAAAAACTGCTGAACTCCAACTCTGACCTACAGCCTGTGGTATTCCTGACAGATGCAAGGTCAGTGCTTCAAGCTCTCCAGTCTGGAAAACTAACAGACTTAAAAAAACTACTTAGCGAATTGTCTTACCAGTATAGGGTAACCATGCAGTGGATACCCTCTCACTGTGGAATACCAGGAAATGAAAAAGCAGACCAACTGGCTAAGGAAGGTGCTGCCGAAGACCAACCAGATATACCAATCACCTACCATCAGAAAAAACAGATGATAAAGTCAATAAGAAAGCCACAAACACCAACACAAGATGACTATCACAATATGAACAGATCAGAACAAGTTATAATTCTACGTCTCAGAACAGGACACAACCGACTCCGCAGTCACATGTATACAAAGTTCAAAATTGGCAACACGGCCATGTGTACATGTGGACAGGCAGCACAGAGTGCCAAACATATACTTCAAGAGTGTTCTGAGCATGAAACGCTGAGGCAGACATATTGGCCAGAGGAAACAACACTGGAATCAAAACTCTATGGGACACTGTATGAACTACAAAAGACAGTGAGTTTTATTAAGGAGACAGAATTACAGATATAGACATGTTTCAAGTGAACGAAAGAAGAAGAAGAAGTATCATTACCATTTCTTTTTATATTATTACTACAACTATTATTATTACTGTTATTCGTACTACTTTTAATATTACACTTATTTGAATATTAGTCTACTAGTATTAATACTGTAACCATTATTAGGTTAAATTTTACACAATTTAAAAAGTTTAAGATGAAAGTGTACGTTCAAAATACACAGTATCAACGTTTTGTTCAAGAAGGGACGAACAAAATCAGAGTACAACCACAAAATCAAACGAAGACTGCATGCAACATCAATGGTATACATTATACAGTTCTGTAAAACTTCTAAAAAATATCGAATGCCAAGCACTCAATATTTTACTATTCCTATCATTACAATTAATATTAGTGTTACTTTTAATGTATTGTTATTATAACTAGTAACATCACCGTTACTGTTAATACTATTATTACTACATAGTAGTATTACTATTACCACTACTAGTAGTACTATTATTATTCCAATTATTATTACTATTAGCAATATTGTTATTATCACTGTTTTTATTATTACTATTGGTAGCGTATCGTATTCAGGATGTAGCCATCAACCCAACATTTTTTGGATGTAGTGATTTTCTATAAAATATAAATACGTTCAGTAGTTTGCCATTGCTTTCTGAACCGGTCCGGATGCTCAAATGGCGGTGTCGGGGAGCGAACTCGGTACCTTGGTCGTAACAGACGCGCTATGTACCACTTCGCCGGACAATATTAATAACAATATAATAGTAATACTAGTATTTATGTGGCAATAATAATGACACATTATTACTATTATTATTATAATCTTATTAATATTGTGGTATATTACGGGGAGCAGTTGCCATATTTCAACTTCTTCATATTATGCTTATTTTCAACCAGCTTTCGTGAACTCTCTCAGCTCAGATTAAAAAAATCGATAGGCCTACATCGTTCTGCGCGCAAAGCACTGAGAATCCCCCGACTATCCCCCAAGGTCACACAAGAGGGAGTGGAGTACTCTCAGTGTGTCGCGGGCAGATTTATGGATCTGCCAATAGTCTTAGCTACTGTAAAATGCGTCTTTATCAATATTTAGTTTCGTTAAATAATGTACGTAATTGTTTCGCTAAAAGTGTGACAACTCCTCCCCGTAATGTGCTATTATTATTATTATTATCTGTAAATAATCTGTATGCACTTAAGTATAGGCTACATAATTTTCTTGTTAACTCAACCAACCAAAAATTTAACATAAGCTGCAGCTTCTTGTTAATTCAACCTACAAAAAATACTGCTCGTCTTTGAACCCGGTTCATATACATGGTTGCATAAGTTGTAGGTTATTGCATCCTAGAACGAAGGAAAGGAAGTCGTTACTGATGCATAAAACCTCTTCTTGCCTCGGTTTATGGATACTTACAAATAACAAGAACGTAAGATTGGATTTGTGGAAGATTTAAGTATCTTCCGTTTTCCTGATGGCCGCTGGTGAAAAGTAGTTATTAACTGATTTTCTAATTCGTGGTTGGTTGGGTTTAAGTTGATGTTTTCTCGACCGCACAGCAGCCTTCTTGATAGGTCTGTGATTATGTGGTCAGCTTAGAATTTTCAAAAAATATGCTAGCGCAGTGAGATTATGTGGTGAAATTACGATGTCCAATTGCGTGCTAACACAGCGTGAGTACGTGGTCAGTTTATGATTTTCAGATGTAGTGCTGGCTCAATTACTTTATGTAGTCAGTTTACGATTCTCGCGAACTGTTTTAGTCCAAGGGCTAGTACACCTGTTCCTATTCTTGTATCTCAGATTCCCCGCAGAAGACGGATGTGTTGAGCCAATGGCGCAAATAAAACGGCAACACAACGCATTTCCATTCTCTCGACTACATCCAACTGGAAATATTGTAGGACCATTGTCCTGTTACAAGAGATATCCAGTGGAAATTTGAGAATGAACGCTGAAGAAGAAGAAGAAGTATCTCAGATTCGATTTTACCATTCAATGATAAAATTATTTATTAAACCCCAACTAAATGACCAGTTTAGTTTCGAAAAATATGTACCAACTTTGATATATTAGTGGCTGTGAGGGTGAAGGTAACCATTTCATTCAGTGGAAAAATCACCATAACACAGTATTTCCCAATACATCCTAAATATAATGAGCACTGATTGGTGGGTTTTTTTGTGTTTTGCTTTTTTACTTTCTCTTTATGATTTAGGCCTATGGATTCTAGATTTTAAAAAAATTATAGGAACAGAAATCATATAAATATTATTTGCTAGTAGAATGTTGTTTACATAATCATATAATTGAATATGTGTATTGCCGCTTCTTTCACATCTTTCTTATTTTTTTGTGTGTAATACGTTCCTAGACAATAGTGGAAAATAATCTACATGTTTGACAGTTTACTTTCTTCTATGTTCGTTAATAGATTCCTGCTGATTATCATCCTATAGTCAGCAGGGTGAAAAGCGTTCTATCATGGTTTACAGCTTGGCTGCAATATATGTTCCTCACTTTCGGAAACATCCGACGTCTTATTTAGCGTTGCGTTTCTTAGAACTATGGAGATAGATCAGCCAACCCCACTCAGAAACCTCCTGTGTCTCATCTTGTGACTTACATGGCATATTTACCTGTGGTGTTATTCTTCTTTGTTTCCTTTTCTGGCAACACATGAGAGAGATGTAACAGTTAAACATTAAAAATATTACAGTTAGAAAGTTCAACACTCACATTACACAATTAGAAGTTAAACATACACGATCTTACAGTTAGAAGGTTAAACATACACGATCTTACAGTTAGAAGGTTAAACATACACGATCTTACAGTTAGAATGTTAAACATACACGATCTTACAGTTAGAATGTTAAACATACACGATCTTACAGTTAGAAGGTTAAACATACACTATCTTACAGTTAGATGGTTAAACATACACGATCTTACAGTTAGAAGGTTAAACATACACTATCTTACAGTTAGATGGTTAAACATACACGATCTTACAGTTAGAATGTTAAACATACACGATCTTACAGTTAGAAAGTTAAACATACACTATCTTACAGTTAGAAGGTTAAACATACACGATCTTACAATTAGACGGTTAAACATACACGATCTTGCAGTTAGAAAGTTAAACATACACGATCTTGCAGTTAGAAAGTTAAACATACACGATCTTATAGTTAGAAAGTTAAACGTGCACTATTTTGCAGTTAGAAAGTTAAACATACACGATATTGCAGTTAGAAAGTTAAACATACACGATCTTACAGTTAGAAAGTTAAACATACACGATCTTACAGTTAGAAAGTTAAACGTGCACTATTTTGCAGTTAGAAAGTTAAACATACACGATATTGCAGTTAGAAAGTTAAACATACACGATCTTACAGTTAGAAAGTTAAACATACACGATCTTACAGTTAGAAAGTTAAACATACACGATCTTACAGTTAGAAAGTTAAACATACACGATCTTACAGTTAGAAAGTTAAACATACACGATCTTACAGTTAGAAAGTTAAACATACACAATCTTACAGTTAGAAAGTTAAACATACACGATCTTACAGTTAGAATGTTAAACATACACGATCTTGCAGTTAGAAAGTTAAACATACACGATATTGCAGTTAGAATGTTAAACATACACGATCTTGCAGTTAGAAAGTTAAACATACACGATATTGCAGTTAGAAAGTTAAACATACACGATCGTATAGTTAGAAAGTTAAACATACACGATCTTATATTTAGAAAGTTAAACATACACGATCTTACACTTAGAAAGTTAAACATACACGATCTTATAGTTAGAAAGTTAAACATACACGATCTTACAGTTAGAAAGTTAAACATGCACTATTTTGCAGTTAGAAAGTTAAACATACACGATATTGCAGTTAGAAAGTTAAACATACACGATCTTATAGTTAGAAAGTTAAACATACACGATCTTATAGTTAGAAAGTTAAACATACACGATCTTGCAGTTAGAAAGTTAAACATACATGATCTTACAGTTAGAAAGTTAAACATACACGATCTTACAGTTAGAAAGTTAAACATACACGATCTTGCACTTAGAAAGTTAAACATACACGATCTTACAGTTAGAAAGTTAAACATACACGATCTTACACTTAGAAAGTTAAACATACACGATCTTACAGTTAGAAAGTTAAACATACACGATCTTACAGTTAGAAAGTTAAACATACACGATCTTACTATTATACATTTGAACAAACCAGATTGACGGATCCAAAAACCATGCGAGGAGGAGAAATGTAGACAGAAAAATAAGAAGGTAGAGAAATAGGAGTTTATAGACCAAACAAGACAGGTGGAATATTAGCGAACGTAATGACAGACTAAAAATTGGAAAGTGTGCCTATAAAATATAGTAAAATATGAAATATATGTCTCATGATGATGATGATGATGATGATGATGATGATGATGATGATGATAATGATGTCGAGGCGATGATAATGATAGATAGTAGTGGAATGCGGTGACTTTTCTCAATGGGGACTAGAATTATTTTCATTGTGATCCGTAGAGACAAATAAGGACAATATGGCATTTTGTAACCTAATACAGCAATATTCATTATCTCTGAGTGTTAGTATAACCATACTGAATTATTTCTAGTTAAATGAGACGTTTCTCGAAAAAATTTACACATTTTATTTACTTTATAAGAATGTATTAAAAATACAACATTACTCAACAACCTTGTTGTAAATATACAACCCATAAAATGCCTTTAACTCTGGCAAGCGGTGTTGTCTTTAGTCATATTCACATGTTTTAAAATAATATAAAACCGTGTTTTGAAATAACACATAATGTTCATTTTTATTTTATCATAAATGTTAAGAATTATTTTTATTACCTTCTCCCTTTCTTCTAAATTGACCATCAATTTAAACGGAATAATCGGCCGAGAACATCTCGCATACATCAACTTTCCACTAATGTGAGTTAGTTATTCCAAATATTTGTAAAATTTATTTGTGTTTCCTAGTTAATGTTCAGTTCAGGTCAGGTTGCCATGACAAACCCTTTACAAGATTGCTTCACTAACGATATAATTCCATCCTCTTGCAAATCACCACGATGCTGAATTTACCACTTAAAAGCTTATTAAGAGTATATTTCCTTATTACAAAACGCAAACTATAATTTTGTCTTATAAAGTATATAACAGAACAAGTCTATTCTTGCTAGTCAAGTTAATTGAATATTGATACATTGGAATGTGTGGTCCTTGATTCTTGATTAGAAACTGGCTTCACAGCATGAGGGACATTCCCATAAGTGCTCCGCCCCAGCAGCCATTTCAGTGTACATAGACTCAGAGTACCGGTCAGGTGTTGATTGTGTGATCTTCGGGACTTTCCAAAAAATTTACTTTTCTTTCCCTCACCTCTAGATACTCCCATTTCTAACATTCTCTGTATGTGTACGTTCTCATCCTCATTGACATCATCTGCATCTTGAAATGAATTCACTACTGCCTTCATTAAGTCTGCTTTATCTCTTCTCAGCAATGTGCCGTCTATCGCCGCATTGCCTGCCAATAAGTCGGCTCTCTCGTTTCATCTGACCCCAGCATGACCAGGGCAGTATATCCATGTAATGCTCTGTACAACTGAGTTGTTCAATACGTCCCACCATTCTTTTCTTTGCATGAACTTTTCTATCTTGCGCAACATGCTTTGAGAGTCTGTGAGTATTACCGAGTGTGTTGATGTATCAGTTATCAACCAATTAAGAGCTGCTGTAACTCCCTCCATCTCCATTCTCATGCTCGATGTGACAGTAGATATGCTGAAGATTTCTTAACCAACTTTACGACGTTTCTGTAGGCAACATAACCCCAACCGCTTTTATTCGTGTTTCTGTTAACGGATGTTAACATGTTAACGAATGTGTGGTGTCATTGTTGAATGTAATGAAATAATATTGTGACAGATTGAAACGTTTCATTGAATGAAGACCACTTCTGAATTTGTACATAATTTTACTTTGATTTTATATCTCGTGGAAATTAAACATAAAATAGTTTGCTAAAATTACTCTTGGACTTGGCTAATCCTACTAGTCCAATGCCACAACGTCACTGATAGATATATAGTTGTGGTGGTTGTGGTAGTGAATAAGATGATGGCGGTGATGATGCTAGTTACTGTGATAGTGATAATCATGATGACAATGATGATAATGATGATGGTAATGATGATGATGCTAGTTAGTGTGGTAGTAATGATCATTCCGATAATGATGATGTCAGATAGTTGTGTCGAAGATGTTGGTGCTAATGATGATGTCAGATAGTTGTGTCGAAGATGTTGGTGCTAATGATGATGTCAGATAGTTGTGTCGAAGATGTTGGTGCTAATGATGATGACAGATATGGCGATGATGATGATGATGATAATAATTAGTATTGCTGCTTTTGTTGTCTCGATGCTCATGAATTACGAACGATTAGCTCTTACTTTCTGTGTGAAATTGAATAGTTTGTCATTTATGAGCTTACACAGAAACTCATACACAGAAGGCACGCTAATGTTCTAATCGCGGTGCCAATGATTTCAGAAGAAATCTCCAAATCAGAAGGGATAAATAAATATTTGTTAGGATGATTGTGGTGACGGTGGTTATGATGATTATTACGGCAGTTCTTCTTCTTCTTCTTCTTCGTTCGTTCTCATGTAACCACAACGAATATATCGTGTGTGTGATTTCCGCCGGGGAGCGTGGAGTACGTTGTGCTGCAAGTTCCACAGTAGAACTGTGTTATTTACACCTTTGTTGGCCACTTGTGGTCAGGACGTCCGAGGTCCAGCACAATTACGACAGTGATAATGATGATAATGATTATTGGTTTAATGATGATATAAAAGCTTGAAAATATTAGAGAATTGACTTGATTGTTCCGGAATTACTTCATAGGCACTCATAAATGTCAATAAAGCTGTACACGATCTACCAAGAGTATCACAGAACGTAACTCTGTAGCTCCAAGAGAAATCATTATTTATCTTTTAAAAAATCATCTTCCTAAACAGGAAAACGACATTCGAAGGGACGATCTTTTGATTACAAAGTTAAAGGCTTAACACTTCACCATGTGGATCACAGATGGTGGTTATGATAATGGTGATAGTTATGGTAGCGATGATACTGATAATTATACCAAATATATTGGTGTTGATTGATATGATTAATGTTAGTGCCAGCGGTAGTTGTCGTGGTGGTATTGTGATGGTGATGGTGGTGGTAGAAGTGATAATTGTGGTGAGGGTTATGAATCAAGCCAGACTCAACTGTTTTCATCAAATTATTTCGTACTCCATTCACAGATTTGAAATGTTATTATGAAGTGGAAGTCAAGAAAGATATTATGTTTAGTTACCTGACTTTCCAACGCCAAGCGCACCGACAAGCGCCAGATTGAACTCAGGGGGAGCGCCATTGCGATGATACACCTTCCTGCCACTCATGCCGGTTTGGGTTCTTTCTTTTAACTGTGTTCGTTTCTGGAATAACGTTGCACAGTGCAGAGAATTCTTTTTTTTTTATTTCAACGTCGTTAGGTTATTTATAGCACAAGCCAACAAACTGCTGAAAATGTTAATTTCGTTCAGTGGCCCAAACGTTATTTCCGTTTTGAAGATATTTGGCCCAGAAACGTTGTCTTCCCTGGCAACTCAAAAAATGTTTAGACATTGAAGTGTACTGCATCTCCTGTTTGTAAACACAGCAAAATCTTTTATAGCACAGCTTGAATGCGTTTTAATTGTCCAAGTTGGTATTTTAACTAACGCAGTTATGCTTGGTTATGTGCACAGTAACTGTGTACATTATTTATATTTCTACAAGCATCTCCTTTGAGAGCAGCTTGAATTATGATGTTTTCAGAACACACTTATCGTTAACATTGTTTTATATAGTCACTTGTTTTCCTGAATATTTCCTGGAGATCTAGAACACAATTAAACTATTCAATAACATTAATTAATTACATATATTTAAATAAATTAGTTTATAGACAAAATATATATTGAGGATTTATTATCGGGTTGAATTAGACGTGATATTACCACAGGCAACGCAGAAATGGTATGTCTTCCCCGACATATCGCAAGATTTGTATGCTGATAGTTCCCGTTACCCGCTGGTTAAAGACACTCCTTAGATATTAGGTATATTGATTATCGTCTTCGCACATCAGACGTGTCCATAAGATGTTCTGATCTCTCAATAAATCAATCAAAGTGTAGCGTTCAGTCAGATCCAGTCATACATCTACTGTGTTCCCGTTTATGTGCTCTTTTGATCTTTACCCCCAATCTCGTACAGTCTTGAGAACGACCATGATTCATAATTTTGTAAACATTCTGAGCAGAAGAGGTTCCTCAATGATTAACTATTTCAGATCAATTCATTGATCTATGGACATGCTCGCCGCTGTATTGGCCCTTTCAATACCCTTCACTACGCTAATGTAATGGTATCTTTCGTCATGTTCGCCGCTGTATTGGACCTCTCAATACCCTTCAACACGCTAATGTAATGGTTATCTGTCGTCATGTTCGCCTCTGTATTCGCCCTCTCAATACCCTTCAACACGCTAATGTAATGGTATCTGTCGTCATATTCGCCTCTGTATTGGACCTCTCAATACCCTTCAACACGCTAATGTAATGGTATCTGTCGTCATGTTCGCCACTGTATTGGCCCTCTCAGTACCAGTAAACACGCTAATGCAATGGCACGAATTTTAATAGAAACATTCCTGGTCATAGATTGTGGCGATAATTCTACCCACTGACATAGTCAGTTTCCTCCCTTCAAATCACGCTTCAACTGGCAGAGGATGACTCCCGCTTCAACTGACAGGATGACTCCCGCTTCAACTGACAGAGAATGACTCCCGCTTCAACTGACAGGATGACTCCCGCTTCAACTGACAGATGATGACTCCCGCTTTAACTGACAGGATGACTCCCGCTTCAACTGACACAGGATGACTCTCGCTTCATCTTTGTCGATCATGTCCATTGAGTTACTAATCATTCATACACGAGAATAGTTCTATATAATCGTCCATGATAATGTACAAAATCTTCCCAGATTTTATCTCCATGCTAAGACTATTCATTGTTGTAATAAAAGTACCGCTTGATTACTTGACAGTTTTTCAATCGTACAGTGCGGACATAATTACAAGCACATCGTTGATGACAGATGACTGATTCATCAGTGTGTACAAATGATTAAATCATGTTCTGCAGTGTTATCAGCATTAAGCGCCCTGACTTCTGCATCAATCGTCACCAGGTTTTTGTTTTTGGAACTTGTGTCAGCTGACCACAGTGTATGTACCACGTAATGGAACTTGTGTCAAGCGTGCTGACCACAGTGCATGTACCACGCAATGAAGGCGAAATTGGTATTTATTCCTCCCAATGATCATCTATGGTTACACATTTCTCCGAAGATATCTTTTTCCTGTCCCAAAGTGGATCTGCCCTTTTGAGCCTGGATCCTTCACTTTGAGATCCGTAAGTAATGGCTTAAGTGAATCGGCACTGATTTAAAGATATACCCATACTCGCCACATCTTGATTCTCTCAAAATGCGGTGCTTGTTTTTGCACTAGAAAGACCACCTATCTCATTCTGGCTCCTAGTATACCAGTCCTACTCGCGAAGTATTTAATACGAATTCCTTCATTCACGGCGCTGATTTTTCATCTATCGTAACTTTGACTTTCAATAGATGCTCACTACGTCACTAAAGCCCTCGACATCTACAATTCATGGATGCATTTGACACACGTCTGTCTGCACTCCCATTTCTACTAACGCTAAAATTTTCACACACACTATATTTCTATGCATATCGTATTAATTACTTTCGGGAAAAAAAAGGAATCGGTGCAAGAACGACTCCAGATGTTTATAAATAAACACACTCATCCGCATCGCTGAGGATAGAATTCGCTGGAGGACTCTGTGTGCTGAAGCATCCAATGTGGTACCCCTACGACCCTGAAGGGTTATGGGTGTATTGATTGATTTAAATATCAAGATGTATATAAGAACATTAGAATTTATTACTTTTTTTAAAAAACGTCGTTTTTGACAAGGAATAACATCGACATACATATTCAAACCATGTTATTTATCATTTTCTTCGTGTCACTAATAAAAGCAATAATTGTTGTCAACCAAATGTGCATTTCTATTTTATTTTTGTGTACATATTTGTCATAAGCTCTCTTTTGGAGATGCTCTGTGTAAGAGATTTGTACAATATAAGATCAGTACAATATGAGATCAGTACAATATGAGATCAGTACAATATGAGATCAGCAAAATTTGAGATATGTAAAATATGAGATTAGTAAAATATGAGATCAGCAAAATTTGAGATATGTAAAATATGAGATTAGTAAAATATGAGATCAGCAAAATTTGAGATATGTAAAATATGAGATCAGCAAAATTTGAGATATGTAAAATATGAGATCAGCAAAATTTGAGATATGTAAAATATGAGATCAGCAAAATTTGAGATATGTAAAATATGAGATCAGCAAAATTTGAGATATGTAAAATATGAGATCAGCAAAATTTGAGATATGTAAAATATGAGATCAGCAAAATTTGAGATATGTAAAATATGAGATCAGCAAAATTTGAGATATGTAAAATATGAGATTAGTACAATATGAGATTTATTAAGAAGTAGATAATAGATAATCACTGGGAACTTTACATTTTACAAAACACACAGAATTAAATTGTTTGGTCCTCTTATAAGCACATATCCAAAGCTCTTATTTGTTGGAACTTGCATCGGAAGAGCACGCAAATGTAAAACACTTGGTAATAATGTTTTTCTAATCACTGGAAACGCACTTTACAACACACACATCGACATGCTAACCAAAGTGTCTTCGTCAAGGCACACAGCAGCAAGGGACGAGTAAATGACGGAACTGTCAATGTTCGCATCGCAGAACTAAAGAATTTTCGTGTTTCATCCTTTGCTCTCTCGTATTATCTGTTGTGTTATTGATGAAGGCCTATTTGTCGAAGCGCCATTTTTTATATTTTCAGTGATAACGAAATCGTTATTGCCGTTGTTTCCAATTTTGTGTTTTGGATTATAGTTTTGCTGTGATTTTAAGACGTCATCCTAAACATTGAAAGCAAAAGAGGCAAAGGGGTACCATCCAAAAGGTGGATATAGAGTGTGGCATTAAGACTCCACATAACGCCATATCAAGAACCCAAATTAATCTTTTGATCTCGTAGGAAATCAGTAAAAATCAAGGCTACGCCTCTACATACTTCGAGATGCAATGTTACACATCACTAAAGCAAAGGTAAAGGTAACTGCAAACGACAGTGTTATGACCAGCGTCATAAATTACAGTTTCCAATAAGTACTCAACTACAATAGAAGCAACAAAACATACCATATCCTAAGACAGATGGAACGTATTTTCAAGAACAAAATGTAAACATAGACACTAAAGTTGCATTATACAAGTCTATTATTATTCCATCACTGTGCTACCAGTGACCAACCTGGACAATGACAGCACAGTGATAAAAGAAAAATAATGACAGCAGAAATACATGGCTACGAAGAATACTCGGAGGAGTGTCATTAAGAAATAGAATTAGAAACGATAACATCAAACAGATAACCAAAACAATACTAGTATTGGAACACACCAAAGGCCAACAGATAAAGTGGTTTTCACACGCTTCCAGACTACCAACAGATAGCATGCCACAAATGGCCATGACACATAACGACTATAAAGCCAGAGGCAGACCATGTAAACGATGGATCACATAAATAAAAAAGCCACAGGAACAAGCTTACAAACAAGAAGACCATCTCAAGAGAACTGCCCCTCCCTGACGCCGCAAGGCAAACAAGGGCCACAGAGTATAGATAGATGGATGGATGGATGGATGGATGGATGGATGGATGGATGGATGGATGGATGGATGGATGGATAGACCCAACTACCTAGTCAATGATTGACCAGATACCGCCTGACTAGTGTCGCCTACCGCACTAGCTCAGTAGCGGTGGCGTCATCTGTCGACCTTACTGGAGCATGAACCCTGGTGCCCTACTTCCTGGTGGATGGGTACAACCCAGGAGTAATTTTTATTTCAATCTAGGAATAACCAGTGAACTCGAACCGATTCTGCTTTTCAGAGGACGAATGGCTTTCACATTACATTATCGCGACTCCTAACGAACAAAAATAAGTGAAATCAGCTCCACGCCCAACTCTCCTTAGTTATCTCTAGTGTTATATTTGACACATCGCAATTCTGCTCATATTTAATCCGTTTTATGAGACTTGGAAACAAACGGAGCACTGAGCACCGAGGTAATAAGATAGAAAATCATCTTAAGATAGCAGAAATACATTTACTTAAATCCAGGTCGCAACAACTCATTAAAAATTGATCTAAGATAGATCTAAAAAAAAATAACTCTGGCAAAGAAACACCTGAACATAACTCATGAGATGTCTACCTGTAATTATACTTTTTTTAAACTTTAAATGTCAATTTTGTGTGTATCATACATCGAATTATATGGAAACTGCTAAATGTATATTTTTTGCACTTGAGATTTTATGATAACTATATCGTATGTGTCTCATCAGTATGTACCATTGCTAACTAAGTATATGTAGGTTTTCTCAGTATGTACCATTGCTAAGTATATGTAGGTTTTCTCAGTATGTACCATTGCTAATTTTAGCGTAGGTTTTCTCAGTATGTACCATTGCTAAGTATAGTATAGGCTTCTCAATGTGTACCATTGCTAAGTTTATCGTAGGTTTTCTTAATATGTACCAGTGCTTAGTATATGTTTCTCAGTAGGTAACATTGTTAAGTATAGTGTATGTTTGTCAGTTGGTAACATTGTTAAGTATAGTGTATGTTTGTCAGTTGGTAACATTGTTAAGTATAGTGTATGTTTGTCAGTTGGTAACATTGTTAAGTATAGTGTATGTTTGTCAGTTGGTAACATTGTTAAGTATAGTGTATGTTTGTCAGTTGGTAACATTGTTAAGTATAGTGTATGTTTGTCAGTTGGTAACATTGTTAAGTATAGTGTATGTTTGTCAGTTGGTAACATTGTTAAGTATAGTGTATGTTTGTCAGTTGATAACATTGTTAAGTATAGTGTATGTTTGTCAGTTGGTAACATTGTTAAGTATAGTGTATGTTTGTCAGTTGATAACATTGTTAAGTATAGTGTATGTTTGTCAGTTGGTAACATTGTTAAGTATAGTGTATGTTTGTCAGTTGATAACATTGTTAAGTATAGTGTATGTTTGTCAGTTGATAACATTGTTAAGTATAGTGTATGTTTGTCAGTTGATAACATTGTTAAGTATAGTGTATGTTTGTCAGTTGATAACATTGTTAAGTATAGTGTATGTTTGTCAGTAGGTAACATTGCTAAGTATAGATCGGCGTTCTAGAGTTTTCTTCATTAGATTAGATCACTTTAACGTTTTATTCCCTGTGTGCTGCCGACGTTAAAGAAAGAGCATCATATTTGACGTTCTAGTTTTTCTACATTAGATATGGTTAGACGGAGGGGTTGGGTGGGTGGGAACAAGTTTTACAAGGAAGGGGACCGCGGACAAACTAATGGTCCATAACCACTGATGTCGACCAAAAGAAGCCGTATGAGTTAAGTTTAGACGTTTAATAAGTTTAATGTCCAAAATATTTCAGTTTTCTATGTAAAATTGTATTTACCAGACATCCTTCCTCTATATTCAGCATACTCAAAACGTCATTGTTCCTTATTTATTCTGTCCAGGAAATTCGTAATATTGCCCTATACCAATTTCAATGCCGATATTCCATCTGCCGTTGTTCTATTTATTGTCCAAATCTCGCCGTTGTATATTGCAATTAGAAAAATCTATGATCTAAGATGTATAACTTTTGTCCTTTATTACAGTTTTTCCATATATTTTTCATTTCTTTTAATTTCGTTATCGCTAATATTTTCCTCATTTCCATTGTACAACCAGCTAAACTGTTTATATTTGCACCCATATAATCAAACTTGTCGACGTTTTTCAGTTCCATGTTATCTATTTTAATTCTTTGTGTTACTTTGGTTGTATCTGTTGTCATGATCTTGTTTTTCTGTATGTTTAATTGAAGGTTTTGTTCTTCCCTGTATGCTTTTGTTTTAATGATCATCCTTTCTAGACCTTCCATGTGTGTAGTTATGATTACTGTATCATTTGTGTATCTTATCTCTGGTATTTCATATCCTCCTATATTTAGGGATGTAATTTTGTGTGTCCTTTGTCGTTCCTTACTTTCCTCAAGATGTTTTCCGCATATACATTATATAAGTATGATGATAGGGTGCATTTAGTCTTACCCAGCTTTCTCCCGAAAACCATTCTGAGATATCACCATTAACTCTCACGTCTGCTTGTTGATTATAGTAAGGTGATTCAATAAGATATTGTTAGATGTTCTGGGAAGCCCATTTCTCTCATTATTTCCCCTAGTTGCTGATGTTGTACGCAATCAAATGCTTTGGAATAATCAATAAAACACAAGTATAGATCTGATTTGAATTCTCCGATTCTGTGGCGATGTAGTATAGAGGGCGTATGTGGCGGTAAAGGTACCTAGTTCGATTCCCACCACAGGCAATTTTGTATCCGGACCCTTCAGAAAGCAATGGCATTCTACTGAACGTATTTATATTGCCTACAAAATCTGTACAGCCACAAAATTCTGGAGTGATGGTTACATCCTGAATGTTACAATTGTTATTTATTTTTGTAACTCTCTACATTTTTTTATATTAATTTTTATATTTAGTAAATGATCTTTTGTGCCACTGCCTGACTGAAATCCTGCTTGTACCTCTTTAACTGTGGTTTCTAATTATGTTGTATTTTTTCATAACTGTTCTTTATAAAAAATCTTGCTTGCTTGGTTAATTAATGCTGCTGTTATATAGTCAGTACATAATTCAAGATCTCTTTTTTTTGTAGGGGATATATATATATAGAGATTTTTTCCATTCTTCGGGCCATGTTCAGCTCTTGAAAATGTTGCAGCATTATTTAGACTTAATATACTAAATATTCAATTATATTATGTGAATCATTCCTGTATAACTATTGTTGGATTTTAAGCTGTGTCAATAGATTTATTCACGTTGCCACGGCAATGTGCTGATCAACCTTCGAACCACTAGCACTTTCTAGAAAGTTGTTTTTGAGAGACTAGAAAACTAATCAATCTATAACCAAACAGAGGAATGAAGATTTGCAAATAACAACAACATATGCGAGGGTGATGACCAATGATTAAGTCATCAATCAATTGCCATGATGAGTGGTTAGGCGATCATGTTTCTCTACGACTCTCTATCTCTTCTATTGTTAATAAATTCAGTTGGTAACTTCATTTGTGTCACAGCAACAACCCCTCCATCAACTTCTCTCTTTGTTTTCCTCTGTCTCTTCTCCACATGATCTTTCCAGTGGTTACTAAACTTTTTTTTTACTTTTTTCATCACATGCCCTAAAAATCTTGATTGTTTTTAACGTTTGCTATAATTTGTCATTTTACTCTTAATCTACCTTTTCTCAGGTACATTTTTATTTCTGTTACTTTCCCATTTCATGATGATAGGTTACAATTGCAACTATCAATATTTCCACACACAAAAAAAACCACTTTACTAAACAACAGATAGGATAAAATGATTTATAAAATACCTTTAACTATCTAGTACTAAATCATAAGTGCTTGTAAAGTTTCTTATGCAGTACATTTAACTAATCAGTACTATATAATCAAGACGTTGTAAAGACATCGTTCTATAAATTAGGGAAGAATCCTCCATGTGGTAACCATGTCGAAATGTAAAGTGAAGAATAGAGACACTATAACATGTCATATACGTTACAGAAAGCCGATTAAGCAACGTTTTTGGTGCTGAAGTTGAATGCTCCATCCTATAGTTTTACGTAACAAAAAAAAGCATGCGAAGCCGAGTATTTCGGGTCCAAATACGCTGAGTCAAGCTGTATGCCCTACACTATGACACAACACATTCCATATTACCTAATTCATTATGCTAATCAGAAGGGGTTTGTTAATAAATACAGAGGGAAAAGAAAAAGAAGATGAAGAAAAACATGTGAAACGAAAGGAAATCATTCAAAACTTGTAAACAAAATACCACGAAAGAATTTTCAATGATTTTTAGAAATACGAACCTCTACGTGTTACTTCCATATATCTTATCTTCATACTGTTAGCGTTGGTTTAGCTATGATTCTCCTCTTTCAACTATCCCGTATACTATCATTTTCAACACGTGTTTCACATCTCTTGATATGTTCATAAATCTTTTCTGCTATTCGTATTTTCAATGGTTTATCGAGCGGAGCGCAATAGGTGGTTGACAAAATATGGCCCGCGGGCCAGATCTGGCACGATAAGTCATTTTTTTCAAGCCCTATAGTCTGATCTATTAGTAATATGTGCACTGGGCCCAGAGCACAGAAAACAGTAATCGAAGGTACAAAAAACTAAACAAACAGATGCTTGCCCCATGCCACACAAAAGACACCTCAATCTGGATCACCGATCGGAAAAGATTGTCAAAGACGAATGTTACCGTTACCGTGAAGTTGTTTCTTAGTCACGAATGTTCTTCAACTTTCATTCTCACACTCCCGCTGGTTTTCTCTTGTAGTAGGACAATGTTCCTACTAGATTTCCAGTAAGATGTAGTTCACAGAATGAGATTGCTTTGTGTCGTCGTTTTATTTCCACCAATGGCTCGACACATCCGTTTCAGTGAAAGCCACATATCAATAATAGTATTTCACGCAAAATGTTTCCACAAATTATAATTTATTGGCTTATGTTTCCAAACTGTATGAACCTTGATAGTTGCCAAACATACCAGTAAATATTTAGAGGTCAATCGAAAAACGAATGAGATGTCCTTATTTCTGCCAAATACGGAATTGTCAACACATGCCAACACATGATGTACGTGTTGACGATAAATTAGGAACTATGATCACGGTAGCCAAGAAATTAATGATTAGTAATTAGGCGTATCGACATCACGGCACTGTTCTTAAAGTCATGGTAGCCAAGAAAACATTTAGAAAGAAGAACATATTGTTAACATCAATTAACAGCAATATTAGGAACTGGCAAAGATAGATCATTAGATATTATGTGGCTGTTTCTCCTCCAAGTTGTTTCTCCTCCAAGTTGTTTCTCCTCCAAGTTGTGTTTCCAGTGTAACATTTGAACTCCAGCGTCAAGTAAGCACATATAACTTCTTGTAGTTAAAACAGTTGCTTGAAAAATGAAAGGTATAACGAGAAGAAGTAGGGGGTAGAATCAAGAATGAAATATTTAACAAGAAGAGACATTTTCAAAAAATGAAAGGTGTAATAAGAATAGACAGGACAAGAATGAAAGGTGTAACGAGAGGAGACAGGATCAAGAATGAAAGGTGTAACAAAAAGAGACAGAAGCACAAATGAAAACTGTAACGAGAAAAGATAGCATCAGGAATGAAAGGCGTAACGAGAATAGAGAATCAAGAATGAAAGGTGTAACGAGAATAGAGAATCAAGAATGACAAGTAACGAAAAGAGAGAATCACGAATGAAAGGTGTAACGAGAAGAGAAAATCAAGAATGAAATGCGTAACGAGAAGAGAGAATCAAGAATAAAAGGTGTAACGAGAATATAGAATCAAGAATTACAAGTAACGAAAAGAGAGAATCACGAATGAAAGGTGTAACGAGAAGAGAGAATCAAGAATGAAAGGTGTAACGAGAAGAGAGAATCAAGAATGAAAAGTAACGAAAAGAGAGAATCAAGAATGAAAAGTGTAACGAGAAGAGACAGGATCAAGAATGAAACAATATGTAAATAAGTGGTTCACACGTTGGTTTGAAATTTTACCAACAAACAACGCTTAAGGGGCTAGACCTACCCAGAAAAGGGGTTACTTTCTCTTTATTTTTGTAAAGTAGTCAATTCTGCAGATATTCAAATACAATTTAGCCCATAGTTGAATATAAACTGGTGATTTAGTATAAATTCTTCTTGACTTAAAAATCATGAACTAATTAGTTCACATAATTCATTATGTAATTAAGACACATTTACAAATTCAAATATGCTGATGCTGATTTGTACACTCAAATCAAAAATGTAATTCAAATATATTTTTATTTTTAGTTTCTAGTCTCAAAATCAAACAATCAAGTATATATCTGACTTATCTACCTCCTGAACATTGGAAATAACTGTATGTGGTTAAGTTTTCTAAACAAATTTGGCTGAAATATTACATAAAAATTGTACAGATATTTCTCAATAAATAGTGTTATAAATGTGTTTCTTTCAAAGTAAGGACAGTGAAAATGGTTTATGTTCCAGGTATAGGACAAATGCCCATTCCCTAAAAATCTTATATGAGTCTAGCTTACAAAATATAGAAGAAGTGGTTTAAAAATCACACAGATATATTCAATCAATCAATGAACCCGTAACCCTTCAGGGTCGTAGGGGTACCACATTGGATGCTTCAGCACACAGAGTCATCCAGCGAATTCTATACTCAGCGATGCGGATAAGTGTGGAAATATCTCGTCGTGTCCATTCCTTGATGTTGTCTGTCCATGCCTTTATTTTCCCTCCTCTGATTCTTTCCTCTTTGACAGTTCCCTGCAGTATTGTTTTTGACTTGGAATCATGCCTGCATAGATGTCCAAACCATGCTAGTTTTCGTCGTTTCACTATTGAAAGCACTAGTACCTGGACACCTGCACACATCTCTACTTTATTTCTTACGAACAAATTGGTTTTATGCTCCCTATATGAAATTCGTAGAATTCGTCTGTAGAATTTTGTACTCGGAAGCCTGTAATCGTCCCTCCATGTCCGCAACGAGTGTCCAACTCTCACAACCATACAGTACAACAGAAAGCACAAGCGACTTATACAGTTTGATTTTCACTCCAACATTCACTCCAGATTTTCACTGATGTTGCTTTTCCAAATCACCGTTAGTCTTGACAAGGATGCTAAAGCCATCTTCAGCCTTACTTTTAGTTCTGCTTTGCATTTGCCATCGCTGCATATACTGAATCCGAGGTATTTGAAGATATTCACCACCTCAAGCATGCATTCATTCATCGTGATGTTAGTCTGTTTTTCTGTGTCTGCTTTTAACCAAGATTTTGCTTTAACCAAGAACCAACAAATATATTATTTGTTGGAAAAAAAATCACACATGCAAAAATTAAATATACCAAATTTAAATTCACTTTTCCACAAAAACTATGGCCTATACACACAAAATGTAAACTGCGTAAGACAATAGTTACTTTGAGATTTATGAAAATCGAACTTGTTTTCGTAAGCATTTTAAAAGTGATTTTTTTAAATAATTCTTTCTTGGTCTAGCCCCTTAATCTGCTCAGTCATGTCACTAGATTTCCTAGAGAGAGAGAGAGAGAGAGAGAGAGAGAGAATCCATCCAAAACCTATAAAAACAATGGCATACTAATCGAGGTTAAAAAAATGGTGATGCGGTAAATATATTCCTGCCTAAATATGTAAGAAATACCAAACATACCTGTTACCTGACAGGTAACACTGTAGTATTTTGAAATATGAACTTTCTAGAAATATTTGTTCAACTGCCTCTTTACACAATTCGTCACATTTTAGACATCTATGTGGTAGGAAGGTACACCCAGCGCATTTCGCACAAAAAGCAATGGCACTACTATTAAATGTAAATATTGCCTCGAACATCACTACATAAAACAAATGATGGGGTAATAGATACGTTCTCAAGAGGATTCACTAACAAACAATGGGACGTGAGGTGAATTAAGTCATTAGTGATTGGGCTATATGGTTTATCGGAGTTACAAATGTACTCTAAGCATTAGGCGACATGATTAGGTGACATTTGTTTATTGATTAGGTGAAATGTGTAGGTGACATGATTGGGTGGCATGTGTAGGTGACATTACGTGACATTTGTAGGGGCCATGATTATGTGACATGTGTAGGTGACATGACTGGGTGGCATTGCAAATGAGATTCGGTGACATGTGTAGGTGACATGATTAGATAGAATAAACCTACATTTGTTTTTGTTGACCCTCCTCCTCCGCACCAACTTGTTGATGTAATGTATGCACATTCTTCAACCAAAATTGATTTTGTCTGTGAATAAATAAGGTCCCACAGCAAAGTAAGGTAGGAGTAAAGGTAAAGGTAGGTCCGACTGCAGCAGCTTGCTGTCAGAAATGAAGGAAATTCTTCATATAATAAACGCAGTAACTAATAAGTGGGGTGGTCAGTTCCCTTTCATTGCTGTATTCACCTTCGGACCCATAGGTCAGCTAGGATTAATTATGTTTTGAAATAACTTTTTAAATTAGGAACAAATTCACATATGCGTCTTTCGTATTATATAGCTGAAAATTGTATGACAACCAACATGGTTTTAACCTCTATACCATTATACTATATGACAACCAACATGGTTTAACCTCTATACCATTATACTATATGACAACCAACATGGGTTTAACCTCTATACCATTATACTATATGACAACCAACATGGGGTTAACCTCTATACCATTATACTATATGACAACCAACATGGGTTTAACCTCTATACCATTATACTATATGACAACCAACAAGGTTTAACCTCTATACCATTATACTATATGACAACCAACAAGGTTTAACCTATATACCATTATACTATATGACAACCAACATGGTTTTAACCTCTATACCATTATACTATATGACAACCAACGTGGTTTTAACCTCTATACCATTATACTATATGACAACCAACATGGTTTTAACCTCTATACCATTATACTATATGACAACCAACGTGGTTTTAACCTCTATACCATTATACTATATGACAACCAACATGGGTTTAACCTCTATACCATTATACTATATGACAACCAACATGGGTTTAACCTCTATACCATTATACTATATGACAACCAACATGGTTTAACCTCTATACCATTATACTATATGACAACCAACATGGGTTTAACCTCTATACCATTATACTATATGACAACCAACATGGTTTAACCTCTATACCATTATACTATATGACAACCAACATGGGTTTAACCTCTATACCATTATACTATATGACAACCAACATGGTTTTAACCTCTATACCATTATACTATATGACAACCAACATGGGTTTAACCTCTATACCATTATACTATATGACAACCAACGTGGTTTTAACCTCTATACCATTATACTATATGACAACCAACATGGTTTTAACCTCTATACCATTATACTATATGACAACCAACATGGGTTTAACCTCTATACCATTATACTATATGACAACCAACATGGGTTTAACCTCTATACCATTATACTATATGACAACCAACATGGTTTAACCTCTATACCATTATACTATATGACAACCAACAAGGTTTAACCTCTATACCATTATACTATATGACAACCAACGTGGTTTTAACCTCTATACCATTATACTATATGACAACCAACATGGTTTTAACCTCTATACCATTATACTATATGACAACCAACGTGGTTTTAACGTCTACACCACTATATGTTACAACAACCATGGTGACGTTAAACTCTGCATGACTATACTTTAATTTGTGTTTGTATTTTACATTCAGTGAACCTAACTTAAAGTTATGTACTACACTGTTTCAAATGATGTATGTAATCCTTCTTTGTTTTACCTGGAAACGTCATAAACTAATCTACATTTCATGATTAAGTTCCACTGTTCCTCACACCTGTAAATGCCACTGTTCCTCACACCTGTAAGTTCCACTGTTCCTCACACCTATAAGTGCCACTGTTCCTCACACCTATAAGTGCCACTGTTCCTCACACCTATAAATGCCACTGTTCCTCACACCTGTAAGTGCCACTGTTCCTCACACCTATAAGTGCCAGCTGTTCCTCACACCTATAAGTGCCACTGTTCCTCACACCTATAAGTGCCAGCCGTTCCTCACACCTATAAGTGCCACTGTTCCTCACACCTATAAGTGCCACTGTTCCTCACACCTATAAGTGCCACTGTTCCTCACACCTATAAGTGCCACTGTTCCTCACACCAATAAGTGCCACTGTTCCTCACACCTATAAGTGCCACTGTTCCTCACACCTGTAAGTGCCACTGTTCCTCACACCTGACGACTACATGTCAAAAATTAACGTTCAATCGAGAGTAAATGTACAGAGATAGACTGCTACTGTATCAATACATCTTGACCTATGACCTATTCATTTCAAATGCACTATCTAATAAGTAAAAATTTTTAAAACAAGATTCTGTAGGTGATTTCACACGCCGAAGTTGAATATATCGGGTCAGTGAACAAAAAAATGTGATGCAATGCATTTCCTTTCTCTGGACGACATCCTGTTGGAAATTTTCATATGACCATTGTCCTGCTGTAGGGAGGTACAGGTGGGAGTGTGAGAACGAACGTAATACAAACAAATCTTGCGCAAGAAATGGCGCAGTAACGGGACACATTACATATTTTTTTAAATCCCGAAATATCTAATGTAAGCCGTAAATTAGCAATTATAATCACTAAAGACTAAATATAACATCAGTTTCTTATCAACGCCATAGATTATATGGTTAAATGGACATTATAAAACCAGTTATACATAAGGGACTGTTGATAATAAATCTCTAGATCTTCATACAAGTAAAGAATATTGTGACGCAATTTGACAAAGTGAAATACAGTACTGCTGCTTGTACAAGATTGTGTTTATATTTTATGTATGTTTGTATCCCATCAAAAAGTACTGAAATGAATGGCATGGGGAATAGGCGAGTTCTTAAAGTCTAGAAGTGGGAAGCCTTTTAGAATTGGCGTGTTATATTAAGCTTTGTTCTCGTGGTGGCCTGAAAACCTTTGCTACATGTTCAATATAGACTTTAAGTAGTGTTTCCATTAATCTGGGGCCAGCATATAGCATATTTTTAGTTTAGCCCTGCAGCCGACAGAGATGGTCTTGTCGGAGGCATTTAGCCAGCGTGCCGTATTTTATCAGCCACTGCTCTAGTACAATAATTCTATTGCTAGTATCACTGCTCTAGTACAATCATTATATAGCTGGCACCACTGTTTTATTGATCAATCAATCTATTACTAGCAACACTGCTCACGTGCAATCATTCTATTGCTAGCACCACTGTTCTAGTACAGTTAATCTATTGCTAACACAACTGTTCTCGTATAATCATTCCATTGATAGCGCACTATTTTAGTATACTCATTATATTTCTAGAACCACTGTTTTAGTACAATCATTCTATTGCTAGTACCACTTGTAGTACATTCATTCTATTGCTAGTACCACTGTTTTAGTACAATCATTCTATTGCTAGTACCACTGTTTTATTGAGCAATCAATCTACTGCTAGCAACACTACTAAAGTATAATCATTCTATTGCTAGGACCACTGTTCTAGTGCAATCATTATATTACTAGCACAACTGTGCTAGGACAATCATTATACATGCTTGTAACGTTAACACTAACTTATCCTCATAATAGGCGCAAAGCAAAATTTGTAAATGTTATCTCCCTTTCGTGTCCTAAACGATTTCTGTTGACATTTATCATCCGCAAGTCTTTGTAACAATTGTTGCATGTTCATGGGCTTTATTTACACATCACACAATTTTCGCGTACACGAAATCGCTGCAGCAAATAACATCTCGTTGTCTTCAAACAGCACTGAGCAAAATACCATCCGCGTGACCAAATTCGACCTCTCGGTAATTTTGTCTGGCCAAACCGGATGATGTACAGTTACTATATACCTGGCTTTAGAACGCATAAAACAGAACTTACAAATTTAAGGAAAGAACCAAAAAAAATAGATTTCTAGTACTATACTGCGCGAGAAAAGATCAACCAGGTCCGCTATTCCAGAACGCTTGCCCGCTAAGAATATCTTAGAACTACCAACAGAACATTGTTGAGGAATCGGTAACAGAAGATGTTTTCATTTGACTCCAATTATATTGAGATATTTCAGCTTATAAAATGAGAGGAATTCTTCCATGAATCTTTTGGTAAGATTACACATCAAGTCAGAAAGTCATCACAGATATGGCGCAACAGTGATCAAATACTGAAGGACATATGCAAGGGTAGTCTGGTTTGGAATACGCACAGTATCTTTTTATTGTACACATACCAAGCAGATATATATATATATATATATATATATATATATATATATATATATATATATATATACACACAAACTGTTACTTTTAGTAGATCACCAAAATATCTGAAATATCTGGGGAGTGTATCACTCGCAGCAATAAGTAGCACTAAGACAATTTTCATGTGAAATTAGATGCTGTGGTCAGATTTCCAGTCCTCGTTTTCTCACACGCGAGGTAAATTACATGACCACTATGATGTATCTATAACACAAAGTAAGGTTGTTTGCATTTTTTATATCAACAGTTGGCAATATGTTTCAAGTCTCTTAACAAATGCCCCTATACTTCACTATTGTCTTGCTATATCTTTGCTGTATATATTTGTATGTATCTTGATATATAAAAATCTTGAAGATTTGAATTATATGTATTGTTTCTTTTCTCTGCTTTTCTTGTAAGAATTGGCAGGATTGAATGACGATCGACTTTTTGGATATGACAAATTTGTTGGTTTGATATTCAGTAATATTGTCACGTCTCAGAACGTGTGTAACTCCTTCAATCCACATTCTTCTTGGTCTTCCTCTACCTCCTCTTTTGTTCAGTATAATAATGTGTGTTCTTGCTGTTTGAAAATATGGGCGCAGTCTCCTTCTGTGATCGAACCACTTAATCTGAACTGAACAATTTAATTTTACCTTTATAACTCCATAACATGCCAATATTAGTTATATCTAACTACCAAATTGTATCGTATTATAGTGCTTAAATTTTCGTGTTTGTAAGTAGATGCGCTTGCTACCGTAGTCTTGCCTTTTCATGTCTTAGATCTTTGCCTATACTTATGTTAACTTTCTCAAATAGTTGTAGTTAGTATTTGCTATACAAATGTTGATGATCGTAGTTACAAGTTTCCTTTCATGGTTTGGTTCAACATATACTCTTCCTTCCTTCACGCTCGTTTTCATTTATTGTCTTCCGTATTTTACCAAATGTATTAATTATATTGAAATGCCTTTATATATTTTCCTGAATTTTGCTTGGAAAGTTTTGATCATATGCTTTTCTATGTCTTAGTTTTAAAAAAAGTTGTATTTCTATAATTGGTATTTTTTTTCTATTTGTGTACATAAAATTGGTATCAAATCATATTCTATGTGTAGCCATCAGCAGAGCATTTTTAGCTGTAGTGATTTTATAGGCAGTATTATCGTTCAGTAGTTTATTATAGCTTTAGTAATGCTCCGGAAGCAAAACTACTCACTGTGGCATCTTAACACAGAACTTTGGGCATCGCGTAAAGTAAAAAGCATGTAGCCAATATGGACTGGATATAAACATCCACAAAACAAAAACATCATGACAATCAGCAAAGTCACAGACGAACAGGTGCTAAAGTAAAAAAGTACGTGGAGATAAACTACAAGTAGAACATTATCTAAACTACAAGTAGAACATTATCTAAACTACAAGTAGAACATTATCTAAACTACAAGTAGAACATTATCAATATATCGGGAACATTATATCACAAATGATGATAGATGTGAAACAGAAGTTAAAAGAAGAATAGGAATAGCTAACAAAAATGTACCTTCAATGCCTTGAGGAAAATGTTGACATCTAAACAAATTACAAACACACTAACAATGAGAATAATAAAATGCAACATCTATTCTATATTAATGTATGGCAGAAACATGGACAATAAACAAACAATTAGAAGATATAAGTGATGCCTTTGCGATGTAGATATATAGAAGAATAGAGAGAACATCATGAAAAGAGAAGAAAACAAATAAAAACGTCTAATAACACTTAATATGAAGAAAGAATTATAATAGGAAATAAAGATCCAGCAAATAAAATATTTTGGACACATTAACAGTTATACCGCCTTGTTGAAGACGTTATTTGAGGGTAAAGTCGACGGGAGGCGAACAAGAAGTAGGTAGAGATACAAGTGGGAGAGTAACATCACGAGATGGACAGGTTGCAGCCTATCAGAGTGCACCACCAAGACAGGAGACAGGGGATGGAGGTCTGTTACAGCCAACCAACGTTGTGGAGACGGACTTAATGACGATTATGGGCATCAGAGACGCTATCTTTACTCTCGTCGCTACAGAACCCGACAATTTGTCATTAATTTTCTTAGTGCAATCGTTGTGCACTGTCCATCACACATCTCCGCACTAAATACTCACAGCTCGTATAACCTAACTTCACCACTTATGTAGTAAGTTCACAGTAACGCTGTATACATCTGTTATATTTCATCAATTTTTGGCTTGCGGTTTTGGTCTATTGATAAGTGCATTCTAATCATTGATTATCTATCTTCATCAATTATGTTATTTTGTCTTTGCTAATCACAACGTTTACTTTGTCTATGGTAGTACCAATTTGTTTCTAATATTTTACTTTTTTCTGTCATGTCTTGTATTGTCTAGTCATGTGTGCCGTGATCGTCATGAGGAGCCGAAGACTTCTATTCTTTGCCATTTGGGAGTCTTCAGTTGAATTTAGATTGTTTCCCTTTAAAATGTCTGTGATTTCTATCCATCTGCATCTTGGACGACATTTCTCTCTAAAGCCGAACGCTCTCCTGTTGTATGTTGCTGTGGGAGTAGGTTGGGATTCATTCTTGTTAGATGACCGAACCATTTGATCTTTTATCATTTTATCAAAACTGTTATGTTAATTGTGGTTGTTTCATTTCACTATATGGGGCTGTCCAGAAAGATTGAACGGAGGAGGGACGAGATATTGTGGGTCTGAAAATGTTTGACAGCTATTGACAAGGGGAGATCGGGTTTGACAAATGTTGACGACATCAATTGTGCTTATATACAACACAACTAAATTGTATAAATTTGAAACTTTGTTCTATCGGTATGAAATAAAAGATGTATTTATATTAAAAACTTTTCTGCAAACATTTTTAGTTGGACTGGAGGGGGAGATGTGACTTCATTTAGCAGGATTGTTCCTGAATTCTTCACAGTTTGTTGACAGGGGGAAGATGGTCAGAAAAGTATACAAAAATTTTGATATAATTTATGAACTACCCCTATTTCTACACAATAACAACCGGTGTAGCACACGAGATACATTTAGTTAGATGTTTACTACTAATATTTACTCTGGATACAATACATAAAATGCTTGGTCTCACGCTTAAACGCATCACACCGTAAGCATAATCGTGTAACAGTATAAATATGTTGGCTTCACCCGCAATGTGTTTTTGTTGCTGACAAAAACACAAATATTCATCGGCGTTCAGACCGGCAAAATTTTATAACAGTTATAAATATTTTTTTTATACAAATACTTCCAATTCTTTTGAAGCTTGACGTAATTTCACTTGATATATTTGTAATTCTTTAGGTTTTTAGAAACACTCATTACTTAATGACAATCAATTTAAAATAACTTTCTATGTTATTTAAAATGTTGAAATTTCTTGAAGCAATGAATAATTAAATTATTTAAATCTTATTAAATAATAATATAAGGTGAATATCTTCTTCTCTTCTTCTGCGTTCGTTCTCAAAATCGTGCAGATTAGCAGAATGTAGTCCGGAGAACGGAATGCGTTGTGTCATGGTTTACAGCATTGCTGCGATATCTGCGCCTTTTGGCCTGACACTACCGACTTCAGCATGGTTTTGGGTTGCTGACCCTATATGGGATGGGGCAGCCAACTCCATCCCATAACCTACTTAGTCGCCTTTTACGAGATGCGTGGAAGGTAAAAAGTGTTGCTATTCTTTGCTTCCCTTTCAGGCCCCGACAACACACGGGCTAAGGAGAATATCTTATAAGGAGAATATTTTTTTTTAATTCTTTAACGTTAAGGAAACAATAACCTATGAATTACAAGAAAAGAGTCAAGTATAATTAATAATTAACGGATGGCGGTATCATACTGTGTTTCGGGCAACACGCCTTAATCACAAAAGAAATATAACAAAAACACATCGATACATCTAACCAATTAAAAAAAATCAAAAAGCGAAAAGCAACACACACACACAAATGAGAAAATGTATATAGACACAAGCGGTGTACTTTGTGACATTTTGGTCTCTGATAACCTGCTTATTATTCATAATCACTAATAACTTTACAACCACGAGAAATCACCATTACATGTTATTTATAGATTTAATTACATATTTTTCCTAATGTATCTCACTTTGACAATCCATCTTTTAACTGTCGTTGCATTTATGACAATTCATCACATAAGCTATCACCAACTAGTATAGGTTACCACATGTTTCTGTTTGAGAACCAACGACTGATTAACCTATTTAAATGTCCAGTATTTTACGTTTATTCAACCTCGCCCTGTGTACCACTCGACATTCCACGCATAGGCGGCTACATTCATAAGGAATAGAAATAAATAACGCAATAAATAACATATATTTAAGCTATGTGTTCTGTGTATTTCCTACTGTAGAAACGTTTATCTCAGTCGTTAGACAGAGAGAGAGCATGTATAACATCGTGGCTTATCACGTTCGATGTCAAGATAATAACCAGGTAATGTTTAAATAAGGAATGACATGGTAGTCACTTAACATCGCATTTCAGCAAGTAGTCACTTAACATCGCATTTCAGCAAGTAGTCACTTAACATCGCATTTCAGCAAGTAGTCACTTAACATCGCATTTCAGCAAGTAGTCACTTAACATCGCATTTCAGCAAGTAGTCACTTAACATCGCATTTCAGAAAGTTGTCACTTAACATCGCATTTCAGAAAGTAGTCACTTGACATCGCATTTCAGAAAGTAGTCACTTGACATTGAATTTTTTTTGTAGTCACTTAACATCGCGTTTCAGAAAGTAGTCACTTAACATCGCATTTCAGCAAGTAGTCACTTAACATCGCATTTCAGAAAGTAGTCACTTAACATCGCATTTCAGCAAGTAGTCACTTAACATCGCATTTCAGAAAGTAGTCACTTAACATCGCGTTTCAGAAAGTAGTCACTTAACATCGCATTTCAGCAAGTAGTCACTTAACATCGTGGCTTATAAAGTTTAAGGTCAAGATAATATTTACAATATATTTCTTACACTGATTGAAGTTGTAACTCGATATAAAATTCAAAAGTCGCGGTGAGTTTTACAAAAACTACTTATGTACACTCTCTTTGATCCACTCTTTGAATTTACCATTGCATCGCCTGGGCACATAGAGTATGAATATATCATATAAGTATGAGCCATATTAAACATTCCATGTCATGTGACGTATTCTTTCCAGAATGTTGTCTTCCAAATGACCTCCCTCAAACTTTCTATGTCTTAGGTCATTCGGTTTGCATTTCAAACAACGTATTCATGTTATCTTTAATGTCGTCAGTCCATTGTCTTCTTGGTCTGCCCTTTCTCCTCCACCTATGTGTTCTGATGTCCATTATTTGTCTTTCTAAACAGTTATGTCTCTTTATATGACCAAACAGGTATAGTTTTCATTTTGTTATTGTGTTTAGTAACCAACACTCTGGAATCTTCAATGTTTTTATAATATCTGAGTTTCTGATTTGTCTTCTATGATATTTTGTGTATCTTCATTGCCGCTGATTTACTTAGGGTCCATGTTTCACAGCCCCGTATGTTGCCACTGGAAAAAATAAACGTTCTTAGCATTAACAGTTTCGTTTCTATTCATTTGTTTTTCCATATCTTTTTCAAACTTGTCATTTTACAATATGCCATTGCCAATCTTATCCTTATTATTCCATGCAGTCTCCTGCACCGTTGATGTTTGCTCCTAGTATTCGAATTTATTCATACATTCTATCGCAGTATTGTCCATTCTAATTTTTGCTTGTTGTGTTGTTGTATCTGTTGACATGTTTTTTGTTTTTGCGCGTTTAAATATAAGTTTTGTGATCTGCTGTATTTTTGTATGTTCTTGATTAGTTGCTCCAATCCCTTAATATCATATAAAGAAGCACAGTGTCATCTGCGTAGCGTAGTTCAGGGATGTCAAAACCACCGATGTTTAAAGCGTGGTAGTCAGCGTTGTGTATGTCTTCTCTCACGTTCCTCATTATACTTTCTGCGTAGATGTTGAACAGGTATGGAGAGAGTGTGCATCCCTGCCTTACTCCACTATGTACCTAAAACCACTCTGAGAGATCGCCCTCTAACTTCACTGCAGCCTTTTGATCGTGGTAAACTTCTTCTATTAGATGAATCAGATGTCTTGGGTAACTATGTTGTTCATTATCTCCCATGGTTTCTGATGTTGGACGCAGTCGAACGCTTTTGAGTAATCTACGAAGCACAAACGCAGGTCAGTTGACAATTCCCTATACTTTTCTATAATATGCCTCTTGTTAAAGATCTTATCTCTTGTTCCTCCACCCGATCTGAAACCGGCCTGTGTTTCGTTTATCTTCATCTATAATTTTAGTTCTATTCTTTTCTTTATGATGTTTAACATCATTTTACTTGAGATATTAGCACATTATTAAATTATTTAAACATTAAGGCACATATTAACACTAAAAATGTATTTTAAATCAATAGATCTTTTATAAACTGTTTGAATTGGCGACCAAGAAGAAAAGCTAATGGGATTGCGATCAATGGCATGTGAGCTTATGTGCTAGATAAATGAAAATAATGTATGTTCGTAAATATACAAGAAAAATTAATTTTAACAGAAATGAAAAAGCAAGATATTCGACTGCTGTCTAAAATAGGCACGTATACGGAATCGGAATAATCGAGTACGATGCATGCATCTGCAGAACTGCAACACCTCTTGCTTCATCTCTGATGGTAACAGAAAGACATTATAGCCCAGTTCACCTTCTGCTGAGGAGATCATTGGTTTGAAATCGGGTCGAAACTTATTGTTTACAAAGTAGAATTGTTTGCAGATCATTTTTAATTATCGCTTGAAGTTACGGAGTTACGTGGTGTTAGTGGTACTCGTTGCAGGCGTCGTGTCGCTTCGTTTAGTTCAATTAGGTTCATACGGAGAACCAAACTACAATAAAGTCACTTCTCTTTTGAGCGCGATTATGTCTGGCCCACAAACATATTTCGGCACAACAAGTCGTGGGTAAGCCCACATGAACATCTCTGCACAGGTTGTGGGAAAGCCCACACGAACATCTCTGCACAAGTTGTGGGTAAGCCCACACGAACATCACTGCACAACAAATTGTGGGTAAGCCCACAACGTCCTAAAATTAATTAATCTATCAGGGACATAACACCCGTGTGCCAACTGGCAACTGGAATCCTAGTTCATGATTCAAAAAATACGTATTTTTTTCCAGTAATGTCATAGAGGCGACTAAGGAAGGTAGGGGATAAGCTGGCAACCTATCACCCCTGAACAAGAATTATCACATCTTGTCTCACTTCATTATGTTTGTCTTCTATCAAATAATTCTGCTTGACGCCAAGATGCAGGCCAGCGGACATTATGTGTCCTTTAGTATCAAAACTGAGAACATCCTGCGCTTTTGTCAGAAATGTTATAGGCTGTCAAGAGCTACATGCTGACATATCAATAGTTCATCATCATCATAAGCGATATACATCGAACTTCATGCATAATAATCGATGACAGAAGTAGAAGTAGAAAGAACGAAATTAGAATTTGAAGGGACACGAAGAATCATTCGGCGGACCTCGGGTGCTGTCGGTGAATTGTAAAGAAACGTAATGCCTGATTTATTCTTAGTCGTCGGCTTATTTAGGGAAAATGTGAAAAATGTATGATCCATCTGACGACGGATTCGAACACGCATTCGAGTGCAGTCTCTATTGAAGACACATCAATCATCTGAGAGAAACACTCTACCTCATATATTATATCTTAATGTCATTTAGTCTGAGAAAATATGCGCAGTTCCACATGAGTTTTCTTCATTACTTCAGAAGATTTCGTTAGCAAATTTTTGGAGTGGCAAAAAAGGAATGAAAGGTATTACATGAATAGTGTAACGAATGCAAAATTTGTTGCTAATATCTAAGTTAAATGCCAGCTGTGTGGAAGGCTAGACATTGATTTGTATAGCATCCAGGTTATATTTAGTTACTGGCAGCCTCTTCGTTATTTAATCTCCGGCAATCAGATTCATGAGGTGCATGGAAACGATAATGTTAGAAACATGAAAATATTAACACACGCGGAGTCAAATATTCACCCACGAGATGTCAAATATCAACACCCACACAGTCAAATATGACTACACACATTTCACTCTTCCAAAAAATGTTCTATTATTCCTATGAAATACATGACAACAACCCTAACTTTTTGTACGTTACGCTGTCTTCTTTCTGTACTTCCATGTGGACCCAACTGATCTGGTTTTAGTTGTATGAAAATGGTTCTTGATCTTGCTAATACTCTCAGTTCCAGATCGCAGCAGATAAATTGTAACTTCGTCCATAGCGACACAGTTTCTCGTGGCTTCTAACTCATATTTATAATTTTGATATAAGACTATAATTGAAATATAAATAAGCAAACTGTCACAGGATGTCCACCAAAGTGGAAGCGCCACAATAACACAACAGAGAAGCAATAAATACAATTTCAACGTAATAATCTTACTGAATATTCTATTACATAGTAAGACTTATACAAAAACATAACGATAAACAAAGGAAAAAGGACTTTTTTCTACGTTGCGGTCCAACAGGTATCGTCTTTCAAGAAACATAAAATACAACAGCAAAAATTATATGGTCAGTGATTTAAAAAATGACACAATTTACGGAATTTGGCGAAGACGTTGTCAAATTCTGGCAACCCTGCAACATGAAGAGTTTAACAGAAACTGACAAAATCATTCATCTTTTAAAAGGCATGTTGTTGGAGAGGTGGAGGGAGAACATTCTAACAACGCATAAAACCTCTAGGACAGACAGGGAATGCAATGAGAATATATTCTAGCAGTATATATCACATATATAATATATATATAAGTCTGAGTATAATTCGAGTATAATTAACTGTCTCATGTAGACGTCGAATGTTTCATGCAGAGAGGCGCACATATCGCAGCTATATATTATGCCACAACATAACGCATTCCATTCTCCAAACTACGTCCTGTAATCCAACTGGAATGTGAGAAAGTACACTAAAGAAGAATATTAGATATTTCACAGAACGAATTTTTAAATAAAGTTGTCTTAGTCTCAATCCATAAAGTTTTTATTATTTTTACATTTGTGCTTATATCCCGCTGTGTCTCTCTTGTAGCAGGACAATAATACACTTTTATCCCGCAGTGTCTCCCTTATAGCAGAACAATAATACACTTTTATCCCGCTGTGTCTCCATTATAGCAGGACAATAATACACTTTTATCCCGCTGTGTCTCCCTTGTAGCAGGACAATAATACACTTTTATCCCGCTGTGTCTCCCTTGTAGCAGGACAATAATACACTTTTATTCCGCTGTGTCTCTCTTGTAGCAGGACAATAATACACTTGTATCCCGCTGTGTCTCCCTTATAGCAGAACAATAATACACTTTTATCCCGCTGTGTCTCCATTATAGCAGGACAATAATACACTTTTATCCCGCTGTGTCTCCCTTGTAGCAGGACAATAATACACTTGTATCCCGCTGTGTCTCCCTTGTAGCAGGACAATAATACACTTTTATCCCGCTGTGTCTCCCTTATAGTAGGACAATAATACACTTTTATCCCGCAGTGTCTCCCTTATAGCAGAACAATAATACACTTTTATCCCGCTGTGTCTCCCTTGTAGCAGGACAATAATACACTTTTATCCCGCTGTGTCTCCATTATAGCAGGACAATAATACACTTTTATCCCGCTGTGTCTCCATTATAGCAGGACAATAATACACTTTTATCCCGCTGTGTCTCCCTTGTAGCAGGACAATAATACACTTTTATCCCGTTGTGTCTCCCTTATAGCAGGACAATAATAAGCTTATATCCCGTTGTGTCTCCCTTATAGCAGGACAATAATAAGCTTATATCCCGCTGTGTCTCTCTTGTTATGTTCCTCCAGGGCCATAGGCGGCGCATAGGGCAGAAACCATAGCTTTCCATTTCTGTCTTTGTGTTGCCAGGTCTTTCAATTGTTGCGTGTTGTTTAGGTTCATTGACATGCCTTCTCTATTAATGGTTCTTCGTAGAGTTTCTCTAGGTCTCCCTCTTCTTCTTACTTGTAGCAGGACAATAATAAGCTTATATCCCGCTGTGTCTCTCTTGTAGCAGGACAATAATACACTTTTATCCCGCTGTGTCTCTCTTGTAGCAGGACAATACTAAATTTCCAGCAAGACGTATTCCAGAGAACGGAAATGTTTTGCGTCGCAATATTATTTATGTCACTGACAAGACATTTCCAATTTCGGCAGTTGTAACTGATAGGTTCCATGTTTTATCAAATCTACTAAACGATCGGTGCCTGTAACAATATTCATAATAGGTCATATGTGTGTTGCCTCCTGTTAATTATCAGCTCGCACTGCATACTGGACACTTGCACCCATCTGAATGCTAAGCACGGTCAATGTTGTATGAGTTTCTGCCACGAAACCTCTCACTAACGATCAGGCCACAGACATGTACTCATTGCTTATAAACATCATATTTTCTTATATTTTTGGGCACTTAGAAATAAATACACTAATAAGTGTTTAGTACACATTTTAACCATTTAATTTAGCATAACAACCATCAGTGTCATGTGACGTATTTCTTCCAGAACGTTGTCTTCCCAATGAACTCTCTGAACCCCTTTCTGTCTTGGGCGATGCGGCTTCCATTTTCTAGCGATGTATTCATGTTATCTTTAATGTCGCCGGTCCAAGGTCTTCTTGGTCTGCCGTTTCTCCTCTACCCAGGTACTCTTCCCTCCATTATTTGTCTTTCTAAACAGTTCAGTTGTGTCTGTAGCAAGATAAATACCAGGTATAAGAACGACATGACATTACATTCTAAATTACATCCAATCATTCTTAGAATAAATCAAGACGACTTTTCAATCAAGGGAACACTATTTTGTTAACATCACCAATACACGAAACAAAAAGAGATATGGAGCTACGGATAACTTAACACGCTAGGCTGGTTATGACAGAGATAATCTCGTGTTTCCATGTCATGGATAGACTACAAAACGTCAAAGAGTGGAAGGAAAGAGACAATGTATGTATTGCAAGAATGATGGAAATGGATATACCAGAAGAGAGAAAAGACAATACCTCATCTTGAAAGATCAAAAGACCCCATAGACAACAACTGACTGGGACACTGCGTGTATGTACCTACAATTATATGGTATGCCTATGTTCTACGCGATTGAGTACATATTTTTTTTAAATGACAAAATGGAGGTAATCATAGGTGAGCGGAGAAAGTGTATCACTCTTAAAGAAATATCCGAAAATCACAAAATCATAGTCTGAAAACAATTTTTCGTCGGAATACTCTTGTATACTCTCTCATACACGGGGTAGGCGGCGCAGCGAAGTGGTTAGCACACTGGCTTCAAATATAAGTGGTCCTGGTTTCATTCCCCAACTGAGGCGAAATTGTTTTTCAGATTGCAATGGCTTCAAAGTCAACCCAGCCTTAATTGGGTATCGGTTTATCTGAAATCCAGAGAGTAAAGACTGCGAGGGAAAGCAGATGGCTACGACCATCATATAGTAGAGCCACTGAAACGTGAGATCGCTAAATCTCACACCCCTACGGCGTCAATAAATGCTATGGGTGGTAATACTACGGTTTAAGTCTTGACTGTGCTATAAAAAGCACACAATGTTTACATTTTTAACTAGCCGACGTCACGGATTTCCGTGTAACGCCAATAAATTTTATAACTAATTATTTTAAAATTAATAACTGATCCTAACCTTTATTTCGAACCCTAATCTAAATACTAATTCCTAATTAGTATGCCTTTTCAATTAATATACCTTAATTTTAAAAACAAATTCTACTAATCACATTGCAAGGGTTAGGTAATACCTCGAAACTAGAACACAGGTCACAGTGAAGACTTAAGCTGTAGGTCCACCTCTATGGGTTAATTTTACTTTTTTGTTTTTAATTTTGATTACTCTCGTATGACTGCTGAATAAGAGAACTGAGTACTTATGCAAATGTCTGGTGCGGCGAGGTTCTGGTTCCCAATCAAGAATCATTGACCATATAGGTTCTTCCTTATTCTAAGTTTTAAATTTAGATTGGATTCGTGTACAACCAACAACAACACTCTTTTGTTAACACATTGTTATTGAGAAGTGCTGAAGCTATTATACCCATCGAAAACTGAAGACAACGATTGCCAATGTAAAACCATTTTCCTGAATAATTCAAATAACAGCGAACATGTTGAATACAATATTTATGAAGTATTACAAATGTGTTGACAAATAACTCACACATTTCATTTAATCCATGAAATAACCAGATTATTTAAATATAAACTGCATCACTCTAAGATATCAGTAGTGTTTCATGGAAATTTTTTCTTGTATGTTCACACGGCGAGTGTCGACTCACTGACTATTACATCAATACAATATCTGCTGAAAGTTGGACAGGTAGAGATATTCACAAGACTACACAATTACTAGAAAACACAATCCTTCCAATCAACTTCTCACTTTAATCCTCTCAGAAACTATTCAAATCTTCACCACAAGTGCATCGTCCACCAGAAAACACGTTTCATTCAAGCACCATGTAATAACACAGTGTTCGCTAGCGAGGCTGATTCGCCCACGATTTCATGGAGAGACAATCCTTGTTCACAACACATATACACTCACACAGTATTACCTAATCAGCCACTAACTGCTAGCTTTAAGAATTCACGCTGAATATTCTGGAACTGTTTGTCCGAACTGAATCACCTTCCCTTAAAAAGAAACTAAATGTTTAATTTTGGAAAATTTGATGAGAGAATGAGGAAACAGTTTCATGTCACAGTTACGTCAAAAAATAAGTGGTAACAAATATAGAAAAATTTATTAATTGAAATAAATATTTTTTAATTTAGTGTTTTTTTCGGATTAGCAGACAAAATACGTGTATTATTATGTGGTAAATAGGAGCGAGGCCGAGATGCTTCTGAGGTTACCCTACTTGAAATTAGTTCTGGCTTAGACGTGAAGGTCGCAAGTATCACGTAGAGATATGTCAAGAATATTCAAATATTAAGCTATGGCAAGGCGCGTCCGTTGGCGGTACTGGAGTTCGGTCGTGGCTAAGGGACTTCCCATACTTTAAATCTACAATAAATGGGGATGGAGGTCTGAAAAGGAATGACTAATCTTGGCGAAGCAGATTCACAAATGTTGACAAAGGAAGGAGATTCACAAATATTAACAAGAGAAGGAAATTCAGAAATGTTGACAAGAGAAGGAAGTTCAGAAATATTGACAAGGGAAGGATATTCACAAATATTGACAAGGGAAGGAGTTTCACAAATATTGACAAGGAAAGGAAATTCAGAAATGTTGACAAGCGAAGGAGATTCACAAATATTGACAAGGGAAGGAGTTTCACAAATATTGACAAGGGAAGGAGTTTCACAAATATTGACAAGGGAAGGAGTTTCACAAATATTGACAAGGAAAGGAAATTCAGAAATGTTGACAAGCGAAGGAGATTCACAAAAGCTGACATCAACAGCACTGTCTTTATGCACTAATTAAATTATTTGAATTTCAAATATTTTTCTAAAAACGTGAAACATAACATGTTTTTTTTCGTATTTTTAATTTCCTTTTTTTGCTTAATGGGGAGGGGGCGGTAAAATGTTTTGCATAATTACTCATATGAAATCTCCGAATTCTTTACAATGATTGAAGGTGGAGGAGGAGTGAGGGTTCAATAAATGGCAAAATATTCTTTACAATATTTACGGACAGCTACTAACACGAAAACAGATCAACAATAGCGGATACTCCATGTACTAAATAGTCAACTCTTCTGTTCTTGTGTATTAGTACCGCAGAGAAACCATTCGTTAAATAGGACTCATCACAAAACGTACGTCATAACATTTTCTAGTACATTTGAAATACACAAATTGTTAAAAATGTAGTGGTGATATACAATGTAGTGGTGATATACAATGTAGGGGTGATATACAATGTAGGGGTGATATACGATGTAGGGGTGATATACAATGTAGGGGTGATATACAATGTAGGGGTGATATACAATGTAGGGGTGATATACAATGTAGGGGTGATATACGATGTAGGGGTGATATACAATGTAGGGGTAATATACAATGTAGTGGTGATATACAATGTAGGGGTGATATACAATGTAGGGGTGATATACGATGTAGGGGTGATATACAATGTAGGGGTGATATACAATGTAGGGGTGATATACAATGTAGGGGTGATATACAATGTAGGGGTGATATACAATGTAGGGGCGATATACAATGTAGGGGTGATATACGATGTAGGGGTGATATACAATGTAGGGGTGATATACAATGTAGGGGTGATATACAATGTAGGGGTGATATACAATGTAGGTGTGATATACAATGTAGGGGTGATATACAATGTAGGGGTGATATATACAATTGATGGATCTCAAATATTTCATTTTGCAAGTTATTATTAAGACATACTAATTGAGTCAAAAGACCAAAGCACTAGAGTGCCATGGGTACCAATAAACTAAAAATACAAGCGCTACGAATGAAAAAGAATGGCATTATATACTAGAAAATGAAATACACGTGCAATATACCCGCAGGTATTACAATGTTTGCACATTGTTGCTATAATTGTTCTAAGGTACTTTTTATCAATGTTTGCACATTGCTGCTATGATTGTTCTATGGTACTTTTTATCAATGTGTGCTCAAAACAGAAAATTTGCTCCTACCGGACTTGCGTAAAATATGTAGGTCACTTGGTAGTTGGCATAGTCGTTTTTTGTGTTTTTTAATTAAATCTTGCTGTAAGGCTTATGCTTTGCGGTGATTTATAATAATTTTTAGCATTAAACACAGCGTTAAAATTCTTTCAGTTCTAGTAAATTATAAAACCACCATTTAGGACTGTCATTTAGAACAATGCAAGTCTTTGGCAAATGAAGCTAAAGTCTTCTTGTGTAAGACAGAGATAGAAAATATTATGTAAGACAGAGATAGAAAATCTTGTCTAAGACAGAGATAGAAAATCTTCTTGTGTAAGACAGAGATAGAAAATCTTCTTGTGTAAGACAGAGATAGAAAATCTTCTTGTGTAAGACAGAGATAGAAAATCTTCTTGTGTAAGACAGAGATAGAAAATCTTCTTGTCTAAGACAGAGATAGAAAATCTTCTTGTGTAAGACAGAGATAGAAAATCTTCTTGTGTAAGACAGAGATAGAAAATCTTCTTGTCTAAGACAGAGATGGAAAATCTTCTTGTGTAAGACAGAGATGGAAAATCTTCTTCTGTAAAACAGAGTTAGAAAATATTCTTGTACGTAAGACATAGATCGGACAGACAATACTTGTTGACCAAAATACAAAGACCAAAAACTTTATTGTGTGTTCATTCTCAAACTCCTGCTGATTATCAGGATGTAGTCCAGATAACATAACGCATTGTGTAATAAGTTTATAATTTAGCTGCGATGCATGCGCCTTTCCTCATGAAACATCCGACTTCAGCATGAATGATGAACCTAATATAGAGAATTAAAAAAACAAGGTACTTCTTTTTGTAATATTTAACCTTTATTTCAAAACAGAAAATAGTAACGCGTTGTGTATTTTGTATTATAAACACATAGTAACAAGTTGTATATTTGTTTTATAAGGCTTTCGTGTTTCCTGTTCCCGAAACGAGAACAAAGAATATAGCTACGATGTTATCTGTCATAGGTCGCAAGAGGTGACTAAGGAAAAATAAAATGGTTGTGTTTCATGGGGTTGAGATCTCCTGACTAGTTCCTGCAAATCTTCGAACTAGATCCTGCAAATCTTAGAACTAATTCTTGCAAATTTTCGAAATAGATCCTGCAAATCTTCGAACTAGATCCAGAAAATCTTTGAACTAGTTCCTGCAAATCTTTGAACTAGTTCCTGCAAATCTTTGAACTAGTTCCTGCAAATCTTAGAACTAATTCTTGCAATTTTGTATCTAGATCCTGCAAATCTTAGAACTAATTCTTGCAATTTTGTATCTAGATCCTGCAAATCTTAGAACTAATTCTTGCAAATCTTCTAACTAGATCTTGCAAATCTTCGAACTAGATATTGCAAATCTTCTAACTAAATCCTGCAAATCTCGAGACTAGATCTTGATAATCTCCAAAATAGATCTTGCTAATCTTCAGACTCAATCAATCAAGTGCCATGCCGAATGGCGAAGGCTATCATGTTTCTCTACGACTCTCTGTCTCTTGTGTTGTCAATAAGCTCGGTTGGTAAGCTTCTACCGTGCCACAATACAAGTCCATCTAGTAACTTTTCTTTTTGCCGTCCCCTATCCCTTCTCCCCATGATTTTTCCAATGGTTATTAAGTGTTCAAGCTGTGTTCTTCTCAGCACATGCCCTAGAAACCTTGACTGTCTGCCCCTGATATTTGATATGATTGATCTTTTTACGCCAGCATCAATGAGAACCTCTGCAGACTATATCTTGCTAATACCGGAATAAATATTTTTAATGTCAGGACTATATCTTGATAATCGACAGAAGTTTGACAACGAACACAGAAGATGAAATGTTATCAAATGCAGCTATATTTGAAATTTGTTATATTAGGGAAATTCAAAACGTCTGACATGTTTTTTCATATGGCATGCAACATTATGTATGTTACTTCACATACAACATTATATGAAATATGTTTCTTCATAAGAATACATACAATCTTCTTCTTCTTCTTTTTCTTTCTGTCCTCATGTACCTTTCGGTGTTGAGGGGAGAGTGAGTGTACGGTCTTTTGCCCTTCTATTTGCCTCTTCCGCTGTTATATTTCCGAGTGACTCTAATACACTATCTATCCACCTTTTACGAGGGCGTCCAATAGGTCGACTGTTTACAATTTTATATTAAATATGTTTCTTCATAAGACTGCATACAACATTATATGAAATATGTTTCTTCATAAGACTGCATACAACATTATATGAAATATGTTTCTTCATAAGACTGCATACAACATTATATGAAATATGTTTCTTCATAAGACTGTATACAACATTATATGAAATATGTTTCTTCATAAGACTGCATACAACATTATATGAAATATGTTTCTTCATAAGACTGCATACAACATTATATGAAATATGTTTCTTCATAAGACTGCATACAACATTATATGAAATATGTTTCTTCATAAGACTGCATACAACATTATATGAAATATGTTTCTTCATAAGACTGTATACAACATTATATGAATATGCTGCTGCTTTATAAAGATAACAAGATGTGAAATATCACGAATGGTTTATACATTATCATTTTCACTTGCGCTGTTAAATGTTGGATTGTGAGGGGGGTGGTTGTCTATCTTTAGCCATTTGGGTCGCAATGACTTTGGTCAGCCCGTACCTTGTTTTTAATTTTTAAAGTTTCTTTGATTTTCTCCACCAATCAGCTTCTTGATCTTCCTCGTGACGCCTTGTGGCCCGAATGTCTGTTGTTGAATGTACGAAGATCTTGTTGCGCTGGTTCCATTCTCATGAGGTACCCAAACCACCTTGTTTGTTGTCTCTGGATATAGTCTTGGCTGAGATAACTTTTATTTATTTTATGATTGTTTTCATTTCTCCGTTGATCATTTTTAATGAAATTTGTATCTTTCCTCAAACATTACATTTCATTTCACGCGCTGTTATCTTTTCCTCAGGGGTGAAAAGGGAACGCTTTGCTCTCGGCGGACCCAGGGATAGCAGATAACCAAGATCCCAAATGTACCTCCTCGCGGTGCACCCTGGAAGCAGAAATACAGCAGAACGAGCTGATTCTGGCCAAATCATTTGGGGATCGTGTCCGAGAATGTGGAGGCAGCAGATGGAGATTTGAATGCATAAAAGACAGACAATATCTCTGACACCACTAGCAACACCACATACAGCGACACTGTCGACATACAGTGAAGCTAGTTAGTCCAGTCCGAACATTGGAGGGGCGGCCAATGAAAAATAAACATAAAAAGGTGTATGCATGGCGAAAGACAGATATATTTCATACTGAGTACAATGGAAAAAAATGAAAGGGCAGAACAGCGCTAGAGGGCAGCGCATTCTGCAAATAGATAGTGGAAACTATTACGGAAATGGGAGCTAAAAGCTCTGTTAGCTCGTGGCGAGCTTCTAGTTATTTGATTTCCTTATAGGCAGAGACCCATAACCAATAATGGGCGTCTAGCAAAGCAAAAAGACATGGCATAACTCTAATGTCGAGTCTTCCTATACCGGAAACATGTTCGCAAAGAGAAAGGGTGCCGTAACCAGGCAATCGTGCTCAGGCAAGAAAGGGACAAAGATGGCAGTCCTGGCCCAACTCTACTGTCAGATTTTCCTATACCGGAAATAAACTTGCAGAGAGAAAGGGTTCAGTACCTGATGGGCTCAGGCGCTATTGGGACAAGGACGCTCAGCTCGAAAACGCCTTGCTCTCAAACACGTGGTGTGAGACTCGAACTTGGGCAATGGGTTCACGATGTCGGTGAATGACACCTCGGCTAAGAGGGCAAAAGAGCCGGGGTCCAACACTTCTGTTGAGTTCTTCCTCTTAAAGAGCCAGGCTTACAGATGAGAAACGGTTCAGTACTCGATGCGCACAGGCACAGTACGTCCAATTACACGAGGCAAGCTCATAGACAGTGGAACACCTCGTGCGAGACAGACGTGAGCAAAATCCGTCTGGGCGAAGAGTCACCACACACATGCGTGCCTGGCGACAGATAGGGAGGCTGTCACAGGCTAGGGTAGCCCACCCGAATTGTCAAGGCATGCCGAAATCGGATGTGCTAGGCCTACAAGGCACATAACGGTGACACAACGTAATCACGCTCCCGGCGGAAATCACACAGATATACGTGCGGGTTACAATGGAGCGAACGAAAGAAAAAAAAAGGAAAAACAAAATCTTTTCCTCTATTCTTTGTCATTGGCCATGTTTGACATTGGTAACATAGAATTAGTATACAAATACTGTTTATCAACTCTGGTTGTGTCGCAATGCACATTTATGGGTGTTTGAGTAATGGCAACAACTGGTACGTAGCAGCATTGGCTTTCTGACATCGAGTAGACCCCCTCTGATTAGACGGCTCCTTAAATAGGCATTGCTCTCATACAATAATTACATTTCAATCATTCAGCGATATCTTAGTATAGAAATACAATAATCCACGAAAATAATCAAACATGAAGCACACAAACAGGCCGTCTCTAGAGAACTTTTCTACCCCAGCTGCTGCAGGGCATAAATCGAACAGCAGTAGTATTTCTGTCTCTAGAGAACTTTTCTACCCCAGCTGCTGCAGGGCATAAATCGAACAGCAGTAGTATTTCTGTCTCTAGAGAACTTTTCTACCCCAGCTGCTGCAGGGCATAAATCGAACAGCAGTAGTATTTCTGACTCTAGAGAATTTTTCTACCCCAGCTGCTGCAGGGAATAAATCAAACAGCAAGTAGTATTTCTGTCTCTAGAGAACTTTTCTACCCCAGCTGCTTCAGGGCATAAATCAAACAGCAGTAGTATTTCTGTCTCTCTATCTTTCTCTATCCTTACCTCATTCATAACCGTTTTTGTATAGACGACCTACTGACTAATGAGCAATCAACCTTCTTAATGACTCGAGTGTCTATTCCCGTGATTGTTAGTGGTCACTATGATTATACTTTGTGCGAAAGCCAATGGAAAAATTTTGAAAGATCAGATGTCTTATTAACGATAGCTTAATTTCCCATCGGCCAATAGATCATATATAGTTGACGGCCATGCCTCGTCTCCCATGTTCTGTTTTTACTGTTCAATCACACAATCTATAACTAACATATAATAATAGTGCTGACAATCATGGTGCTGGCAATCATGATACTGACAATCATGGTGCTGGCAATCATGATACTGACAATCATGGTGCTGACAATCATGGTGTTGACAATCATGATACTGACATTCATGGTGCTAACAATCATAGTGCTGACAATCATGATACTGACAATCATAGTGTTGACAATCATGATTCTGACGATCGTGGTGCTGACAATCATAGTGTCAACGATTATATCTACCTCAAGGAAATAAATTCGATACTTTTAAGAGATGATCTGAATAATCGTTTATCTTTTGAAGACAACGTTGTCTTTTGACCCCATAATCTTGAACTATGAGACGTGATTCTCTCAGATCAACTCGCAGGGCATCACGTGAACCAGCTGTCGGACATTCCGAGAAGTAGTTATATGGAAGAAGTGAGATTGTAGAATCTGCGCCAACTGTTGGTGTGTTTGGGATGTCCTCTGTGTGAGGCAGATGGTGAAAACCTACAGTCACCCACAAGACCAGATCCTGGAAAATAATTCATTTCAGAGTCTGTAAACATACCAGCATCCATAGAATAGGTGACATGTATTTCGTGTAATGAACATAGCAAGAATTATGTATTTCGTGTAATGAACATAGCAAGAATTATGTTTTGTTTGTTTGTTTTTCGTTCGCTCCATTATAACCATCACGGATATCCGTGCGATTTCCGCCGGGAGCGTGATTACGTTGTGCCACCGTTATGCGCCTTGTAGGCCTAGCACATCCGATTTCGGCATGCCTTGACAATTCGGGTGGGCTACCCTTAGCCTGTGACAGCCTCTATATCTGTCTCCAGGCACGCGTAGTGGAGACTCTTCGCCCAGACGATTTTCTTGCTCTTAGTCTGACTCAAACGAGGTGTTCCACTGTCTATGAACTTGCCTCGTGTAATTGGACGTGCTGTGCCTGTGCCCATTGGGTACTGAACCGTTTCTCATCCGTGAGCCTGGTTCCTTAAGGGGAAGAACTCAACAGAGGAGTTGGACCCTGGCTCTTTCGCCCTCTTAGCCGAGGTGTCATTCACCGACGTGTACCCCTTGTCCAAGTTCGAGTCTCACACCACGCGTTTGAGAGCAAGGCGTTCTCGAGCTGAGCGTCCTTGTCCCAATAGCGCCTGAGCCCATCAGGTACTGAACCCTTTCTCTCTTCAAGTGTATTTCCGGTGTAGGAAAACTTGACAGTAGAGTTGGGCCAGGGCTAAATCGTTGTCCCTTTTGTGCCTGAGCGAATTGAGTACGGAACCCTTTCTCTCTGCAAGTGTACTTCCGGTATAGGAAACATTGACAGTAGAGGTGGGCCAGGACTACCCTCGTTGTCACTTTCTTGCCTAAGCCCATTGGGTACAGAACCCTTTCTCTCGCGAGCATATTTCCGGTTTAGGAAGGCTCGACATTAGAGTTGGGTTAGGTCTTCTTGCTTTACCAAACGCCAGTGTATGGGTCTGGGTCTCTGCCTGTAAGGAACTCAGGTAACTAGAAGCCCGTCTCGAGCTGACGGAGCTTGTAGCTCCCCCTTTCCTAGGGACTTTTCACTTTCTATTTGCAGTTCGCGCTGCCCTCTAGCGCTGTTCTGCCCTTTCATTGTTTCATTGTACTCGGTATGAAATCTATGTCTCTCGCCATGTATCTACCTTTACGTGCATTTTACATTGGCCGCCCCTCCAATGTTTGGACTGGACTGACTAGCTTCACTGTATGTCGACAGTGTCGCTATATGTGGTGATGCTGGTGGTATCGGAGATATGTCTGTCCGTGTGCAGGCAAATCTTTTCCATCTGCTACCTCCACATTTTCGGACACGATCCCCAAATGATTTGGCCAGAATCAGCTCGAGCTGCTGTATTTCTGTTTCCAGGGTGCACCGCGTGGAGGTACATTTGGGATCTTGGTTATCTGCTAACCCTGGGTCCGCCTAGAGCAATGCGTTCCCTTTGCACCCCAAGAATTATGTATTTCGTGTAATGAACATAGCAAGAATTATGTATTTCGTGTAATGAACATAGCAAGAATTATGTATTTCGTGTAATGAACATAGCAAGAATTATGTATTTCGTGTAATGAACATAGCAAGAATTATGTATTTCTGTCAAGCTATATCATGATTAGTCTGATAACATAAAATATTTGACATGTATTCTAAATCTCCACAGCTGAAACATGTTCTGACCTCATAGACTCAAAATTCCCAAGATATATTACATGAAAAGTAACTACCATAGTTATATTTGTATGTTATTTTCTGTCACCTTAAAACAATAAGATCTATTATTCTTTGCTAGAAACTATTTGTTATTTCATGTCACCTTGCAACATTAAGATCTATTAGTCTGTGATAGACGCACTATATTTGTGTTAGCCATGAAGTGTACATTAGTCTGTGCTACACACACTATATTTGTGTTAGCCGTGAAGTGTACATACATTTTCTATCACAAATCTGTATTTTGTATTTCGTATGTCCATTTTTGCTATGAATGTATAGGGTATGCTTCAAGATACATGTTTTTAGTATTATGCCATTGCTATATCCATGGAAATATGTCTTACCTTTGATTCTTGATTAGGAACAAGCGTCACAGCACCTGGGGCATTCCCATATATTCTCTGCTTGCCGTTCCGTCAGCCATCTAAAAGTGTATAAGCTCAGTGTCCCAGTCAGTTGCTGATTACGCGTTCTTCTGATCTTTCCGGAGAGGGAACACTTTCTCCCATACCTCTAGTCACTCCCATTTCTACTATTCTCTGAATATGTACATTGTCACGTTTGACTTCCTCCTCGTCTTCTCGTAGGGTATCCATGACTGCTCTAATCAATTCAATCCTGTTTCTTCTTACCTCGGTGCCGTTTATCAAAGCTTTAGCAGCGAACACATCGGCTCTCTTTCGTTTCCCCTGACCCCAGCATGACCAGGACTGTAAATCCATATAATGCTCTGCGCATTGTCGAGAAGAGTGACCCATTCAGTTCTGATCATACATATTTCTATCTTGCGCAGCATTGCTCATCCTTTGAACTATGTCTTAACCAGAACCACGCAACATGATAATACTTCAGGGCTAATATATGTCTTATTTAAACGCTATGGAACATGTTCTATTTCGGATGTATGAAACTGTCTACATCAGCAGACATGAGATATTTCTTACCCTCAAGCCACGTAAGATAGCACACATTTGAAAACCTGAAACATGATTACAATCAAAGGTCTGGAACATTGTCCAATATCTAGGGGCAAAAGGACAGTCATACATGATTCGAAGGAATGAAGCAGTCACATCTCAGAGTCATGGGATGGACATATATTTTAGTCGTGGAGCAGCATACATTTAATCATCAAACATCCATATATATGAACCCTGAAACCGCTATTACTTGAATCCATTGAATAGACATACTTTGGAGTCATAGAACAGCCAAACATGGGAGCCATGAAACAGACAAACCTTTGAGCCATGTAACACCCAAACTTGGGAGCCATGGACTATCAATATCTCGAAGGCAAATCCATATCTAGAGGTCGTGGTACAGCCATATCTCGGAGCCATAAAACATCGAAACATGTGAGCCATGGAACAAACATTGCGGCCATGAAACAGCCATACTTGGAAGCCATCGCGCATAATGTATAATCTTCATAAATAACTATAAACCTAAATGTATTATTCTCCTTGTTTTATTAAACGATACACCGCGAGCTAACATTAAGTTTGAACAAAGGTTTTACCTGGTCTACAATGTTTTCATTGTCCTGGTGGTATCGATCTATATCAACGTATGGTCTTTCCCCGTCAAACATTGAAAAAATTGAACTGCTAGACTCCTCAGTGTCGTGTCTTCTAGTTACCAACATCTGATACTTGCTCCATCGTCTGCTTCTGAGCACTTCAGAATCATCTGGCAAAATTTGTTTAGTAAAACCATTTGTAGCTATTCTGAAATTTAGAGAACATTGAATAGAGAATAATATTAGATATCTTGTGTGGACAATGTCTATGAGAAACATTTTACTTCTAAGCAAACCTATAACAATATGGTTGTAGCGTTATAAACGTGTGTTCTCTCATTTGATTGATGCAAATATCGGTGTTGCAACTGATTACTCCTTGTTCCGTACTGAAACTTCACTGTCAATATCCAGGTGGGAACTCCATCCATCACTATACTTTGATACATGTAGTTTGTTTACAGTTTAATGTTAATTAATATCAAGAAGATTTTCTCGCTATTATATCATTTACAATAAGTTGTTTCCATATGATTTAGTGCGAAATGATTGTCTCTGTCGTATCAATTTCAACGCAAGAATTTTCTTTAATATCTTGTACCCATAATTTTCTTGGTGTATCCATGGTATATATGCCCCGAACAATGGTGTTTATTTTGTTCCTTAGATTGGTTGGTTAGTAGGTTAGTTGTTTGATTAGCTGCTTGGTTGGATTATTGATCGGTAGGTTGGTTGGTTGATCTATTGGCTCGCTTACTGGCTGGCTAATTAGTTTCATTTGATGTTTGGTTTATTGATGTTTTAGTTGGTTGGTTGGTTGTTAGATAATAATTATTACATTCTAGACATGTCTATAAGTCCTTATACCACCACATGAGTGCGTCCACCATTACATAACATGAGATTTCCTTAATGTCTTCTTCCGATCTATGCACGAAATTTCATTAATTTGCTCTTCCCATCTATACATAAACATTTGAAACATAATAACCTTCTGGATCAGATAATATTACAAATAAAGAATTAGATATGATGGAGAAGTATAGCATATAAATAATCACCAAATTGCTGAATGACATCTATAACAGTGGCGATATTCCATCTGATTTATTGCAATCAATATTTATAGCCTTACCGAAAAAAAACCTGGTGCAGTAGAATTTGAAGACTACCGAACAGTCAGCCCTATGAGCCAGATAACCAAGATTTTACGTATAATCATGAGACGAATAAGAGGAAAATTTAAACCAGAAATTGCTGAAGAGCAATGTGGATTTGTGGAAGGAAAAGGCACAAAAAGTGCCCTGAAATGGCAAAACGACCTGTACTTGTGCTTCATAGATTGTAGTAAAGCATTGACAAGGTGACACATTCAGGAATGATACAAATGTTAGTAAAACTCAATGTTGATGGGAAATATCTAAAGATAATGAGAAATATCTATTGGAAACAAACAGCTGTGATGAGGGTTGATAGTAATATAGGAGAATTCAAAAAGATAGAGATGGGAGTCAGACAAGGATGTGTAACGTCACCAGATCTTTTCTCCCTGTATGCAGAAAATATTATGCAAAATATAGAGAAGCATGCCAGAAATAGCAGTTGGAGGTTACAATCTGAACAATCTAAGATATGCTGAAGATACAGTTCTGATTGTAGGGAGCGAACAAGAACTTCAAGCCCTGTTAGACATAGTAGTACAAGAAAGTGAAAACGAAGGCCTCAGTCTAAACATGAAGAAAACAAATATAATGGTTTTTTCAAAGAAATACGTACCACCAAAACGCAATATTACTATCAATAATCCAAAATTAAATCAGACAGATAAAATCAAGTGACTTGGCAACATTTTAACATCGGATAGCAGGTGCTCCAATGAGATCAAGAACATGATAGCTCAAGCCAAATCAACATTTCAAAAAATAAGAAACATTCTATGTAACCGAATAATGTCAATGCATACACGAGTTCGAGTGATAAGATGTTCTATTGAGACAATAATTCTTTATGGAAGTGAAGCATGGACAATAAATAGAGTGCCCAAGATGGAAACTGAGTTATGGTTTTTAAGAAGAATGATGAAAATTCCATTTACAGTCAAGAAAGCTAATGTAGAAGTTCTCAGAGATGCTGGAGTCACCATCATCAGGTACCATGCGGCTGGCGTAGGCGATCATGGCTCTCCACAGCTCTCTATCTCCAGTATTATGTATCAGGATCGCTGTCGTTTTCCTGCAGCGATACTTTATTAAACTGTGTAATATTTTCTCACATTGTTGCAATCTATCTCTGTTGCCTTCAATCTTGCTGTTGTGACTATGTTCTCCAAACCTCACAGTGGCCAAACAACAATGAAGAGTGTCTTTTTCTTATATTATTGACTAAGCTCCGTCTCGCATTTGACTCTTTCAACACCTCCACATTAGTTTTTCTGGCAGTCCATGGTATTCACAGCATTCTTCTGTAGAACCACATCTCTATAGCTTCTAATTTCCCAATTTCCAGTGTGTTTATTGTCCAAGACTCGCATCCGTATGTTAGTATTTGAGTTATATAGCACTGCAGAACTCTATTCCTCACCTCTAATGACTATGTCATATTACACAATATATATTTCATTTTTAGAATGTTTGATCGTTGTTTTTGCCTACCCTATTCTGCTTCTCATTTCTGTTGACCTTCTTCCATCTGCTGCAATAGTTGTACCTAAATACTTTAATTTGTGGACCTATTTTAAGACTATGTCATTCACTTTGATCTTGCAAACTATATTTTATTTCTTTGAAATAACCATTACTTATGTTTTCTTGATATTTAGAAAGGTGCCTTTCTCCTTGCTTTCTGCCACTGCTACATTAATGAATTCTTGAAGGTCCTCCTCATTTTAGCAATCACAACAGTGTTATCCGCATATCTTATCTTATTTATTTTATGTCCTCCCACCAATATTCTGGGATATGGACTGTTACATGCAGTACGTTTTTACTGTATACGGAGAACGGGTCCCGGGAAAGTACACATTTTTGTCTAACTTCTTGTTTATTTGTTGGCAGGGGCCAAAATTATTTGCTCCTCTTATTGCTGCTGTTTGCTGACAGTACATGTATGTTCTTGATGATTCTTAAATCCTTATTGTCGATATTGACATTTTCTAGCATGCGTAATACTTAACTATGTTTAACTTTATCAAATGCTGGAGTAAAACGACAAATTATAGTGAAAATTAGAAACAGAAAAATCAGGATTTTTAGAGCATGTGATGAGAAAAGTAAAACTTAAACATTTAGTAACCGCCGGTAAGGTGCAGGGGAGAAGAGACAGAGGAAGGCCAAGAGAGAAATTTCTGGATGGATTGTCACTGCGGCACAAAAAGAATTCAGCAACTGAGCTTATTACCAACACAGGAGACAAAGACTGATGGAGAAGAATGATCGCCTACACCACATGGCTTAGCACTTGATTAATTGATCTGTTCTTTGAAAGCTACAATTTGTAGGTATGCCCGTTCTCCGTATAAGTGTATACTGTGCTCGTAATTTGATAGTCGAGTAAGAATCGCATGATACGCATCGCCTCATTCTGGATGTCGTCCAGTCTTCTGCGTTGGACTGAGCATAAGAATTTTCAATGAATATTCTTCCACAGAAACCACTATTCCGTGCTATAGAATAAATAATAACATCTTATCACACGTAGAAGACATAACTTCTATAACTGCAAGACTAATTGAGACTGTCAGCATGCTCCCTAAACCTCAGACTCCCTCCAATTAGTTCATAGTACACGTTCTTTCAAGGTTGTCACCACACACACAGTTTTGAAAGATGTGGTCGTATTTACCATGTGGTTATTGAGGGAAAGTCAATTTATATATAGATTTAAATACACATGTATCTCTTACAGGACTGCCATTTTGTGAACTCATTTTGTAACAGATTGACGCACATCTGTCAATTTCTACTCCGCCTATACATTATTCTATTGATTTTTTGTCTTAATATTTCAGCGCTTCTTATATTTGGTTTTCGAGAAATAATACATTCCTCAAACAATGTTTATATTTTTTTTATTCAGGGGGTGTAACAGACGACATTGATAACCATAGGCATGGGTCTCCTAGAGTACATTCTTGACAGAGCAAGCCCTCGTATTATATCACAACCTGTCAATAAACAAGAAAGGTATATGTCAAATGTGTTACTTCTCTATTTTGAAGCTGGAACACCTTTTAAAGTTCAGATTTGTTATCAAGCGGAACAAATTTCATTCGTCTGAACATTATTTTAACTTTTTCCGCATTCCTGTTACATTGCTTACATTGTTTGTTACATTCGTTACATTGTTTGTTTTATAAACACATTCTTAGTTCGATATTTTTGACGTATTTGCTTACACATAGCATACACTAAACTTTATGTGCACGATATATTTACATTCTCAATGTAAATATTCCCAGAAAGATTGATAGCGTTTTTCTTATTTAGGAAGTAGCCATTAAACCAGAATTATTTTGTTGCAGTGATTTTCTAAGCAATATAAATACTTCAGTTTTTTGCCATTGCTTTCTGAACGGTACGAACTCGTAGGATTCAACCTGGACCATAGCCGTCACAGACACGCTCTGCAGCACTCAGCCACAGTTTGTTACCTTATGGGTCTTCCTTATATGAACGATGCACGTCTTTCAACCTAGGAATACATTCCTACTTGGTTATATCAGGGCGTCCTACTGTCGACACAGAGCCGGTCATATGTAACATGTATATCTCACCTGTCCAATTTAGTTCTCAGTCAACATTTATATCCCACCTGTCCAATATAGTTCTCAGTCAACATTTATATCTCACCTGTCCAATATAGTTCTTAATCAACATTTATATCTCACCTGTCCAATATAGTTCTTAATCAACATTTATATCTCACCTGTCCAATATAGTTCTTAATCAACATTTATATCTCACCTGTCCAATATAGTTCTCAGTCAACATTTATATCTCACCTGTCCAATATAGTTCTCTCAGTCCACATTTATATCTCACCTGTCCCATATAGTTCCCAGTCCACATTTATATCTCACATTCCAATATAGTTCTCAGTCCACATTTATATCTCACCTGTCCCATATAGTTCCCAGTCCACATTTATATCTCACCTGTCCCATATAGTTCCCAGTCCACATTTATATCTCACATTCCAATATAGTTCTCAGTCCACATTTATATCTCACCTGTCCCATATAGTTCTCTCAGTCCACATTTATATCTCACCTGTCCCATATAGTTCTCAGTCCACATTTATATCTCACCTGTTTAATATACTTCTCACGAAACATGTGTGTCTCACCTGTCCAATGTAATTTCAGGAAACATTTCTATTTCATTTTCCATCATGGTTGTTATTTAACATATATATATTACCTGTCCCTTACACTTCTCATGTAGCACCGTATATCTCACCTGCCCAATATAGTTCTTGTGTATGATTTATATTCACCTATTACAGTGTTTATCTATATTTCCACACATCTATATTTCGCCGTACATCACAGTTCTCACGCACCTTCTATATTTCACCGTACATCATAATTCTCACGCACCTTCTATATTTCACCGTGCATCATAGTTCTCACGCACCTTCTATATTTCACAGTACATCATAGTTCTCACGCACCTTCTATATTTCACAGTACATCATAGTTCTCACGCACCTTCTATATTTCACCGTACATCATAGTTCTCACGCACCTTCTATATTTCACCGTACATCATAGTTCTCGCGCACCTTCTATATTTCACCGTACATCATAGTTTTGATGTATTTTCTATATTTCATCCACTATCAATATGCACATGTAATATCTACATCTAACCTGTTGACCATAGTTATAATTGTTCAATCTATAACTCACCTTTTTTATAACTCACCTATCAGTTATATACTGCCAGAAAAACTAATGTAGAGGTGTTGAAACAGTCAAATGCGAAACGGACCTTAATCAACAATATAAGAAAAAGGCAATCTTCTTTTTTTTTGCCACTTCATGAGACAGGCAGGTTTAGAGAACATAGTCGCAACAGGCAAAATTGAAGGCAACAGAGACAGAGGGCGACAACGTGAGAAAATATTAGACAGTTTGACAACCTGGCACAACAAAGAAACAACAACGACTTTGATACATAATACTGTGGACAGAGAGCTGTGGAGAGCCATGACCGACTACGCCACCCGGCATGGCACCTGCTGATGATGATGATGATCAGTTATATTACTCAGTTATGTTTGAATAGTTAAAATCGAATCATTGTTATTTTACTTATTTTTTCGATGCAGTACCAGGTTGCCGGATTGCCAGATGGTTGCATCTGTTTAAGGCCAAATTATAAAAAAATCTCCATGAATCGCCTGACTTCAAAATTGTAAACAAACTACTAAAAAAGCTGGATTTTCAATAAACTATTCTACCTCTCTATAAACTTGTTTTACCTCTCTCGATATATAAACATGCATGTATTGCACAATGGCAAATATAAGCTATTCCTAAATTAATTGTATTTATTCTGTTATTTTGGAGAATCTGAGAATATTTTGCTAGACATGAAATCACTTAGGGGAAACTTGAAAGTGTTGTGCATAGTAAACTTATATATGTTAATTTTCACCATGTAGTAACTAAATTTTGGGTAGAAATTTTTTTCCAACTATTATCTAGTGTTTTGTTTTTCGCCAGGATGAATACTTCTGTGCACTTTTCTTGCTGTATCGGGTCTCACTATGAATATTTCTGTGCACTTTTCTTGCTGTATCGGGTCTCACTATAAATATTTCTGTGCACTTTTCTTGATGTATCGGGTCTCACTATGAATATTTATGTGCACTTTTCTTGATGTATCGGGTCTCACTATGAATATTTCTGTGCACTTTTCTTGATGTATCGGGTCTCACTATGAATATTTCTGTGCACTTTTCTTGATGTATCGGGTCTCACTATGAATATTTCTGTGCACTTTTCTTGATGTATCGGGTCTCACTATGAATATTTCTGTGCACTTTTCTTGATGTATCGGGTCTCACTATGAATAATTCTGTGCACTTTTCTTGATGTATCGGGTCTCACTATGAATAATTCTGTGCACTTTTCTTGATGTATCGGGTCTCACTATGAATATTTCTGTGCACTTTTCTTGCTGTATCGGGTCTCACTATGAATATTTCTGTGCACTTTTCTTGATGTATCGGGTCTCACTATGAATATTTCTGTGCACTTTTCTTGATGTATCGGGTCTCACTATGAATATATCTGTGCACTTTTCTTGATGTATCGGGTCTCACTATGAATATTTCTGTGCACTTTTCTTGCTGTATCGGGTCTCACTATGAATATTTCTGTGCACTTTTCTTGATGTATCGGGTCTCACAATGAATAATTCTGTGCACTTTTCTTGATGTATCGGGTCTCACTATGAATAATTCTGTGCACTTTTCTTGATGTATCGGGTCTCACTATGAATATTTCTGTGCACTTTTCTTGATGTATCGGGTCTCACTATGAATATTTCTGTGCACTTTTCTTGATGTATCGGGTCTCACTATGAATATTTCTGTGCACTTTTCTTGATGTATCGGGTCTCACTATGAATATTTCTGTGCACTTTTCTTGATGTATCGGGTCTCACTATGAATATTTCTGTGCACTTTTCTTGATGTATCGGGTCTCACTATCGCAACAAAGAATATACATAGACATCATAAGAAACGTATTATTCAATCCCTGATTAAACATCTACTCTACATTCTACATGTATACATATGTAGTGTAGATGATTATAAATGAGGTAATATCCACAAAAGTACCTGCCACATAACTATTTAGTCAAATGTGAATATGAAAGTACAAGAAATGAAATATTTTTCACAAAATATTTTTTTAAACTATTAACCCTAAATAAAATAACAATAAAAAACTCGCCTAAATAAATTTCACGTAAATTCAAGTAGGAAGCAACAGGATAGGTATTGTCTGTATGTTATTTATGTTTGCAAGAAGACCTGTCGTTAGAACTGACTGGTTCAATTCCTGTTAGTCTCAGAAGTTTTTAATTATCCTCTTGCTTCTTGAATTTTTTGTATAAGCAATTATTTCAAGTAACATTGTATTGTCTATATGTTATTTATGTATACAAGAAGAATCATTGGCCCTTGTAGTACGAATGTCGATGTTATATGTTTGTGTTTCTGATGATACTTTACTACTTGTATGGGATGTTCGTTATTGTAATAGTCCTTTTCTCGATTGAACCGTTCTCAGTGACTTGATTAAACTGTTTGAATGTTTTGACAAAATCGCATCTTTTTTTAAATGAGATTCGGTTAGTCAAGTGTGAAAAAATCCGTTTACTCAAATTGCCAGGCGATTCGGTGCCGTTATAACGGATTGGATCAATACCCTGTAGTCTCAGAAATAAATTTCATGGACAGTAACCTTGAACAGATTTGATCTTAATTGATACTCTGCCAGGTAGGTTTTGGGCATAGAGTCATAAATAAAATACACAATTTCTTATCGTGGTTAGTACTCTAACATTTCTGTTTTCCTTGCACCTGGCGAGGTTAATGCATATTTTTCAGACTATTTACACGAGAAACAGATCATTAAGCAGACGAGTTGAACTTGTTAGAAAAATATAAAACTGTTACATCGTTACAATCACATTATGTCAAACACTCTTGTACATAGATTATCTACACAACACTCTTGTACATAGATTATCTACACAGCACTCTTGTACATAGATTATCTACACAACACTCTTGTACATAGATTATCTACACAACACTCTTGTACATAGATTATCTACACAACACTCTTGTACATAGATTATCTACACAACACTCTTGTACATAGATTATCTACACAACATCCGTGTACATAGATTATCTACACAACACTCTTGTACATAGATTATCTACACAACACTCTTGTGCATAATCTACACAATATTCTTGTACACATAATATATATGTAGAGTCTGTTGGCTATACCTTTTTTCAGACGGTCATATGTAAAAAGAATGAGAAAAAGAAGAAAGCAATGTAATAAGGTGTCTCAAGCAACTAGATAATTGTATACTTCTGGATTGCGTTATTCACAAATGCAGGTTGTTGCGAAACTTGTCTCCCATGTTTCTTTTGCTGAAAGTTTCTTGTTAGGCTGGATTTTGAGCTCTTCGCTGCTTCAATGTAAGCAACAAAGGTGTGTCTGTCGACGTCAAGACAACCTTCCGTCTCCTTAAGGTATGGTCATGTATGGTCATGTATGGTCATGATGTATGGTCTTATATGGTCATGGGTTCATTCATCAGTTGAGACGGAAATGTTTTTCAGGAGACAACGGCTCCAGAGTCGACCCAGCCTCAATTGGGTACCGGATCAATCTGGGAAGTAAAGATTGCGAGGGAGATGAGATGGCTACCACCCTCATATATCAGATCCACTGAAATGTGAGATCGTCAACATCTCACACCCCTACAGCAGTTAAATTATATAGATTAACTTTACTTTACTCTTCAATGTAAGCAATACAGCTGTGTTTGTCGACGTCAATTCAGCTTTGTGTCTCTTCAAGCAACACAGCTGTGTTTGTCGACGTAAATTCAGCTTTGTGTCTCTTCAAGCAACACAGCTGTGTTTGTCGACGTCAATTCAGCTTTGTGTCCCTTCAAGCAACACAGCTGTGTTTGTCGACGTCAATTCAGCTTTGTGTCCCTTCAAGCAACACAGCTGTGTTTGTCGACGTCAATTCAGCTGTGTGTCTCTTTAAGCAACACAGCTGTGTTTGTCGACGTCAATTCAGCTTTATGTTTCTTCAAGCAACACAGCTGTGTTTGTCGACGTCAACTCAGCTTTGTGTCTCTTCAAGCAACACAGCTGTGTTTGTCGACGTCAATTCAGCTTTGTGTCTCTTCACGTAACACGGATGTGACTGTTGAAGTCAAGACAGATTTCCGTCTTTTCAATGTACACAACACAGACGTGACTCCCGACGTCAAGACAGCTATCTGTTTTTTCATTGTGCGAGACACATTATTGTGCCTATCGACATCAAGACAGTTTTTCATTTATTTAATATATGTAGCACAAATGTGTATGTCTTCGTCACGTTAGCACAGTATCCACACTTGACATTCTCAGATCTGTAATAACAAAAATAGAGAGCACATCACCGTTGTGAAATTTATCCACGGTATGCAGACTTATACACAGCTAAATGGTGGAGCGCATGGCCGTGTGGTTAGAACACCGTTCTCAGACCCTTGAGATACCGGGATCAATCCACGGTTGGAAAAGGATGTTTCTTTCTGAAGTACAATCAAGATCGTCTTCTTCATGTCGCGGAATCTGCTGTAGCAAAGTGGCATTTATTTCATCAGCCATAAAACGCCTTCCTGCACTCATTCACAGGAAAACATGCAGTAACAAAATATACAGACTTATACACAAATATATGTATATATATCTAGAAGTACCTGCTTTATCAAACATTGCTACGCATGTGGTTGCATCTGTGGGTCTCACCAATGGCCCACTAGACAAATCACCCATGCAACAGAAAACCTTAGCGGATGACATGTCGTTATATTGAGGTTATCTTCTTATAGAATAGTTATATAGGTTATCTTCTTCACATGACATGTCATCTATACAATTGTGCGTTTATTTTGTTGTTGAAATGTGTTTCATGTTTGCCTGAATACATATGTATGCACCCTCTGTGGTTGGGAGGGAGCCAGAGATGTACTGTGCAGCACTGGGGAGGAGGAAACTGACAGCACTGTTTTTTCCTATAGCATAGACCCATCATAGAGGCACAGTGACTCAGGACGTGACAATCCTTTTGTCTTAAACATTTGGTTGCATGCCTGGAGCAATAGAGAAGTTCGGCATAACCAGTAGTCAATTGGTGGCGGGGAATGAGCACAGTGAACCCTGTCTTGCTACAATGACTAGGAGCAGTGCATAGGTTGAAACCTACCTTCCTGGAGGTGTGATAGGTTTTCTCTGGCTCTGTCCCGGGGTGGGCCGAAAATCTACAGACTTCTTAGCAATATAATGCCATTTAATGACATTAGGTCAAAGGGCATGAGCCCATGGGCCGCTGGATCAGCAACCAACCAACCATCAAACATTGCTATGTTTATTTACACTATATACCTATGTAATTCACACTCTGCAGATTGTCCACGCGCAAAAACAAACAATCCCTAAACGGAGCAGAACACTGGATATTTCAGCTCAGATCTATACTCATTGTCATGTACCACATTTATCTTCCAGTCCACTATTACAATTTAATTGATATCATATCAAGTTATCTGTGAATATATTTCACGTCAAGAGTGGCGTCTCTCTCGTGTCAGTAATTTCTCGATCGCTAACAACGACTCCATAATTAAAGCGTGTCCGCGCTACTCTTTAAGAAATACCAAACCCATTAATCATATTACTTGCAAGATGTAAGCGTCCGTAGAAGATGCTTGCAAAATAAAAATAATTTGTCATTGAAACACCTTTTTTCAGAGTTATATATCACTATACTAGAGACCATTAATGACTATCAACACTTTATACACACACTACTACATCAGCACTTTAACCACACTACTACATAAACACTTTAACTACACCACTACATCGACATTTTAACCATACGACTACATCAACACTTGAATCACACGACTACACCATCACTTTAACCACACGAATACATCAACGCTTTAACCACACTACTACATCAACATTTTAACCACACGACTACATCAATACTTTAACCGCATGACTACATCATCATTCTAATCACACGATTATACCATCACTTTAACCACACGACTTAATCACTTTAGAAATATTAAGTTTCCATAGTTCATGCCACTAAGGAATATAGTTCTAGGCCCATGTTTCTATGACCAACTGCATATCAGGGGATGAAGTGGTCATCATCAAGACCGCCGCCTTTACTTTCCCAGAAAATATGGTTACCAGTTTTGTATCCTGGTTCGATCTCCGAGTCGTTGGTGATTTTAAAAATATTCCCTGTTGAACTGGCAACTGAACTCTGGATCAACCGAACAAGAATCCAATTCACTAAGAACTAAGACACCTCATCCCGTCATATCATCACTCTAACAACATTATTATTTACAGTACTCAATAAGCGTATATTTTCTGTTACCAGAATTGCATACGATTAATATGATAATATCAAGATAAACGAACGAACCAATCAACGTGTTTATATAATTAAACCTGTGTAAATATCAACCAATGCTGATAAGTTTTGTTTCTAATGGGCGATAATCGTGTTTCCATGAGATGTCTTTAATTATTACTTGCCCTGTTTTAATTTTACTCTTAAAACAGTGACATGCTTGTACGATCACGTCTTTCATCCAGAATGTTCGTTATCTCACTTTTCAACACAACAAACAGAGCTTTATACGAGGGTATTTCCATCTTGATATTAATGAGGATTTATTTTCAATATGTGATTTATCCAGCAAAATCCATTTTAGAAACAGGATGTCTTTTATAGCCGGGGCCCTACCTCAGCGCTAAATGAGTTTTATGGCTACAAAGTTGCACCGGGGCTGTCCATAAATAGTTCAACACATTTGTGTCAATATTTGATACCTTCCCCCTTGTCAATATCTTGTCAAGGTATTTTTGATACTCTCTCCCTTATTAACCTCGTCAAGAAATAAGGGATATTTCACCCCAACTCCCCCCCCCCCGTTTTATTTATGTCCAAAAAATACCCCCCCCCCCTATCCCAACAATATTTCCCGATAAACATTCGAATAAATGCTTGACTATTTTCCGAATTTTATTTTAGAGATGTCAAAAATGCATTATTTAAATATTGTATAAATATGCACTATTTTATTGTATAAATATGCACTATTTTATTGTTAAATAAATATGCACGATTTATTGTTGTATAAAACACGGTTTGTAAACATCAACTTTTGTCAACTCCCCCCCCTCCCCTTCAGCGATTGTACACAATTTCCAGTACCGTTTCCCCCCAATTGTTGACACAATTTATTGACGGCCTGAGAGAAATAAACAAACAATACACTGATAAACTATAGATAACACTTTGCATATATCAGTGGTACTATTCTTTACTCTCGAGGTGCTGCAAGACGTTTGCGACAAAACTACTAGTCTTCTATAATTGCCAATCACTTACATTTTGTCTTCTGTATGTATTTGTTTATCAGAAGCTTATTCAATATTTGCTATACAAATTATCATCCGTTTTAACAGTGCATTCTCCAGTCACAAAAGAGCATAATTACATTCACAATATTTCCCAGAATTCCCAAATAACAATGTCGGCCTTGACATTTTGACTGGTTCGATCCGTCATAAAATCTAATTGGCAGATACGCTTTTACAGACACTCCCAGATGATTTAAAGGTACTCAACACGTCAGAGATCATCTGAATCCAAAGCAGTGGGATATATTTAGTTTTTATAGAGCTTAATATTTCTTAAAGATCACATTGAATGATATTTCAGACGAACAAGAATAACTTCTGGTAATGATGAAATTTCGTAAACTTGTGCTGTTGGGCCCGTTATGAGGCATGATTCCTATTTCTCAGACAGACCTTAAAGGCAAAGTTTGGTGTCAGAGAAAAAAGATTTGCGTAAAAAAAAAGTTATGAATTGACAGCATTAAATCTGGGCAGGATCATGTTTCTCTACACTGCAACTATGAACTGAGAACACGTATCACTCCATCAGGGAACTGAGAACAGAGATCACTTCAAAAGGAACTGAGAACACAGAAGATCTCTCCAACAAGGAACTGAGACCACAGATCACTCCAACTATGAACTGAGAACACGGAACACTCCATCGGGGAACTCAGAACACAGATCACTCCAACAAGGAACTGATAACACAGATCACTCCAACAAGGAACTGATAACACAGGGGTGCAAAGGGAACGCATTACTCTAGGCGGACCCAGCGTTAGCAGATAACCAAGATCCCAAATGTACCTCCACGCGGTGCACCCTGGAAACAGAAACACAGCAGCTCGAGCTGATTCTGGCCAAATCATTTGGGGATCGTGTCCGAGAATGTGGAGGTAGCAGATGGAAAGAGATTTGACTGAACAAGAGACAGACAATATCTCCGACACCATCAGCATCACCACATATAACGACACTGTCGACATACACATACAGTGAAGCTAGTCAGCTCAGTCCGAACATTGGAGGGGCAGCCAATGTAGAATGCACGTAATGGTAGATGCATGGCGAGAGACAAATAGATTTCATACCGAGTACAATGAAACAATGAAAGGGCAGAACAGCGCTAGAGGGCAGCGCGAACTGCAAATAGAAAGTGAAAAGTCCCTAGGAAAGGGGAACTACAAGCTCCGTCAGCTCGAGTCGAGCTTCTAGTTATCTGTGTCCCTTACAGGCCGAGACCCAGACCCATTCATTGGCGTTTGGTAGAGCAAGAAGACCTAATCCAACTCTAATGTCGAGTCTTCCTAAACAGGAAATATGCTCGCGAAGAGAAAGGGTCCCGTACCCGATGGGCTCAGGCACAAAAGGGACAACGATTTAGCCCTGGCCCAACTCTACTGTCAGGTTTTCCTACACCGGAAATACACTTGAAGAGAGAAAGGGTTCAGTAGCTGATGGGCTCAGGCGCTATTGGGACAAGGACGCTCAGTTCGAGAACGCCTTGCTCTCAAACACGTGGTGTGAGACTCGAACTTGGACAAGGGGTACACGATGTCGGTGAATGACACCTCGGCTAAGAGGGCGATAGAGCCGGGGTCCAACTCCTCTGTTTAGTTCTTACCCTTAAGGAACCAGGCTCACGGATGAGAAACGGTTCAGTACCCAATGGGCACAGGCACAGCACGTCCAATTACACGAGGCAAGTTCATAGACAGTGGAACACCTCGTGCGAGTCAAACGAGAGCAAAAATCGTCTGGGCGAAGAGTCGCCACTACGCGTGCCTGGAGACAGATATAGAGGCTGTCACAGGCTAAGGGTAGCCCACCCGAATTGTCAAGGCATGCCGAAATTGGATGTGCTATGCCTACAAGGCGCATAACGGTGGCACAACGTAATCACGCTCCCGGCGGAAATCGCACGGATATCCGTGATGGTTACAATGGAGCGAACGCAAAACAAACAAACAAACTGAGAACACAAATCTCTCCAACAAGGAACTGAGGACACAGATCTCTCCAACAAGGTACTGAGAACACAAATCTCTCCAACAAGGAACTGAGAACACAGATGGCGATACTTTTTTATCTGGGTGTTTCCTAACAAACTTACACACGTACGACCATGAAAATTTATGGATTTTATTAAGATTTTTTTTTTTTAATTTCAGCATTGCCTTTTGTTAGTTAATAACTGTCTCCTTTAGAATTTGTTAACAGCGTGTACACGTAGCTGGCTTGCCAACGGAGTTGGTTTTCACTGATAGATATCACATCAGGATAGAATGTTATTCACACGAACCTGGTCTTAACATACAGTTCATATTTGAATCTTGTCCTATTAACACTTCCGTTATGTAATACACACAAAACTTCAACTCACATCAACTCACTAACAACAATATGCAATAAATAAAACATGAGGATTAACACACAAAAGACAAACTATTTAAATAACGAGATCAACAGAGCATTTAAACATCCAAATAGAGAACACAGAAATAAAACAAGTCAAAGAGTTCAAATACCTGGGAAGTATCTTCACAAAAGATAGACGGACGACTCGATGGAGAGAAACAAAATGTCAAAAGAAAAATGCTGTGACATACCAGCTATCACCTTTGCTATTATCTCAAAAATCAACATGGAAGTAAAGAAACAAATGCTTAAGAGCATCGTTATACCAACACTATGCTACCAATGCCAGACTTGTCAACTGACATCTACACATAAGAGAAAGACCGAACTTGTGAAATGAAATGGCTAAGGAAGGTATTGGAGTCACCAGACTCGACAAAATGCGCAGTGAAAACATCAGAAAGATAATAGGTATCACATCATGCGTCAACTATATAATGATAACAGATAAAATATAATGATAACAGATAAAATTGTTTGGACATCTTATGAGGATGAACGATCAACTTGACATACGAGCTTATAACAAGATGGAATCAGGATACAGAGCCAAGGGCAGACCTAGGAAAAGTTGGATAGACGACATCAAGACCTTCCTGAACAAACATGACTACACCTCAACCAGAACAACACACCTGGCTCTGGAATGCAGACTACATCTCCTTCACAAACCCCTACTCTCAACGGTAAGTGTGGAAACTAAGACAACTCCACCTGGAGATAGACAGACAATTAATTCTCTATCACCTTATGATTTCTCGTCCTTCCGTCCAATATTAAAAAATCACTGTGAGAATGAAAAATGTATTGACATGTTGGCACAGTCAGTTAGTCTATTTGAGAGTGTTAGTTTTTATCAGACATAAAATATTCAACAAATCACAAGATATGGTATCTTACCTATATGCTCTTGGATTGCCGAACTTATTTACCTCTTTCTGGTTGTATATAATGTGGTATTTTGGTGTGGAAAAATTATAGAAAAGAATTGCCTCCTGTTCTGTGTGCTTCAGGCTATGCTGGAAGGAGATCTGCTGGAATGGTTCTTTGCCTGTTCTGTACCAAGGCCAAGGTCTCTTGTCTAATACAAAATCTAGCGAGGCATATCGGTTAGCTTCACCTTGAATGTCAAGGTCAATCTTAAAGTTTATCAGATGGTGATGAATGGAGCCAACAACGTTTTCATGAATCCTGAAGGTATATAAATGATATATTTAATAATGATGTGTTCTTAATTTTGCTACAAGAGTGTGGAACGCAGAAAAGAAAAAGTAGTAAAGTATACAGCATAAATAAAGAAATTGCCAAAGATGTCCGGCAAATTAGTTATAATATTCACTAGAATTATTACTTGAATGTAATATTCAGTAGCATTATTACTTGAATGTAATATTCAGTAGCATTATTACTTGAATGTAATATTCACTAGAATTATTACTTGAATGTAATATTCAGTAGCATTATTACTTGAATGTAATATTCACTAGAATTATTACTTGAATGTAATATTCAGTAGCATTATTACTTGAATGTAATATTCACTAAAATTATTACTTGAATGTAATATTCACTAGAATTATTACTTGAATGTAATATTCAGTAGCATTATTACTTGAATGTAATATTCAGTAGCATTATTACTTGAATGTAATATTCACTAGAATTATTACTTGAATGTAATATTCAGTAGCATTATTACTTGAATGTAATATTCTGTAGCATTATTACTTGAATGTAATATTCAGTAGCATTATTACTTGATTATAGTATTCATCGCTTTTGTTAGGAATAGATAGTAGTTTTGTATCGTTTTATTACACGCATGCGGTTGCGTCTGTGGGTCGAGCCAATGGCTCACTAGATAAAATACACATGCAACGAGAAAACCTTAGTAGATGGCATGCGGTTATAGTGAGGTTCTCTTATGGAAGCTTTCTAGCATGTCATCTACACAATTATACACCCACTCTGAGTAGAAGACTCCTTTGCTTCAACCGCCTCCTCTGCATAAACTGGAGCTTGATTTCGGTTGTTGCGCCCTTGGTAATTGTTTTCGGTGCATTCGCTCTGTGCGTCCTCTTTTGTAGTTTTAGTCATTTAATTTACTAGCGGTTTACTGTTTGTGTGATAGATGATCAAGTTGGTCGCTGGACAGACCTCCATACGTGCAGGTTGAATGTAGATACAGTAATCACCCAGTCTTGCCTTCTGCTCCATCTGATACTTCATCTATGTCGATATTCTTATATAAAAGCGTGTTAATATATCTTTTCGTCTGTTTTCTTTGTCAAATTGTCTGTACCTCTTTCACCTCTTGTACCTAGATTTGAGGTGGCATGTGATGCATTTCTAATGATCTCTGAAACATTTTTTCTGGCCCAGACTGAGCACATGTTAAAGATGTTTAGAGAGGTCAAATTTGTTAAACTATTTTCCAGATTGCTGGTAACAACTTAATTGGTGATATTTTTATGTAGTCTGTTTAGCTTGTAACTTATTTGTTTATTTTTCACCAATTCACGCTGGCAGAATGTGTTGTGATTTATTTTTCAGCAATTCACGCTAGCAGAATGTGTTGTGATTTATTTTCAATCTTTTTTTTAAATATTGTAAGTCTGGTTAACTCCCTAACAAACGTTGAATCTTGTCCTGCCATCTGATGTTCATCACCTGTGTGGAAGTGAATGAGTTACTAGAACAACAGCACAGTATCACCTGTGTGGAAGTGAGTTACTAGAACAACAGGAGATCAATGAATTAAAAATGTCCATAAGTTACGTCAACATTTATTTGTAATTTTTTCTCACCTTATAAAAAAACTGGTCAAGAATTCATGGACAGCCAAGCCCCTGATTACTTATGTTTACAAAAATTAACCCTAAGATCAAAATATTGTGAAGAAAACGTGCAAAAAAATGCCTTAATTTCTTAGATCTAAACATCAAATTCAAATGTGTACAGTTTCATTGGTGTATGAACACAATCTTTATTCAAAAGCTATGTTACCAGTGTCAGATATGGCCCTTGATAAAAACACTCTAGAGAAATATTACAACGTAGGAGAAAAAATACCTGAGTAAGGCTAAACATCATGACCAAAAGAGACTGGATGGTAAATGGAGTCATCAGAAAGATAATAAAGACCATATCATGCAAACAATATACATATAAACAGATCAATTGGTTCGGACACCTTATGCAAATGGAACCAGCACAAACAGCCATTCAGGCCTACAACAGGAGAAAGTAGGGCTATAAGACAAGAGGAAGAACAAGATGGAAAGATTCAATCAAAGAGATTTTTCAAAAACATGGAGTGACCATGGCAAGCGCAACAAAGATGGCCAAATACATACAACTTCAACTTCCCTCTACGCCTAACAGATGGATGGATAAAAACCCGTATTGTTCACGTCCACTTCTGTCAATTCCCCCCCCCCTTTCTATATATTGTTTGACGCAATTTATGGACAGTGAGTAAAGTATATAGTTCTTACAAGAAACAGAGAGATCACAAGAATAACAGAGATATGGAAAAAATCCCAGAGAGATGGGAGGAATAACAGAGATATGGAGATATGGAAGGAATACCAGAGAGATTGGAGGAATAACAGAGATATGGACGGAATACCAGAGAGATGGAAGGAATATAAGAGAGATGGACGGAATAACAGGGAGATGAACGGAATACCAGAAATATGGAAGGAATAACATAGATATGGAAGGAATAACAGAGAGATGGAAGGAATAACAGAGAGATGGACGGAATAACAGGGAGATGAACGGAATACCAGAAATATGGAAGGAATAACAGAGATATGGAAGGAATAACAGAGATATAGAAAGAATAACAAAGATATGGACAGAATCCCGGAGAGATGGAAAGAATAACAGAGAGATAGACAAAATACCAGAAAGATGGAAGTACTAACAGAAAGATGAAAGGACTAACAGAAAGATGAAAGGACTAACAGAAAGATCAAAGGACTAACAGAGACATGGAAGGAATAACAGAGACATGGAAGGAATAACAGAGACATGGAAGGAATAACAGAGAGATGGAAGATTATAACCAAATAATAGAGAGATGAAAAGAATATAAGTTCTGCTTTCATTTATTTATTACTTGGGCCAGAAAAAAAGAAACCTCACAAATATAATATTGTACAGACAGACAGAGACCACAGAAATATAATATTGTCACAAAGAGAGACCACAGAAATAAAATATTGTACAGAGACCACACATATATAATAGTCTAACAGAGAGGGACCACACAAATAGAATAGTGTCACAGACATAGAGAGACCACACAAATAGAATAATGTCACAGACATAGCGAGACCACACAAATAGAATATTGTCACAGACATGGAGAGACCACAGAAATATAATATTGTCACAGACATACAGAGACCACACAAATAGAATATTGTCACAAACATAGAGAGACCACACAAATAGAATATTGTCACAGACATAGAGACCACACAAATATAATATTGTCACATGTGGTAAATGTTGTAAGAGGCGACCAGGGAGGAAAGGCGTGTCGTTTCTTTCCTCCGGATCTCCTCTGTGATGAAACCTACTGTAGGTTCAATGACTAAACCTCATCAGAGAGGGAGTAAATCAACCTGTTTATCTAAAGCATTGTTTCTAGATGACAAGAAAGTTGTTGTAAAATACTGCCTCCCCTCGACTCACCCAAAGCTAAACCAGGCTCATGGAACTGCTTCCTACAGCTACATTACGTCAAACGATGTTCTGGGACTCACAAATACACTTCTTCTACTTCTTCTATTACGTCCGTTTCTCAAACTCCATCATATTAGCAGGAAGTAGTCCGGATAACTGAGTGCATTGTATTTTATGTTTTACATCTCAGCTGCGATATCTGCACCTTTAGTCTGGCACATTCGACTTCGCCTCTGGGTCACTTTGACCCTCTATGGAATATGACAGTTAACCCCCCCCCCCATACAAATATACACAAAATAGACCTTCTTATTCACCTCCTTCAAAAAAACATGGCAGCACACGGTCCTGCAAAAGCTCTGAGAAACCTCCCCATGAAACGTCTCCCCGTGAAAAGCCACCCCATAAATTTCATTCAGAGAAATACGTCTCTTAAGCTGAACGCTACTGCTTGGCATAGGGAATGAGAGGGGCACACGTTTATTTCGTTTGAATTATATCATTATCAATCCCTACTGTCTACTGGAACACAGGAATTAAGTCAGTTTACCTGAAACCAAATGGCGATTCTCCATCGTGGAAGACTTGCGATAAGACGTATCCTGTAGCGTGGGTCTTGATCTCTATTGCTCCATTCAGGTGAAACACCCAGTCAATTATGTAGTCGTAGTTGTACTCAACTATTATTGTACGCAGAATCAGGACTCTGTCCACTAGACCACCATAGTTGCTGAAATAGAATATAAGAGTGTTATCTAGTATTAAATTATCCGCAGACACACAAAGATGATTTTAAACAAACTGGAAAATTAGACAATTACAGCATTTATAACCGGTGGAAAAGTGGACAAGTATGACACTTAGAGATGGAGAACTGGGCTATATGAAATCAGATACAGACAACTGGACAATTACAACACTCATATCTAAAATACTGGATAATTTTGACACCTAAAGCTGGAATACTGGACAATTATGACACATGAAGCTGGAATACTAGATTGGTATGACACCTAAAGCTAGAATACTGGATAATTATGACATCTGAAGCTGGAATACTGGACAATTATGCCACTTAGAGATGAAAAAAACTGGATGGGTAATTATGACATTTAAATCTGGAATACTGGACAATTATGACACATAAAGCTGGAATACAGGATAGTTATGAGACGTAAAGCTGGAATACTGGGCACTTATGACACATAAAGCTGGAATACTGGATAGCTATGACACCTAAAGCTGGAATATTGGGAAATTATGACACATAAAGCTGGAATACTGGATAGTTATGAGACGTAAAGCTGGAATACTGGGCATTTATGACACATAAAGCTGGAATACTGGATAGTTATGACACCTAAAGCTGGAATATTGGGAAATTATGACACATAAAGCTGGAATACTGGATAGTTATGACACATAAAGCTGGAATACTGGATAATTATGACACATAAAGCTGGAATACTGGATATTTATGACACCTTCTTCATACTTCCATCCTATCATCACTCCATCCTTCCATCCTACCACCACTCTACCCTACCACCACTCCATCCGTTCATCCTATCACCACTCCATCCTTCCGCCATACTACCACTCCATCCTTCCACCCTACCACCACTCTACCCTACCACCACCCCATCCGTTCATCCTAACACCACTCCATCCTTCCACCACTCCATCCTTCCACCCTACCACCACTCCATCCTTCCATCCTACCACCACTCCATCCTTCCACACTACTACCACTCCACCCTTCCACCCTACCATCACTCCACCCTTCCACCCTACCATCACTCCACCCTTCCATCCTACCACCACTCCTATCACAGCATGCTCTCGCAAATCTACACTAAATGTTCTTCGTTATCACAACAGAAACTTCTCCCCCAACTGTTACAACAATTGGACTCACCACTATTTCAGTGATGTGAAAACTGCGTCTCGCCACTACATCCATAACTACCATATTCTGCTGTGCCGTCACAACAGATTATCAGTGCCACCTCTACAACACTTTTCAGTCGCATCATAAGGTGTTCCATATCTGCCACCACAGGTTGTACCTATCATGAATTAAGTTAGTTCTAACCGGTAACGAATTGCTTCATTGGCTTATCATGACGACTTTTATAACTAAGTAAATTAAGCTTATTATCAAGACCATAGATACGACTTGTTAAAAAAAGGAATGAGAAGGGCATTTTTTTCTCTTGTAACAATATCGCGTGGTTTGTGTGGGATTTTTACAAATAATCTTTTTTAGGGGGGGGGGGGGAGAGAGAGAGAGAGAGAGAGAAAGTGAGAGAACACCTACATCGTGGGGAAGAGTGGTTGTATTTCTGATGGTTTTTTGTAGCACATTAAATATCTTGTTACATTTTTCCAAAGGAATTTCTTTGTTATAACTTAAGGAGTACATTTTTATAATCTAGTCGACTTTGTTCTTAATCTACTCTAAAGCCAAATCTAAGGAAGATCTACATTTACAAACACAACCCGGCATATCCTATATTTTAGTACATGTCCGCGTGAGAGCTGTATACAAGTACAATGTGCACTCACGTACCTGCCATTATAGTCATCGGCTGATCTGTGTCGCCGTAGTGGTAGTCCCGTGTTATGTTCAAACACACAAAAGGCATTAGGAAGAGTCTGCGGACCGTTCCTGTCCATTTGGAACACAGTTTGTGGTAAGAAGGTTGCGTGTTCTGGGCAGTCAACACCTGGAACTAGTCCAACAGCCTGAATGATGCACACATAATATTTTTTTAAATAAAAGTTAATAACTACAGCGAAACTATAATCCAACAGACGGAACAAGGAAACTGGTTGATGAAACGTTGCTAATCACTGTAACACAGGGGTAACACACACGTAACACACTGATAACACACAGGTAACACACTGGTAACACACAAGAAACATACAGGTAACATTCTGGTAACGCATATGGCAACACGCTTATTATTATATTATTCTTACATTTTATATATATATATGTTATGTATATACTATGTATTTCTTATAATTCATTATAACATGGCCCCCTTATAACAATTGAACACCTCCATATAGTATTAGCCATATATTTATTCATTCATCTTCCTGCTGACATTCAGCGTACCGCTTATTGTGTCTTGGTTCAATTCAAGAAATGACATTTTTCAGGCACCGTCGCTATTCTACCACATGAAGTCACCAAAATCTAATTTCTAGAGATGTCGTTTCTAGTGTTGACCGTTGGTGGTTCGCATATACCCTTGTCAGCAATGTATATACTGCAGAGAGTGGACACCAAATGTACATTGAGCGCATGTGTGTTAGCACTTGTACCCACTCTGTTCACATGTCTGATACAGACACTTCTAAACTCATACTTTTCTACTTTGTTTATTTGATAATTTTACACTTTTCTTGATAAATACCGCATGATCAAAACGTTAGCTTGTTCTGCTGCCAGCCCAGTACAATCTAATGTCTTTTTTTTTTAAAGATTATATTTATCTAATTTTATGATATATGGTTTTACTGCAATCTCTCATTCATTCAAATATCCCTTACTACAAAATATTCAGGAGAAGATTCGTAGTTCTTGTGCTCAAAATAGACAAACTATTATACAAAACACATTTATTCAATAGCCACTTATGATAGAAACAAGAATAAAATGAACATACTTTATCTCCCAATCCAAAGGCAGTATCAGAGAGATGACTGTAAAACGTTTTGGGATTGGCTCCTGCGTAGATTACTGCAACCTCCTGCATACTCATCTCATATGCTATTCTCTCACCTGCCCACTTGACATCCCATACCTGAGGTCCGGATGATGTTGACATTCGAAAATTGAAGCTCCACTCCATATACTGCACATGTTGACCTGTAACTCTAAGGTAAATCAACAATTAACAGGTAAGAGGTTCAAGAATGTTTATTTAAAATTAATTCATCTTCAACAAAATGTCAGTATCATGGTATACCGACTCATGCCTGATGTACTGTATATTATAATAAACCTTCCACATGTTTTTAACGTATTGTATTTGATGAACTTACTAAATTTATTGAACTTAATGTACTGAACTTACTTCTTCTTCTTCTTCTGCGTTCATTCTCAAACTCCTGCAGATTAGCAGGATGTAGTCCAGAGAACGGAATGCATGGTGTTATGGTATACAGCATTGCTGCGATATCTGCGCCTTTCAGTCTGACCCATCCGACTTCAGCATGGCTTTATGTCACTGACCCTATATGGGATGGGACAGCTAACTCCATCCCATAACCTCCTTAGTCGCCTTCTACGACACGCATGGAAGGTAAACAGTGTTGTTATTCTTTGTTCCCCTTTCGGGCCCCGGAAACACGGGCAACTGAATTTACTGATCTTACTTAATTTAATGGATTTATTGAACTGACCCTACAAAATTTATTCGGCTCAACGGACTGACCGCGCTAAATTTACTGGGCTTATTGCGCAGACCTTATTAAAGTTACTGGGTTTATTCAAATGACCTTAATAAATGAAAGGTTTATTGGACTACATATACTAAATTTACTGGGCTTATTACACAGATCTTACTAAATTTACTGCGTTTATTCATTTGACCTTAGTAAATTTACTTGATTTATTGGACTAAGCTTACTAAATGTACTGGGCTTATTTGCAACATGCGAGTTCTACTGGGGTATGTAATAATATCAAATACGAGATATACTTTAATAAGTAAATGGATATGCTGGGATCGGGGTGTTGGTTTATTTATATTTGCAATAATCATCATCATCATCAAGTGCCGTCTCCGCAACGAAGGTATGCTGCAACGTATCTGCAACATCTCCTGTCTCTTGTCTTGGTGGTGCACGCTGCTAGACTGTAACCTGTCCATCGTGTAATGTTACTCTCCCACTTGTATCTCTGCCTACATCTTGCTCGCTTCCCTTTGACTTTACCCTCAAGTAAGGTCTTCAATAAGGTGTCATGTTTTTTAATGTGTCCAAAGTATTTTATTTGCCTGATCTTTATTTCTCTTAGTAGTTCTTTCTGCATATTAAGTGTCTTTAGCACCTCTTTATTTGTTTTCTTCTCTTTCCATGATGTTCTCCCTATTCTTCTATATACCCACATCTCAAAGGCATCAATTTTGTCTTCTAATTGTTTATTTAGTGTCCATGTTTCTGAGCCATACATTAATATGGAATAGATGTAGCATTTTATAATTCTCATTTTTAACTTGTTTGTAATTTGTTTAGATATTAATAATGTCCTCATGTCATTGAATGTACTTTTAGCCATTCCTATTCTCCTTTTAACTTCTGTTTCACATCTACCATCATTTGTGACTATGTGTCCACGATATTGATACTGTTTTACTTGTTGTAGTTTCTCTCCCTGTATGTTTATGTTTACCTCCTGTTCTTCTGTGTCTTTGCTGATTATCATGGGTTTTTTTAAATATTTGCAATAATACGGTAATGTAATGTTAGAAAAAATATAAATGGATTAAATAGCAGATTTACGGTGAACAGTACGGCAGAATTGATGCTATAACAAAGACATATAATTTGTATAAAGTTAGTACACACATTCAGAAGATGAAACCACCAAATCACGCGGTGGTCAAATACGTGACCATCGATAATAGAGCAGAATCAAAACAAGCTCTTATACGTGATGATTTTCATTATTGTCGTGATTTTTGTTGGTCATTATGTATATACTTTGTTTCGCCTGCCAACACCAACCAACGAAATGCACGGAAATAATCTAAGCACGATGTAAATGGTTTGTATCGATTATGCTCGTATATCATTTGTATGTCAGACATGTGGTAACTGACAGGTCATGGAAGCAAACAGAGAACTGGACAAATAAGTGCCCGAACGATGTGAATGTGGGTATTACATGTATAAAAATAGTACAGTGTTCTAAAGAAATGTAAAATAGAAATCAAAAATATGAATAATACTAAAATAAAAACTCTTAGTTGGCTCAAGTGTGACTCTTAGCTGTAGGACTACTTGACTTAGTTGGCTCAAACGTGACTCTTAGCTCCATAATTACTTGACTTAGTTGGGTCAAACGTGATTCCTAGTTCCAGAACTACTTCACTTAGTTGGCTCAAATGTGACTCCTAGCTTCAGAACTACTTGACTTAGTTGGATCAAATGGGACTCTCAGCTCTAGAACTACTAGACTTAGTTGGTTAATTGTGACTCTCGGCTGTAGAATTACTAGAGAAAACAAGATTAGTTGAAATCGCGTTCGAGACTCGCCATGAGAAGCTGGAATATATTTCAATCAAGAAAAAAATGTCTTATGTACTAGACAGTAAGATGATGTCCTAATCACAAATCAATCCATATTCATCATATTCTTTGCTGATGAACGAATGCCAGTTTGACCGAGTCCTTATTTATTCAATTTCTACGATGAGGAAACCAATCTAGATAAATTACACAAGGACCGAAGACACCATAATTTAGAGAATCACTGACCTATATCGTTTCCCCTCCGGTTCATACTGCCTGGGACCTGCTTGTGGAAAGAAAGGAAACTTTCGACCTCTAAGATGCATTGTTCCTGGATTTGATGTCTCATTAGTGGCCGACTTGGGGTACTTTAATCTCGTCTTTGGTATAGTGTTAGAACGGTAGAGACTGATAAACTCATGTATTGATCTGTATACATTTCCACAGTAAACCATACCCTGCATCTCAAATTTCTGACTGTCTAGAAATAACAGAATACTTTCACATAAAACAGGATTATAACACTTAGTTATAATATAATATTTAACTAATTCACTCTGTGATACCAATCAGTATTACCTACTTCCTCCTACCAAATGTAAGAAAGACGAGCGATTGGCGTTTCTAATAGTTATTAAACATTTCACTGCGTCCAGACTTCTAGGACATCTTAACAATAAATTTGTTAATGAACCTCATAATTTAACATTAAATAGTCATTAAGCATACAGTTATAGTAGAATGCCGTTATAAAAACATGGTGCAGACCGACAATATATTATGTAATAGCAGAAAATCGCTCTATACAGTAGAAACAATATAAAATAAATATAATTGGGGATTTAGAAAAATGTTGTTATAAATGGAAATTTGTTATAAAAGAATGCGATATAGATAGAATCCATTGTGTATTAAAATTTTGGTTGTGTTAGTGATGAATCAAATTAAATGTTTTAACGTGTGCTTTTGGTATATCAAATAGCATTACATATCTAGTTCATTGTGTTACTTCAGTTTCATTATGTTAATTTAGTTTTCATTGTGTTGAAAACAGATGGATCGGATAATAGAAACAAATAAAAGCGGTTGGGGTTTTGTTGCCTACAGAAACAGCGTGAAGTTGGTTGAGAAATCTTCAGCATATTCTACTGTCACATCGAGCATGAGGATGGAGATAGAGGGAGTTACAGCAGCTCTTAATTGGTTGATAACTGATACATCAACACACTCGGTAATACTCACAGAATCTCAAAGCATGCTGCGCAAGATAGAAAAGTACATGCTGAGAAAATAATGGTGGGATTTATTGAACAACTCAATTTTCACGAACTTTACATGGATATACTGCCCTGGTCATGCTGGGGTCTGGGGAAACGAGAAAGCCGACTTTTTGGCAGACACTGCGGTGATAGACGGCACAATGCTGAGAAAAGATAAAGCAGACTTGATCAAGGCAATAATAAATTCATTTCAAGATGAAGGTGATGTCAATGATAACACATCACAAGGAGCAGACGGTATAACTAATGACAAGATAACAGCATACAAAGAAACATGTGATATGGCTAGCAAGACTATTCAAAATAGCATGGGAAGAAGGAAGAGTACCAGAAGATACAAAACTCAATAATAGTACCAATATGGAAGAACAACGGAAATAAAAGAGAATGTGAATCATACAGAGATATCTGCCTACTAAGTCACACAGAAAAAATATATGCCATAATATTAGAATACGTTTAAGATACATCACAAACCCACAAATTGCGCTCCTCCAAGTTTGGATTCAGATGAGGAGTAAGTTTATAAAAAAAATTTTCTCTTGAGACAGCTAAGTGAAAGAGCACTAGAATATGATCAATAACTAAACACAAAATTCATAGACCAGGAAAAAGCATTCCATTGAGTCAGAAGAAATGTTTATAGGAAACAGAAAACTACAGGGTCAAAGGTCAGTTAGTAACACATATGAAAGCCCTTTATCAGAACTTCCAAAGCTCATTAAGAACTACCAAGGAAATGACTTCATCTTTCGAAACAAAGTCACGGGTAAGACAAGAGTGTGTGCTCACGCCTATACTTTTAACATATACATGAACATAATAACAAAAGAATCCCAAAACAAGAATGTAAACAATACAGTAATAATAGAGGAATCTGAAGAGGAATTAAATAACGCAACTAACGAATTGCTGTTTGCTGATGATCAATGACTTATCTACGAGGAGAAACAGCAGTTACAAAATCATATTAACGCACTCACGACAACATGCACCAAATATAACATGAAAATAAATTCGCAGAAAACAGAAGTAATGCAAATAATAACCCAGTGAAGATAACAATGAACAAAACTAAAGTGAAACAAACCTCTGAATTTAAATACCCGGAAGTATATTCACAGACAACAGAAGATTAGACAGAGAGATTGATACAAGATGCCAGAAAGCAAACATAGTGACATACCAACTATCACCATTACTGCTCAGCCCAAAGATCAAGATGGAAGTCAATAGACAGATGATATACAGCATGTTTATGCCAACAACTTGCTATCGATGTCATGCATGAGCGCTGACAGCAGCCCAGTAAGAAAACTTACAACATGTGAGATGAAATACCTGAGAAACGCCACAAGAGTGACCACACTAGACAAAATTAGAAATATCAAAATCAGGAGAAGAATCGGTATAAGACCATGCAGGGAATACATCGAGAAGCAACTGATAAAATTATTTCGACACCTTGTGAGAGTGAACCATAACCAACTACCAAACAGAGCATATACCATGAGAAGATTCGGATACAAGGCCAGAGGAAGACCTAGAAATAGATAGATAGATAATATCAAGACAACCCTGAACAAATACGGATTCAGCGCAGCCACGGCGAAACATCTGTCCTTAGATAGACAACTAAAGCTCCCAGTCACCACCCCTACGTTTACCAGCAAGTGTGGATATTCTGACCATCATCTACCTGGGAATAAACAATAGACAATGGATAGATAAAAGTACAAAATTGTGACAATGATTTTTTTTTACATGTGACAGTTTGTCAGACTATCCCCCAACTTTCCTTAATCGCCTCTTATGACATGTCTGAAAATTAAAAAAAAGTTATGTTCTTTGCACCCTTGACTAGACGTCCAGTCTCTGGTGCTAACACGAGCCCACATGTGATATGAAGGTCTTGACTAGACGGCCAGTGACTGATGCTAACAGGAGCTACTCTCGGAGGCTGCAGAAGTCAGAAGGAAACATTGCAACGCCTCCGTCTTTACCTACGATGTGTTTCAGAGGTTCCCCACAGGTTTGGAAATGTGCGCTATTGCAATTAGCTTGGAGATAACTTATAACATTGCCTTTCGAGTACTTCATCAATATGCCACTGCTCTGCCATATTCAACCGTTTTTCATCGGATAGATAATAGTGGTATTGCTCGAAAGGAAGGTGGCCCTAAGCTGTGGTTTTTTTTTGGTCATCTGAACCTATACCAATCCGGCCATCCTACCCCAGGGGTCACTTCTCTCGCCTGTCTTCTCCAATGTGTACATTGTAGACAGGGCACATCAGCTAGCGACAGAAGTAGGATACTGTCCGTTACGGACGATATCCTGATATACAAACAGATGTAATAACACCGCATCGTCTCCTGATGTGATGATTCTGTGCCACTGTGATGAGCGTACCGAAGCCATCGATAACGTGGTTCTCCCTTAACAATCACAAAGTCAACTCCGACAGTGAAGATACAAGTAAGATGGCACGATGTAGTCAGAACGTCATCACTCCAATACCGTGACGAGCGATTCGATCGTAGCTTCGATATCCAAACAAAATTTTCCAGAGCCCATGAACATATTATGACATGTATTGAGGTCAATCGTGGACACTTTCAGCATCTGCTAATGAAATAACCTCATTGTGCAATGAACCACTGTGCCAAATATTAGCATAAGCAATACTTTTTGTTTTGTTTTATAAATTTTATAGCGTGAATGGCGTCATATAGATTCGCACTAAATACCGTGACCGAATCGCAGTATAGAAGACCTGTTCGCTAAATTAAGTTGTACCATGCGTTAAGTTTTGTGATTAATTTTTGGCTTTCAGTTGGTTACTATTTATATAATTGGAATCACGCGCTAAAAATAACCAGAATGATTCCTAGTTTATAAATAGTAACCAACTGAAAGCCAAAAAATAATCACAACCAGTATCACATGGGGCCCAACTTAATTTAGGGAACAGGTCTTCTATAACTACCGACGGTCTCGGTAAATACCCATAATTCATGTGACGTAGTTAGCAATGTAAATGAGCAACAGCGACCTTTTGAACACCCTCGCAATTATGTTTTTAAACACTCTCGCAATTATGTTCATAAACACCCTCGCAATTATTATTTTTTACACCTCCTAAATATGTTTTAAACACCTTCACAGTTATGTTTGTGAACACCCTCGTAATTATGTTTTTAAAGACACTCGCAATTATGTTTTTGAACACCCCCCTAATTATATTTTTAAACACCCTCGTAATTATTTTTGAACACCCTCGTAATTATGTTTTTAAACACCATCGCAATTATTTTTTAACACCATCCTATTATATTTTTGAATATCCTCGTAATTATCTGTTTAAACACTCTTGTAAATATATTTCTAAACACTCTCATAGTTATGTTGATGTCTCCATGATTACATAAGTCAATGCTTATAAAATTAGTACATGGTATACCTTTGCTAGTCTCTTTCATTACAAAAGCCAAATCAACTGGATTCACAGTTGTGAAATCGGTGGCGTAGTAGGCAGCGAGAACAATTAGTGCAGAATCCGTATATGCCGAACTTGATCGTTGTGGTAGCAGGATAAGGCAATTTTGGCTACATTTCACAAATGAAGCCCCGTAACTCTCTTGAATAATCATATTCAGCTCTGGAGACATTATACGAAACAGTTCCATGTAGGCAGCGTTAATCCCGTACTTAGGGTGGAAACTGCACAAGTATACAACAATACAGTTAAATAGAGATGTATGTCAGAACTTGATTGGAATTATTTCGGAATGATTATCGATGACAATGACACGAGTGTCAATAGAATTAAATATAAAATTTTCAATAAAATTAATTATGACATTGTCAATAAAATTAAATATGAAAGTATAGAGAATAAAGATATATGTTTCATATAGAATGACACGAAGTGTCAAGATTTTCTTCTTTTGCAATGCTCAGTAATCTACATAGGCAAGTAGATTGTCTCCACGAACTACTTCTTCAGTGAGGCTCTTGCTGTTGCCCACATCGTCCCTTTCTAATGTCTTTGTGGGTCTGTCCTCATGTCACTAAAGAGTGGACATGTCTGCATTCGAATGTGTTCTGGAGTCTGGTGACTATTTTGTCGTGGACATTTGTCAGTTTGGACAACATTTTCTGAGTGTGTGTGCGCGTGATTTTGTCCTTGAATCTTACAGTGAGTCATGTGTGGAGCCTGAAGATAATAGTCAGTCTAGAATTTTATGGAATGGAACAGCGATCAACATCCTAAATTATCGCCAGTCGCCTCTAACGACATTCATGGCAGTGCTGGAAATCTATGCTCTTCTTATAAACCCCTGCAACAGACGAACCATGTCAAATTCATTCTATAAAGTACTCATAATTTCTTAATTTCTTCCGTACCTGTAGTGTGATAGTCAGTACTTATATGTCATACAAAGATATCATTTTCATTGTTTTCGTACAAAAATCTATTATTCCGATGACTAAATACTAACACATTTACCGATATGGAACACTACTCCTCTCACGTCTAGAGTTACTGTAGTGATATGTTGGTATGGGTAATGGTCCCACCACGTATTCCTCTGATACAGGAACAGGAAGAAGTGGTCGTTCAATAACTACTCTGGCTTCACGTGTTGGTTTTGAACCTTGTCCATTCATGTACCTAACAGCGTTGGTCTTGTTTGGAACATGAAGCTCTATTGAATAAACATGGCTAGCATCTTTCACTTCTTTTGGTTGAACCTGTTCAGATGTTAATAAATATTCTACATTTAAGATAGGCCTTATTTCGACACTTAAGATAGTAGTATGTGTTATTTCAACATTTAGGAAAGTAAGTGTTATTTCAATATTTAGGAAAGTAAGTGTTATTTTGATATTTAAGATAGTATGTGTTATTTTTACACTTAAGATAGTATGTGTTATTTGGACATTTAATATAGTAGGTGTTTTTTTCAACATTTATGATAGTAGGTGTTATTTTGACAATGAAGATAGTAGAGGTGTTATTTTTACAATTAAGATAGTAGAGGTGTTATTTTTACAATTAAGATAGTAAGTGTTATTTTGACATTTAAGATTGTAAGTGTTATTTTTACAATTAAGATAGTAAGTGTTATTTTGATATTTAATATACTAGGAGTATTTTCAACATTTAAGACAGTAGGTGTTATTTTGACAATTAAGATAGTAAGTGTTATTTTGACAATTAAAATTGTAGGTGTTATTTTGACAATTAAGAAAGTAAGTGTTATTTTGACAATTAAGATTGTAAGTATTATTTTGACAAATAAGATTGTAGGTGTTATTTTGACAAATAAGATTGTAGGTGTTATTTTGACAATTAATATTGTAGGTGTTATTTTGACAATTAAGATAGTAAGTGTTATTTTGACAATTAAGATAGTAAGTGTTATTTTGACAATTAAGATAGTAAGTGTTATTTTGACAATTAAGATAGTAAGTGTTATTTTGACAATTAATATTGTAGGTGTTATTTTGACAATTAAGATAGTAAGTGTTATTTTGACAATTAAGATAGTAAGTGTTATTTTGACAATTAAGATTGTAGGTGTTTCCATTCTCCGGACTTCGTTCTTCTATTTTGCAGGAGTTTTAGAACAAACAAACAAGGCGATACAACCATAAGATTTATTCTTCCTAAAGATGGAAATAGTAAATGCCTTACCCCTAGACCAGGCTGATTGGCGAGGTAACCATAGACAGATGAAATCTCAGAATCGGATAAGTCTTCAAAAATGTTATCATACTTAGTATCTGAGATTCGATAACTCTCGAAGTTAGGCTGATATGTTTCACAGTCAGGGAGATCATTAAGTGAAGCTGTGCTTTCTATGTCTGCTACTGTAACGTGCATCGTTTCTTCTTTGGGACTTCTGTCTGTGTCACATTTTATAGAGGTCATCCCTGTTCTGGAATTGTCACTCATCAGTAGAATGATGATGATGAGTGCCACGTTAGTCACGAGCGATACTGGGAAAACTGCGCTTCTTAAAGTGCATCGGGTCAAGATGGAACGCACAAGTGACCTGTTCTGACAAAGAAAATGACATTGTCATAATTCTGGAATTTTTACTACAATCTGCAACACTGGAAGTATTACTACATTCTGCAACATTGGAAGTAGTCTTACAGCATTAGTAGCGAAATTATATGTTCATTTTTAAAGTGGAAATATTTTATCGTGTTCATCGCACATACTGTTTCGTCTGTGGGTCGCACCAACGGCCCACTAGACAAACCACCCATACAACAGACAACCTTAGATTGCATGTCGTTATATTGAGGCTCTGTTATGGAAGCTTTGTAGCATAGCATCTGTACAATTATAGACCCCCTCTCAGTAGAAAACTCCTTAAATAGGCAATGCACTAAGCCGAGAGCTGAAGTCTCCTTGATATGAAAGAAAGCTCAGAAAAATCACCCCAATGCACATAAGAAGAAAGAGTTAATCGCTCGCAATTCCTGGGTTTGTTTGCGAAAATTACCAGAGATTAACTCTTACATCCTTGGGTTCTCAAACAAACATGTTCATTTTCAAAATATAATGTTTATATCTTCAGTTTTACAGCAGCAAAATGTTATGTTTATTTTAAAAGTGGCAAAATGTTATCATGTTCATTTTCACAGGAACAAAGCTTGTGAATTGGATTTGGAAATACATAGACATCATATTGTTACCCAACAAGATCCAATACTGATATCTTCATAAAAGGAACAGGACAACTTGATTCTTGATTAGAAAACTGGCCTCACAGCACGTGGGGCATCCCCATAAGTCCTCCGCCCTCTGTTCCAGCAGCCATTAGACTAGATGGTGTTTCGAGTCCAATGCCGCCGAAACAGACGTCGAATCCAGGGCACAACTCTGGCCCTTCCGACAGTTTTCTTTGTTGTTCCGCCCACCCACGCAGTGCCCGTAACTATTTCAAGCACAACGTCGGCCTGTCGGAATAACATGGTAACTGTTATCGAAGGTTACGACTACGGGATTGTATAGATGACGTGTCATGAAGCTTCTATAAGAAGATAACCTCAATATAAAGACATGTCATCTACTAAGGAACAGGACAAAGATGTGATCAACCATCTTAAGGAACAGCTGTGCCGCGACGTAACAAACCGAAGGCAGACATTCATTTTTTTAAGAGAGAAGATCAACAAGTCTAGGATAGAGATTCACTTTTGTAAGATTAGTTATCAATGTAGTTATATGTCAATAGAGATGTGGTTCTACAGAAGAATGCTGAGAATACCATGGACTGCCAGAAAAACTAATGTAGAAGTGTTGAAAGAGTCAAATGCGAATCGGACCTTAATCAATAAGAAAAAGACAATCTTCTTTTTTTTGCCACTTCATGAGACAGGCAGATTTCAAGAACATAGTCACAACAGGCAAAATTGAAGGCAGCAAAGACAGAGGGCGACAACGTGTGAAAATATTAGACTGTTTGACAACATGGCACGGTAGGGAAACAACAACGATCTTGATACAGAATACTGTGGACAGAGAGTTGTGGAGAGCCATGACCGCCTACGCCAACCGGCATGGCACCTGATGATTATGATGAGTTTTATGTGTGAACAAAGAAGACATTTTTTAAACGATGAAATGGTTTAAGTGTTCGATTTCGAGTAAGGACTGGATTTATTATGTTGGAGAACAAATTTCTAAAACACTCAATCTGTACGTGACAGTTTGGTTGTGCGACCTTTATCACACAAGCAGCCTCCCTTCAATTTCATAACAACATGCAATTATTGTCTCAGCTATATTGCCTACAATTGCATAACAACATGCAGTATTGTCTCAGAAATTTTACCCACAATGCATGGTAATTAAGCTAACTGTAACTTTGGCTTAATATTTCAAACGAACATAAGAGAAGATCATGAGAAGATCATGAGAAGATCATGAGGAGATCATGAGAAGATCATGAGAAGATCATAAGAAGATCATGAGATGTTAATTTTCTACTCACATTCCGTGATGAGTGATGAGCTCTTGACATGGGGCTATCAGAGATAATGTTGATACTTTCCTCATCAAATTCTGTGCCACTAGACGAGGTGAGATTTTGATAACCCTTCTCATTCATCGTAGATGGGTCGGATTTGTCTGTGATATGGTTGTGAATCATGAGACTTAATGCTAAAAGATGCGCTAAAATATAAATCATTTTGTGATAAAAGAAATCTTCGTGAAATTGTGAATGTCTTAAATATAAGTAGAATATATGAGATTTCTGATGATAATATTCATTTTCCTTTTGTGCTGAAGTTAGCGCATAGGGCAGAGGTCAGATCTCTCCAATTCTGTCTGTTCAAAGCTATTCTGTGAAGTTCTTGAATAGTATGAATATTGGTTGTTTTACTTTCTCTAAGTATTGTTCTTCTGAGTGTTTCTTTTGGTCTATCCCATGCTCTTTTGCCTGTAGGCATCCATCCAAGAGATTGGTGGTGTATTCTGTTGATGCCTGCGCGTAGGACATGCCCGATGTAGGACCAAGGGCGTTTTCAGATAACATCTGTGATGAAATGTTGATATGTCTCTTCTCTGATTTTATCATTCGATTTGAATTCACTCCAACGGGTGTTAGTTATCCTACGAAGACATTTGTTCTCGAAACTCAGTAATTTCTTTTCTGAAGATAAATAGCTTTTCCAGCTCTCACATCCATATGATAGCACCGGAATAACACAGGAATTAAATAAGCGTATTTTCATGCGTGTGCTGATTGACTTTGACTTCCAGATATTAGACAGTCTGTTAAATACACTTGATGCTAGGGCAATGCGAGTTATAATTTCTGGCATGACATCACCGTCGAGTGTTAATTTGCTGATGATAATATAATAATGATGAATATAATAATAATGATTATGATTAAGATGATAATGAAGATGATGATAACAAATCTGTTTAACTTTAGTTTTTTACTTTAGTCATTACAACATCTGAACGTTGTACAAGCTCACAGCAACATTGAAATATTTGTGCATTTTCTCAGATTAAATTAATTTGTATCAATAAGTGCATATAACAAAATAATATACGGATATAGAGATAAAGGTGAACCACGAAATAGGTAGAAAGAAAAAATCAAGATAATCTTGACCAAGCATGGACTCCGTGCAATGAAGGCGACACATCTAGAACGATAACTAAGGACTCCATCCACACGTGATTAACAGAAAGTATGAATACAGCCATTTCACCTGGAGAAAGACAATATACATTTGATTTTGGAAAGATACATATCCGGTAATATGTAAAGTAAAGGTAGGTCTCGTTCGGGGATGACAATCCTTCATGTGCTACGCCTCATCAGCTATTAAGATGAGATCACCACGTTCCTTACTTGCTATGTTTACCTTCCCTAACGTATGTTTCAGGTACCCATTTACTGCTGGGTCAATTGGAGGAGCGATCGTGCCCGGCGAGAAATCACGACTCGTATTTATTTTTGTGTCCAGACGTGTTTCCAACATGGCACGCTGCAATCAGGCGATAGTATGCCAGCTCACTATCAAAAAATATATATCCACGAGTTATTATTACCATTTTCCTATAGGGAACATAACACCAATGTGTACGTAAGAAATAAAGTAGAGATGTGTGCAGGTGTTCAGGAGCCATTGCTTTCAATAGTGAAACGACGAAAACTAGCATGGTGTGGACATGTATGCAGGCATGATTCCTTATCAAAAACAATACTGCAGGGAACAGTCGAGGGTGGAAGAAGCAGAGGAGGACAAATAAAGGCATGGACAGACAACATCAAGGAATGAACAGGGTAAGATATTTCCACACTCATCCGCATCGCTGAGGATAGAATTCGCTAGAAGACTCCTGTGTGCTGAGGCATCCAATGTGGTACCCCTACGACCCTGAAGTGTTACGGGTTTATTGATTGATTGATTACCATTTTAAATCACTTTAATCTATATAGATATCTTTTTGGCTATCTGTCGATCTCCTTAGAGATGAATTTATTGATCAACATCAATAATCTATCTACCTACTTGCCCGTATAAATATTATGTATATTTATATCAGCATATGCATGGGTTTTTTTCGCAATTTCATTTTTCTCTTAAATACTTTTTAAGACTATAGTATTTGAGTGCTCTATACAAAGTGTTATTTTTTTATTCAAAGGGTCGATATCATATTTAGTATGTATCTATTGGTATTATCAACTCAACACTTCCTTTTTTTAGTTGTAACGAATTTTTGGGGCAGATTTTCTGTTTAATGGTTTGTCACTGCTTACTGAACTTCCTGATGCGTTACTGCATGCGACGGGCATTGAGCATGGTACCCCGTCGTCACATATGCGTTCTGCACAACTTAGACGCAAAGACGACTGATGTTTTACTACAAATTTGATACATACAACATATATAGTCGAGGAACGAGTTTGTTACCTACTAGCGAGAGGTGTTAGAAGTGAAAGCACGACTGTCTACAGGACGAGATATGCTTATTCTATAATAACACAGATAATTATAATTCAATGGAAATAATTAGTTACTTGCGTGCTTATATGTGGCACAGGTAGCTCAGTTGTTAACCAACTGGCATCCTAGTCGAGTCATCAACTGGCTTCCTAGTCGAGTCATCAACTGGCTTCCTAGTCGAGTCATCAACTGGCTTCCTAGTCGAGTCATCAACTGGGTACATAGTTGAGTCATCAACTGGCTTCCTAGTCGAGTCATCAACTGGGTACATAGTTGAGTCATCAACTGGGTACATAGTCGAGTCATCAACTGGGTACCTAGTCGAGTCATCAACTGGATACATAGTCGAGTCATCAACTGGCTTCCTAGTCGAGTCATCAACTGGCTTCCTAGTCGAGTCATCAACTGGCTTCCTAGTCGAGTCATCAACTGGTTTCCTAGTCGAGTCATCAACTGGCTTCCTAGTCGAGTCATCAACTGGCTTCCTAGTCGAGTCATCAACTGGCTTCCTAGTCGAGTCATCAACTGGCTTCCTAGTCGAATCATTAACTGGCTTATTATTCCAGTGATCTACGGTTCAAATAATTTTAAATCACTAACGATTATCCAGCCTAAGGAAACGGGCACAATTAACATTGTCTTACATAATGCTTCTTGTACAATAACATTTTCTTTACAGTCTACATGTATATTACAAATTATTTAAAACATATTCCCCAAAATTACACAGTAAAACTGTCACCCCCACATCTAACATATTCCCTACATTACACAGAGAAGAACTGTCACCCCCACATCTAACATATTCCCCTACATTACACAGAGAAAAACTGTCACCCCCACATCTAACATATGCCCCTACATTACACAGAGAAGAACTGTCACCCCCACATCTAACATATTCCCCTACATTACACAGAGAAAAACTGTCACCCCCACATCTAACATATTCCCCTACATTACACAGAGAAAAAATGTCACCCCCACATCTAACATATTCCCTTACATTACACAGAGAAAAAATGTCACTCCCACATCTAACATATTCCCCTACATTACACAGAGAAAAACTGTCACCCCCACATCTAACATATTCCCCTACATTACACAGAGAAAAAATGTCACCCCCACATCTAACATATTCCCCTACATTACACAGAGAAAAAAATGTCACCCCCACATCTAACATATTCCCTTACATTACACAGAGAAAAAATGTCACTCCCACATCTAACATATTCCCCTACATTACACAGAGAAAAACTGTCACCCCCACATCTAACATATTCCCCTACATTACACAGAGAAAAAATGTCACCCCCACATCTAACATATTCCCCTACATTACACAGAGAAAAAAATGTCACCCCCACATCTAACATATTCCCTTACATTACACAGAGAAAAAAATGTCACCCCCACATCTAACATATTCCCCTACATTACACAGAGAAAAAATGTCACCCCACATCTAACATATTCCCCTACATTACACAGAGAAAAAATGTCACCCCACATCTAACATATTCCCCTACATTACACAGAGAAAAAATGTCACCCCACATCTAACATATTCCCCTACATTACACAGAGAAAAACTGTCACCCCCACATCTAACATATTCCCCTACATTACACAGAGAAAAAATGTCACCCCCACATCTAACATATTCCCCTACATTACACAGAGAAAAAAATGTCACCCCCACATCTAACATATTCCCTTACATTACACAGAGAAAAAAATGTCACCCCCACATCTAACATATTCCCCTACATTACACAGAGAAAAAATGTCACCCCACATCTAACATATTCCCCTACATTACACAGAGAAAAAATGTCACCCCACATCTAACATATTCCCCTACATTACACAGAGAAAAAATGTCACCCCACATCTAACATATTCCCCTACATTACACAGAGAAAAAATGTCACCCCACATCTAACATATTCCCCTACATTACACAGAGAAAAAATGTCACCCCACATCTAACATATTCCCCTACATTACACAGAGAAAAAATGTCACCCCCACATCTAACATATTCCCCTACATTACACAGAGAAAAAAATGTCACCCCCACATCTAACATATTCCTTACATTACACAGAGAAAAAAATGTCACCCCACATCTAACATATTCCTTACATTACACAGAGAAAAAATGTCACTCCCACATCTAACATATTCCTTACATTACACAGAGAAAAAATGTCACCCCACATCTAACATATTCCTTACATTACACAGAGAAAAAATGTCACCCCACATCTAACATATTCCTTACATTACACAGAGAAAAAATGTCACCCCACATCTAACATATTCCTTACATTACACAGAGAAAAAAATGTCACCCCCACATCTAACATATTCCTTACATTACACAGAGAAAAAAATGTCACCCCCACATCTAACATATTCCTTACATTACACAGAGAAAAAAATGTCACCCCCACATCTAACATATTCCTTACATTACACAGAGAAAAAAATGTCACCCCCACATCTAACATATTCCTTACATTACACAGAGAAAAAATGTCACCCCACATCTAACATATTCCTTACATTACACAGAGAAAAAATGTCACCCCACATCTAACATATTCCTTACATTACACAGAGAAAAAAATGTCACCCCCACATCTAACATATTCCTTACATTACACAGAGAAAAAAATGTCACCCCCACATCTAACATATTCCTTACATTACACAGAGAAAAAAATGTCACCCCACATCTAGCACATTCACCTACATTCTTTACAAACCATTCACTTCTACCATATTCCTGAAAGTTCTAAATAACCCCCACTAACATGAAGGCAGTTCCAAACCTCTTGCCTGAAGTTCCACAGAAATCATTGACAAGCCTAATTCTAACCTTCTTACCTTCAACAACAGAATCTAAATTCCATGGATGAAACATCAGATATCTCCATTCACCTGTCAAATATGTTCTGAAATGTCTATCTATGTGCCTCGCACATCAAATATTTGTATAGACACAGGCTTCAGCACACTTCCAGAACACACCCATTTATGATTGAATTTACACAAGAAAACACAGTCATCACGCCAAGTTTGCAAAGTTAAAGAATAGAAACCGGAATTGACAAAAATATAGAAACACATTTGAATACCCTGTGTGTTTGCAACTGTTTAATCAGATCTGCAATCTATTATATCTTTTCACTGACTTCAATTTATGTACATATATATATATGCTGCTATGGTGGACATAAACTAATAATATATATATATGTGTGTGTTATTAGTTTATGTCCACCCTAGCAGCATAGTAGCGGCTATTGCAGCAAGCTTCCACTGAATCCAACTCGTGAATACACCTGCCATCTTGTAGTTCGGTGAAGCTCGAGGAATGACAAAATCAACACTCTTGACTAACCTAAAGCAAACAAGTGTTGATTTAACATCAAACGAGAGAAGTTTGTTTTTCACCGTTCCCAATCTTATACTGTAGTCACAAAAAGTTCGCTTTGAAGATCACAAGTTGTTAGATGTTACTTCTGTGTAAGATGTTACTTTTGTGTAAGATGTTACTTTTGTGTAAGATGTTACTTCTGTGTAAGATGTTAGAGTTAAGATGTAAGATGTAAGATCACAAGTTGTAAGATGTTACTTCTCTGTAAGATTTTACTTTTGTGCAAGATGTTACTTCTGGAAAATATATTCAGTAAATGTAAAGTCTACGTATTATTTTTTACTTTAACTTCCCGAGGCAGGTCAAACTTCTATCTTAATTTTTTTTTTATTTTAATATAGTATTTGTTTTATATGTTATTTGTTTGATGTGGTGTTTGTTTGATGGGATATTTATTTGATATGATATTTTTTTGTTATGATATCTGTTTGATTTGATGTTTGTTTAATATGACGCTTGTTTGCTATAGTATTTTTTTTATAAGAACACCTTTTGCTCTGGTGCACGGGTTACAATGCGGTCGTTAATCCCTTCGAGGCAAAGGACGTCTTGTTCTCGCTGAACAACAAGACAGTTTCAGAAATACTTTAAACTGTCACTTGCATGGGCTTCGACAGGAACGAGACTATGAAATACTTAGAAATCACGTTCCATACAAGTGTTTCTGTTGTGCCGCATGTCGACAATGTCATTGTTTGGTTGGTTTGTTGGATGGTTGCTGATCCAGCAGTCCATGGGCTCATGCCATTTGATCCAATGCCATTAAAATGGCATATTGCTGGGAAGTCTGTGGATTTTGGGCCCACCCCGGACTAGAGCCAGAGAATAACTATCACACCACCAGGAAGGTAGGTTTCCACCAGAAGGGTTAGATAGTGATGGATATGTCAAGAAAGTTCACATGGAAGGTGATGATCTCCAATGTGAACTTGATGACCGGGTGAAAATTGTCAATTAATTGTATGCGTGCCAGGTCAGGCTCAGAGATGTCAGTGATGCCATTACCATGATCGATGTACCTATAAAACACCGATAGGAAGGGTCCCCCATTGGATTCCAATACCTGGTGCTCAAAGTGGCTCATGAACAAGCAGGCAAAGTTAGGCCCCATCTTGGTGCTCATGGCGACCCCACTGATTTGGTCAAAGAAGTGCCTATCGAATTCGAAGGAATTGAGAGTAAGCACGAGTTCTGCAAGACGGATAAGGGTAGAAGTAGACACAGAGGGTTGAGGATGCTGGTCGAGGAAGAACTTCACAGCCTTGAGATCCTCTGAGTGCGGTATGGAGATGTAAAGCGCGCAAACGTCCAGCAGAAAGAGACGATAAGTGTGAGCAGGGAAAAGTTAAATAGAGGCAAAAATGGACAGGGCATGGTTAGTATCTTGCTTGGTCAGTCTTGCTTACATTGCTTGTGTTTATTAGTGAGATTATTCTCGTAGTTGATGTAGTTCAATATTTGATGAAGATTCACTGGTTGTGTTACCTGTGGTAATCATACTCTTCATTATCAGTTAGCATATCCTGAATAGGATGTACCGTCCTCATTATCAGTTAGCATATCCTGAATAGGATGTACCGTCCTCATTATCAGTTAGCATATCCTGAATAGGATGTACCGTCCTCATTATCAGTTAGCATATCCTGAATATGATGTAGCGTCCTCATTATCAGCTAGCATATCCTGAATATGATGTACCGTCCTCATTATGAGCTAGCACAGGCGTGTCAAACTCAAAAAGCACCATGGGCCGCATAAGATACTTTGAGTATACCGGCGGGCCACAGTAACAAATCTGAGATACACTGTAATCTTATTGAATTATATTTAATTAATTTACACGCCTACTACAACGGTTTTATTAAGCTACCGACCCACAGCGCCAAATATAACAATTGTAATGCAACATTTGTTTAAGAACATTCAATCATTTTTACTGTTTAATCAGTGTTTTGTCCTGAGGTTTGATGCCTCTTTTTCATGACACTTTTTCGTATATCTGGCTGAAATGTATTTGCAGTTCCGACCTTCATCAGGGATAACAAGTGTTCATCGGTCAGCCTTGTTCTCTTAGAAGTTTTTGTTAATTTCATGAAGGAAAATAACTGTTCACACACATAGGTGAAACCGAACATTGCGATAATCCTAGTTGAAAACTTTCTGAAGTTTGTAAACTTTTCAGGAAGGTATGAATATAAGCCAGGTATGCTGACTTCTAGATACTTTGCTTTGAGTGTAGAATCAGACTGCATTTCTAATAGCTCCATCTGCAAGTTTTTCTCTGCTTTAACAACATCAAAGTTGAATGGCGCAGAGAATAATGCAAAATGGTATTCAAAAGATGAGAAATCACTAAATCTTTCCTGGAACTCTTTTGACAATAAATCTAGGCGACTCTCATATTTAGCAAAGGTAAGTACAGATTCAGCATTGGCCTGGTTTTTGAGTTCTTTGCGGTTAGGAAAATGAATCAAATTTTCACGTGACAACTGTGTCTTCCATAAGCTTATTTTTGTAATGAAACATTTGATATCGTCGTAAAACTGAGTGATGAGTTTGTTTTTGCCTTGTAATTTCAAATTAATATCACTTAAATGTGCAGTAATGTCCACAGCAAACGATAGATCCTGGATCCAACTTTCATCTTTTATTTCATCTGTGTTTTTACCTTTCATCTCGAAAAATAAATTAATTTCTGGTCTCAGCAAATAAAATCTTTTCAGCACTTTGTGACACGACAACCAACGGACTGCTGTGTAGAATGGAACATCGGTGAACTGACTATCCATGTCTTATAACATCTGACTGAATTGACGATGGTTGAGAGCATTGCATTTGATAACGTTCACTGTTTATGTGACCCTACTAAGCACGTGATTCAATTTTAAAGTCTTTGAACAAAAATTTTGTTGATGAATAATGCAATGAAAATGTGCAAATAATGAATCTGGATACGAGTTCTCAATTTTTGTTCGCAACTTGGCAGCAACACCATTATGTCTACCAACCATATTCGCAGCACCGTCAGTAGATAAACATACAAATTTACTCAAATCAAATTCATAGTCATGCAGAACCTGCTCGACTTTTTCAAAGATGTCTTCGCTCGTTGTAGTCTCATGCATTGGGATTAGTTCAATTAGTTCTTCATAAATATTAAATTTACTGTCACAGCCCTAATAAAAACTGCAAGCTGTGCTTTTCCAGTGATGTTTGTTTTCCGTTCGCTCCATTGTAACCAGCACGGATATCCGTGCGATTTCCGTCGGGAGCGTGATTACGTTGTGCCACCGTTATGCGCTTTGTATGCCTAGCACATCCGATTTCGGCATGCCTTGACAACTCGGGTGGGCTACGCTAGCCTGTGACAGCCTCCTATCTGTCGCCAGGCATGCGTGTGTGTGGTGACTCTTCGCCCAGACGATTTTTGCTCACGTCTGTCTCGCACGAGGTGTACCACTGTCTCTGAACTTGCCTCGTGTAATTGGACGAACTGTGCCTGTGCCCATTGGGTACTAAACCGTTTCTCATCCGTGAGCCTGGTTCCTTAATAGGAAGAACTAAACGGAAGTTTTGACCCTGGCTCTTTCGCCCTCTAAGCCGAGGTGTCATTCACCGACATCGTGAATCCCTCGCCCAAGTTCGAGTCTCACACCACGCGATTGAGAGCAAAGCGTTATCGAGCTGAGCGACCTTGTCCCAATAGCGCCTGAGCCCATCAGGTACTGAATCCTTTTCAAGTAGAAGCTCGTCACGAGCAAACAGAGCTTGTAGTTCCCATTTCCGTAATCTTTTCACTTTCTATTTGCAGTTTGCGCTGCCCTCTAGCGCTGTTCTGCCCATTCATTTTTTCATAGTACTCAGTATGAAATCTATCTGTCTGTCGCCATGCATCTACCTTTTCATGCTTTTTTTCATTGGCCGCCCCTCCAATGTTCTGACTGGACTAACCAGCTTCACTGTATGTCGACAGTGTCGCTGTGTGTGGTGTTGCTGGTTGTGTCGGAGATATTGTCTGTCTCTTTTGCAGTCAAATCTCTTTCCATCTGCTACCTCCACATTCTCGGACACGATCCCCAAATGATGTGACCAGAATCAGCTCGGGCTGCTGTTTTCTGTTACCAGGGTGCACCGCGAGGAGGTACATTTGGGATCTTGGTTACCTGCTAACCCTGGGTCCGCCTAGAGCAATGCGTTCCCTTTGCACCCCTATTCCAGTGATGTCAACGGTCTTATCAATAGCAATAGAAAAATGTTGAAATTTAGAGGATGCAACTGTTGTTTCAAATCATCTGCCATTTCATCAATCCGTCCAGCAACAGTATTCCTGGTTAGCGAAATATCCTTAAATAACTGTACTTTCTGTGGGCACACAATGTCAAGCCGCTTTTACAAGGCAATACTTTACGAAATCTCCTTCACTGTAAGATTTCCCACTCATGGCGACCATTCTGCTGAGTTCATCGCTTGCAGTAACGGAAGCGACATTGGCTTGATCTATTTTTGTAAAACATGTCTGTTGCTGTATCAAGTTAGCCTTCAATTCCTTGAGTCTTGAAACACGCATCAATCCCTCATATTTATCGCAGGATCGATGGTTGGTTTCATACTATCTTTTTACGTTGTACTCTTTTGTCGTGGCAATGCTGTTATTGCATACTAAACAATGTATCTTTCCATTTACCATTGCACAAAAATGCTGTAGATCCCATTTTTCTTGAAATACTCGCCTTTCATCATCAAGTGACCTTTTCTTCTTAACTGAAAGTGCTGTAGCCATTTTAAACGGAGTCAGTTTATGCAGTACTTCATTAAAACAAATAATATAATTACCGGCACGATTACACAAGATACAATTTATTATTGTTTTAAAATTTTAACATGGTAATAACAATATGTTTGCTATTCCGGTCAATGTTGCCAATTGTCATAGATAGAAAACCCTTACTAGCTTAAAACAGCCGTATTGTTTTCTTATACGTGGCACTATGCCAGATTTATGTTTTATACACCCAGTTTAAAGTATTAAAACTGCAATTTTCGCCATTAAATGAGACAATTGCAGTATTCTTTATGATGTAGCAATCATTACATCTATTTGGTGCCCCTACAATCTTGAGAAAATTTTCCTGCTTCTATGAGTTATGTTCAAGTGGTCTTTGATATCTTGCGTCCATTTTCGTCGTGTCTTTTTCTCGTTGCCATGGCATTATCATGTCGCTTGATAACACCAAAATATAGTAATTTTCTAGAGAGAACCAGTAACTTTTCCTGAAGATAACATCGAAGACCTTCTGAAAACGGCACTAGAGAAAGCTGGGTAACTTTTGCAAAAGCGAGAGGCTTACAGAGTGACGGTGAGGACAACGTTCTGTAAAGGACACGTCACATAGATAAACAGAGAAAACCTTGTTTTTAGCCAGTTTTCTTTTAATTTCAAATTCTCAGAATGTAATTGTGACAAATATTTTTAATCCAAATTATTCGTGAGAAGGTTTTATTAACATTTTGCTTCAATTGTTTCAATTTTATTTCACCTGATTGGTGATTTTCCACGATTCATATCCATATATTGCAACTGGAAGTATATAGGCTCTAAGTAAAGACAGTTTTATAAATATAGTGCAACCCAGCCATATGTTCTGGAAATGTATTATCTGCAAATTAACTATCACATCAAGCTGTGGGCGATCTACAAATACTCGGTCTCCATTAGCATAACCAAATATTTACGTGCATGAGTGCTGAGATTTTCCTTGACAATCTAGTCAAGCACAATTCTTTACATCTGCCCATTCAAGACAATACCGTACTTTTGTGTTCCTAAGACCTTACAACAAAAACCAATCTACGTTTTTCATTTTTACTTTCACATTTTTGTCATGGGTCACTTTGCGTATTCCACAAATTAAAAACATGATCAACCAAAGTCAGTCATCAGGAGTGCCCAGTTGTAAGAAGAAGATGAGGCTAGTTCAGATGTTTACAAGAAGATACAATCGCCTCATAGATGCCCAATTATTTTTAGCAGTAAAGAAAAGTAACCCATAGCATTTATTATTGCCGTAGGGTGTGAGATGTAAGCGATCTTACATTTTAGTGGCTCTACAAATTGAAAATTCCTTTTGTCGCCGTAATATTTCCGCCGATGGCTCGACACATCAATTTTAGGTTGTCATTACAGTTCTATTTTTATTACTTAAGTCTGTCTGAAATTGCATAATAGGGAACACATTATTTTCATAACAATTAATTCATATAAGATTCCGAATCATGAAAATAACAATAGATTCGTATAAGATTCCGAAGAATGGAAATGATGATAAATTCATATAAGACACTGATGCATGAAAATGACAACAGATTCCTATATAAGATTCCGAAATATGGAAATGACAACAGATTCATATATAAGATTCCGAAATATGGAAATGACAACAGATTCATATATAAGATTCCGAAATATGGAAATGACAACAGATTCATATATAAGATTCCGAAGCATGGAAATGACAACAGATTCATATAATAAGACTCCTAAGCGTGAAAATGACAACAGATTCATAAATAAGATTCCGAAGCATGGAAATGACAACAGATTCCTATTAGACTTACGTAAAACACAGGTTTATATATCGTCTCAATGGGACACCATAGACTATATCTAACACTAGTGGGTAATGATGGGCAATGATGAGCACACAAGACATCATAAAAATTACAATACAATTTTGTATTGTAATTTTTATGATGTCTTGTGTGCTCATCATTGCCCATCATTACCCACTAGTGTTAGATATAGTCTATGGTGTCCCATTGAGACGATATATAAACCTGTGTTTTACGTAAGTCTAATTGTTGTTACGTTTCACGCAGTTACCTTGTATTGATTAACAGATTCCTATATAAGATTCCGAAGCATGGAAATGACAACAGATTCATATAATAAGACTCCTAAGCGTGGAAATGACAACATATTCATAAATAAGATTCCGATGCATGGAAATGACAACAGATTCCTATATAAGATTCCGAAGCATGGAAATGATAACAGATTCATAAATAAGATTCCAAAGCATGGAAATGACAACAGATTCATATAAGACACTGAAGCATGAAAATTACAACAGATTCATATAATAAGACTCCTTAGCGTGGAAGTAGTTTTTGTCTTAAACGACACATTACCGACGTAGATAACTTCAGTTTCTTGGAAGAATAGGCTAACATTCAGACACAGTCTTCAATCATTCAAAACCTCTGCAGGTTAGGAGGATGCAGTTTATGGAAGTAATGAACAGATATAAAAATCCAATGACAAAACTCATGGAACAGAAGGGAGAATCCAGAAGATAAAATGAACAATGAATGGGATATTCTTAGTGCAGTAATAATTAAAGTAGATTAAGGTGGTATTCAACAATTGTTGACTTTTTATTCACCACAAATACACCCAATTGTGTCAACAATACAAATGGATGGTCGGCGTTCCAGCTACCTAGTCCGGAGAGTTTGATTTTGGAAAGCGAACTCACTACTCTGCAACCGCGCTGTCTTAAACCATTTTTTCTGTAAAACAAACTGCAGGGGATGTAACGTGGCAAAATAAATTGATCTAAACATAGCTTGAATTATCTCCCATATACCATGAGTGTATTGCTGTTTGGTGGATGTGTATTAAAGCATATCTGTAAGGACAACCTAGAATCTGAATCCATTTGGTTACATTATGGCGTAGAATAAATGCTGTTTACCATTTGTGTAAAAAAAATATAATGCTAAAGCACACACGGTCATTGGTTGTAGACCACTTTACAATTTAAGCTATGTCAAGGATCTATTTTTTTGTGTGACTTGCTATGAATTTGAACATCACAACCTTACCAGGAATTTGAAAATCACGAACTTACCAGGAATTTGAAAATCACGAACTTACCAGGAATTTGAAAATCATGAACTTACCAGGAATTTGAAAATCACGAACTTACCAGGAATTTGAAAATCACGTACTTACCAGGAATTTTAAAATCATGAACTTACCAGGAATTTTAAAATCATGAACTTACCAGGAATTTGAAAATCACGAACTTACCAGGAATTTGAAAATCACGAACTTACCAGGAATTTGAAAATCACGTACTTACCAGGAATTGTAAAATCATGAACTTACCAGGAATTTGAAAATCACGAACTTACCAGGAATTTGAAAATCACGTACTTACCAGGAATTTTAAAATCATGAACTTACCAGGAATTTGAAACTCATGAACGTACCAGAAATTTTAAGATGTTAATATACAATATGGTATAGAAATAAACAAAAGAAAAAAGGTCAGCGGCACAACATATCAACCAAGATTCAACGAACATACAGCTAAACGATCATAAAAAGTATGAAGTTATCATCTTCAAATTCTACAGGTTACAAATATGTCATGATATAAATTCGATGGATTGTATCAAGAAAAGACTCTTGATATGACGATGGTTGCCATGGCAAAGCTGAATGTGATCTGAAAAAGTTAGATCCATATTGCAGTGAAGATATATCTATACAGATTGTTAATATTAACTATTCTTGTGTATGGAAGTAAATGCTGGACGTTGAATGAAACCACGGAAAAAAAGGATGCATGTTTTTGAATATACGCGCTACAGTTGTGTGCTGAAATTCATTTATGTGGAACATGAGACCAAAAACTGGGTTCGGGAACATATAGACAAACTTGACAGTTGTCAAGAAATGGTTTACAACTGCTGGGTTTGACCATTTGACGAGACACAGTTCGATTTAAAATAATTATTTTTCAGAGAAAAGTTGAGGGAGTAAAGATAAGAACCGACTCAAAAATGTTGCAGTGATGTGATGACTACGTTAACGAATGATCCGTGCACTAAATTTTTAGACTCATCTGTGGCGCCGAGGAGAAATTTGTTTGGGAGGGGGGCTTTTTGTGATATCTCCAATATGGCACCCTTACTAACCTGGCATATTATAGATTTTATTATTAGCATTATTATTAGTATTATTACAGTTATTATTATTATTATTATTAATTGTATTATTATTATTGTTATTATTGTTATTATATTTTTTTTATCAACACCATTATTTTCACCATCATCATAAAAAATGTGGCTGGTCCAAGCGAAACTCGGATTGTTTTGTAACTTCTGCTTGAACGTACGTTCTCAAACTACTGTAGATTAACAGAACGTGGTCCTGAAAACAGTAATACTTGCGTCCAGATTTACAGCTGGAGGTATTTGCAGCTAAGAGTATTTACAGCTAGAGCTATCTCATCGACAAATCAATATAAGAACAAATATGACTAATGTGTTTACACTTGAATAATGTGTTTACACTCGACTAATGTGTTTACACTCGACTAATGTGTTTATACTTGACTAATGTGTTTATACTTGACTAATGTGTTTACACTTGAATAATGTGTTTACACTCGACTAATGTGTTTACACTCGACTAATGTGTTTATACTTGACTAATGTGTTTACACTTTACTAATGTGTTTATACTTGACTAATGTGTTTATACTTTACTAATGTGTTTATACTTAACTAATATGTTTACACATTCTAATATGTTTATACTATTCCTTGTGTGTTTATACTTGACTAATATGTTTATCCTTATCTAATATGTTTAAACTAAATAGTTCAATGTTTCATCCGAAATGTCTTTGTCAAGAAAGGGACGAATCAACACAGAAAATAAAAAACAAAATCAAACGTTGACTAAATTGCAACACAAAAGATATGTCCTAATATACAGTAGGGATGTCTACAAGTCAAACAAACGGAGACGACGAGCGATAACAACCAACTACATGTGATTAGGCCAACAAAACACGAAAGTACAGTAGGGTAAATAAAATATATATAGATATAATCAATATCTGTATCTATCTATGTCGCTTCAACGACGAATAAGGTGCATAGGGCAGAAACCAAAGCTCTCATGCGATGTGCTGCTACTGAGAAGTTTATGTATATTGAAACACATAGTCATATTTCATGGTTATTCTCAAGCACATAGATACCGGGAGGGGGGGGGGGGGGGTTGGGTGAAGGTTAAAATCTCTCCCCTTTAGAAAATATGACTTTAATGCTAATAACTTAGTATACCCTCCCCACCCCCCACCCGAACCCGCTTTAACAATTTAATGATTTATTTTCTCAAAAATGTCATCAAATAACATTATGAAAACTAGGGATTTAATATGAAAACTGGTAATTTCATAGGAAAACATGTTTTCACGAGAAAACTAAGGTTTTCGCATGAGATCTAGGGATTTCACATACAAAAATTAGCGATGCACACGAAAACTATTGATATCACACGAATATTTGGGATTTACGCGAAAATTTGGGATTTCACACGAAAATTTAGGATTTCACACGAAAATTTAGAATTTCACACAACAACAGGATTTAACAAGTAAACTATAGATTTCACACGAAAACTGAGGATTTCAAACGAAAATTTGAGAATGACATTTTTAAGTAACCCCAACCCCATTAGTAAAGAAGCATCTACGGGCCTGCATATTCTTGAAAGAATTTCTATAAATCTTCACATCATTCTTTTCACATATGGTACCCGTGTCATTTCTTGTAGTGGCAGCCAATTTTTGTTCATTACAAATGTATTCCCAATATAAGTTAGCTTTTTTGTACTTTATGTTATAGAAACATTGCTTTCTGACGTCTTCTCTTATTTGCTTGTTTGTCTTGAATTTTTCTCAGCTTCTAAGAGATTTCTAAGACATTCTTTTCCAAATGAATTTAATTTCTTCCTCAGATCTTTTGCTGCCTTCCATCTTTCGTCACAATATGTTAATTCAAATACTACATTGGAATTCAACAATAGTGTAACTATGTGTGTAACAGATGTTACGTTACACAATCATGAAACTATGTATTTAACGAAAGTTAAGTTACATAGTACTGTAACTAAGTGTTTAACGAAAGTTAATTTACAGTCATGCAACCAAGTGTGTAACAAAAGTTAACTTAAAAAGTCGTGCGATTATATGTGTAACAAAAGTTAACTTAAAAAGTCGTGCGATTATGTGTGTAGCAAAAGTTAACTTAAAAAGTCGTGCGACTATGTGTGTAACAAAAGTTAACTTAAAAAGTCGTGCGACTATGTGTGTAACAAAAGTTAAGTTAAACAGTAGTGCGACTATGTAACAAAAGCTAAAGAAAAAGAGAGAATAGGAGTATAAAAACTAAAAGTACGTTAAATGACATGAGGAATACATGAGTAAAAAAAACTATAAGGTAAAAAGGTACATGATGATGATGAAACAGTCGTAGCTAAGGGAGGCAGGGAGTCAAAAATAAAAGCAAAAAATGTTGACCCAATATAAAATGACACATGATAAGGAAAACACATTTTAAAAAAAAGCTACTAAAAATGAGAATTATAAAAATCCTACATCTGGATATTAAAAAAAGTAAATATTTTAAATATTAATCCGGTTTGTGATTTCTCACTTGACACGACCACTCCTCCAGTCGACTCAGCTGTAAATGAGTACCTGGCGCATGAGTTAGGGAAGGTAAAAAAACAGCAAGGAAGGGAACTGGTCACACCACCTAATAGTTGCTGCGGCTTAGTACATGAAGAGTTATCTTCATCCCCGACGGCAGATGCCATTGGACCTACCTTTACATCTGTTCTACATTAGTGTATAGCTCAGAAACATGGATAAGGAGCAAACAACTAAAACGACAGAATAGATGCGTCTGAAATGTAGATGTATAAAAGAATGGGGAGAATATCATGGAAGGAGAATACAAACAATGAAGTTCCGATAACACTGTGTATAACAACATAACTATTAACAGGAACACAAATTAAACAAAATAATTTGCACGTAATAGAAGACGTGACACATTGTTGAAGGGGGGGGGGCGAGCATGATGTGGGCAGAGATACAAGTGAGACCTTGTTGAAGGGGGGGGGGCGTGCATGATGTGGGCAGAGATACAAGTGACACCTTGTTGAAGACCTTATTAGAGGATAGAATTACGGGGAGGCGATCAAGATGTGATAAGAGATACAAGTGGGAGGGACACATGACGAATTTCAAAGGTTACAAGCAAGAGAAAAAGTATGTTGGAGGTCTGTTGCAGTCACCTTTCGTTACCGAGAAGGTACATGATGATGATGACACAGTCGTAGCTAAGGGAGGCAGGGAGTCAAAAATAAAAGCAAAAAATGTTGACCCAATATAAAATGACACCCCCTTAGTTACATGATCAATATGTTGACATACACGTAACAACACAAAAACTGGGTTTAATAGAACACGCATATGATACCCTAATACATGCACTTTCACAAACATTCCTTTATACACAAACAGGCGTCTGTCTCCCTGAGAGCTGGAACATGTTTCCATCGCATCTCTAACTCCTTTATCTGCCAACGAAAGCATTAACAAACACTATATCGAAAATATCAATCTGAGGTAAGCAGCTTGCCGGTATTTTCATATAGACAAGGCGACGCTGATACAATTTGAGAATAAAAATTCAATTAAATATCCGTCAATGTTCCGGCATTTTGCTAGAAAATCAGGAGACATGTTGGATTTTTATTTTATTTTTATTTAATTTTTTACAGTGGAAATGACAAGTGTAATTGTATAGAAATAACGAATGAATTATTAAGAAACATTTATGTGAATTTATGTAAATAATAATAAAATTGTATGTGAATTTATGTGAAATAATAAGAGAATACTATGTGATTTTTGTATGAAAGATAAATAAAAGTATGTTATGTTGTAGGAATCAATAAGATAAATGTATAGGATTTTTGTGTAAAATAGTAAAAAAATAATAATCTTTTTTCCTGCATGCGAAAAACACCCCTGCTAGTTACCAGGAAGTAGTCCTGTGAGCGGGAAAACAATGTTACAATGTTCACCTATACGATATCTGCGGCTTTCGGTCAAATAAATTAGATTTTAGCAGTGTCTCTGGTTTACTTAAACCTCTATTGATGAGACAGTCAACTCCCTTTGAAAGCTTCCTTAGTCGTTCCCAACAACATATATTGCAGGTAACTATGGTCTATTATGTGCTTCCATTTTGAATCAGTGAGAAGAGTATAGGATTTTGTATGAAACAGTGTGAGAAATATATACCATTTTGTATGAAACAGTGTGAGAAATATATACAATTTTGTATGAAACAGTGTGAGAAATATATACAATTTTGTATGAAACAGTGTGAGAAATATATACCATTTTGTATGAAACAGTGTGAAACAGTATAACATAGTTATCTTATACCCGTGCCAAAACCCGGCAAAGATTCTGAGGACATAATAGGTTATTGCATTATCACACTGCAGAATGTGTACCGTAAGATTCTGGAAAGAATTGTTGCTATACGCATAACCAGGGAACTTGAGATGAAAGGCGTTCCTTCAAATAACCTAGATGCATACAGACCCAGAAGAGACACAGTCACAAATGCAGCAGTTCTTCCATATGAAGTTTATGAAGGTTTTCAGAACAAAGAAGAATCTGTAGTTGCAGCGATAGACCTAGATGATGCGTAAAATAGAGTTAGTAACACCCATCTTGTCGACATGCTAAGGGAACAAGATATCCATCCCTGGATCATACGCTGGATAGCAAATGTACTCATTTGTAGAAAAGTTGCCCTGGGGTGCAGATCCTGGACGTCTGAGATCAGAATATAGCACCTGGTCTGCCACAAGGATCTCCTCTGTCCCCGGTACTGTTTAATGAGTATACATTGAGAATTGCTCAACGTACACATACAGAGAATGTCAGAAATGGGAGTATCTGGAGGTGAGGGAAGCAAAAGTAAATTTTTTGGAAAGTCCCGAAGATCACATAATCAACACGTGACCGGGACTCGGAGTCTATATACACTAGGATGGCTGCTGGAGCGGAGGTGGAACACTTATGGGAATGCCCCGCGTGTTGTGAAACCAGTTTCTAATCTAGAATCAAGATCAAACAGTATGAAAATCGTATCACATTTTATATGAAACAGTATGAGAAATGTATAGGATTTTGTATGAAAAACCTAGCAGCAATATACTACATTTTTTTAAATAAGATATGTGAAAATATCCTTAGCAACTGACATCTACACATAAGAGAAAGATCGAGACTTGCAAAATGAACTGTCTAAGGAAGCCATTGGATTCACCAGACTCGACAAAAAATGTAGTGAGAACATCAGAAAGAGAATAGGTATAACATCATGCATCGAATACATAGAGAAACAGATAAAAATCATTTGGACATCTTATTAGGATGAATGATCAACCTCCCATAAGATCTTATAAGAAGATGGAATCAGGATACAGAGCCAAGAGTAGACTGAAGAAAAGATAGACATCAAGACAATTCTGAATAAACATGATTACACCTCAACCAGAGCAACACACCTGGCTCTGGAACGTAGACTACATCTCATTCACAAAAACCTACGATGAACAGCAAGCGTGGAAGTTACGACAACACCACTTGGGGATAGGCAATAGACAATAGCTTGTGAAACGTTTCTGACGTCATTTTAACATCTAATGTGAATTAATAGCCAAAATGAAATGCTCAGCTGAAATAGCCAAACCAAATGCTCAGTTGGAAATAATGGATTGTATAGAGATGCTCAGCTGAAATAGTGGATTGTATAGAGATGCAACATTCCAACAAACCTCTCAACTTGCTAAATCTATTCCTTCATCATCTCCCTCCCTTCAACAAACCTCTCAACTTGTTAAATCTATTCCATCATCTCCGTCCCAACAAACCTCTCAACTTGCTAAATCTATTCCTTCATCATCTCCCTCCCTTCAACAAAACTCTCAACTTGCTAAATCTATTCCATCATCTCCGTCCCAACAAACCTCTCAACTTGCTAAATCTATTCCATCATCTGCGTCCCAACAAACCTCTCAACTTGCTAAATCTATTCCTTCATAATCTCCGTCCCAACAAACCTCTCAACTTGTTAAATCTATTCCTTCATCATCTCCCTCCCTTCAAGAAACCGCTCAACTTGCTAAATCTATTCCTTCATCTGCGTCCCAACAAACCTCTCAACTTGCTAAATCTATTCCTTCATCATCTCCGTCCCAACAAACCTCTCAACTTGTTAAATCTATTCCTTCATCATCTCCCTCCCTTCAAGAAACCGCTCAACTTGCTAAATATATTCCTTCATCTGCGTCCCAACAAACCTCTCAACTTGCTAAATCTATTCCTTCATCATCTCCCTCCCTTCAAAAAACCGCTCAACTTGCTAAATCTATTCCTTCATCATCTCCGTCCCAACAAACCTCTCAACTTGTTAAATCTATTCCTTCATCATCTCCGTCCCAACAAACCTGTCAACTTGCTAAATCTATTCCTTCATCATCTCCGTCCCAACAAACCTCTCAACTTGCTAAATCTATTCCTTCATCATCTCCGTCCCAACAAACCTCTCAACTTGTTAAATCTATTCCTTCATCATCTCCCTCCCTTCAACAAAACTCTCAACTTGTTAAATCTATTCCATCATCTCCGTCCCAACACACCTCTCAACTTGCTAAATCTATTCCTTCATCATCTCCGTCCCAACAAACTTCTCAACTTGCTAAATCTATTCCTTCATCATCTCCCTCCCGTCAACAAACCTCTCAACTTGTTAAATCTATTCCTTCATCTTCGTCCCAACAAACCTCTCAACTTGCTACATCAATTCCTTCATCATCTCCCTCCCTTCAACAAACCTCTCAAGTTGTTTCTATAAATTTATATTAATGTTTGGCATTTCTAAAATATCTTCGTTTCGTATCAATCTTTTTCTTCAATAAGTCCTAGTCTAGCTTGATATTTCTTGACATTCTCTGCTGTTGATTAAGGATATGCATGTTCCAGTCAGCCTGTTTGTATGTTCGCATGCACGCATCTCATTTCTTAGGGCCAAAAACCACTCAGATTTGATTATATCAGATCTAAATCAAATCATTTTCAAGATGACATCAGAAAATCTTGGCTATATTTATTTTGTATTATTTCTTTCACAGTTCCAACTTCATATTTTGTTAATATAAACGTCGTATTAATGCTTACATCATATATAGGTCCTATACGTTTTACTGCTGCTGTTTTGCTGTTTACATCACATATACAGGCTGTGTTGTTGCTACTCACGGTGTATATACGTTTTATTACTGCTATTTACATAACATATAAACATTTTATTACTGCTATTTACATCATATATAAACTTTTTATTAATTCTGTTTACATCTCATTTATGTAAGGTCATATTATTGATGTCATTCTAGTATCTCTTCTATCTCTCTTATTATTGATGTCATTCTAGTATATCTTCTATCTCTCTTATTATTGATGTCTTTCTAGTATCTCTTCTATCTCTCTTATTATTGATGTCATTCTAGTATCTCTTCTATCTCTCTTATTATTGATGTCATTCTAGTATCTCTTCTATCTCTCTTATTATTGATGTCATTCTAGTATCTCTTCTATCTCTCTTATTATTGATGTCATTCTAGTATCTCTTCTATCTCTCTTATTATTGATGTCATTCTAGTATCTCTTCTATCTCTCTTATTATTGATGTCATTCTAGTATCTCTTCTATCTCTCTTATTATTGATGTCATTCTAGTATCTCTTCTATCTCTCTTATTATTGATGTCATTCTAGTATCTCTTCTATCTCTCTTATTATTGATGTCATTCTAGTATCTCTTCTATCTCTCTTATTATTGATGTCATTCTAGTATCTCTTCTATCTCTCTTATTATTGATGTCATTCTAGTATCTCTTCTATCTCTCTTATTCACACTTTTAGTGTCCCAAATATATATAGTTATATTTATAAGCTTTTCCAAATAATTTGTATTTTACCCAAACTGTATTAAGATACTTTGCGGAAGCGCAGTCAGCGTTTGTATGTTTGGACCTGCAGAGCCGTCGGTATCGATCACGCCCGTGCCTTCTTCTGTGTACGGGAGTAGTTGGCATCGATCTAGCCTCTACCCTCAGCTGTAAACGGGACACAGTCCAAGAACAGACTGCTACGATGAGTCATCACTACTTTATTATCAGTACCTGAGGTCGATTAGTATGTTTTTTCACACTCATTTCTGTCTGTCATTCATTTCATCCAGTCTGAAGGATGAAATATAACACTTTTTAATAGTTTCCGACTACTTTTTGTACTCAAGTACTAATAGTTCAATCGTATTCTCCTCTAGTGTTTTGGTAACTATATCAGTTTTGTACTAATATCTTCAGAAAAAAATAACAGAACAATAAGGGTATGGCTATATCTTCGAGATGGAAGTTAAGAGACAAATGATCTACAGTATATTCCTACCAACACTGTGTTACCAGTGCTAAACCTGGTGTTTCTCATCTTCACAATACAGAAAGATAGTGACATGTGAGATGAAATGCTTGAGGAAAGCTGCCTGGGTCACAAAGCTTGATATATTACGAAATGAATATATCAGGGAAAGAATAGGTATAATATAATGTACAGATTCCATAGAGAGAACAGATCAAGTGGTTTGACCACATTATGAGAATGCATCACGAAAAGTTGCCCATACAAGCATATAACAAATGAGATCAGAGTACAAAGCCAGAGGAAGACCACGGAAAAGATGGATAGAAAACGTCATGGACATCCTGAACAGACACGGTCATAGCACAGCCGAGGTCACACATCTGGATTCAGAACACAAGCTCGAGCTCCAATCACCCCTACGCTTAACGGCACAAATGGATCACAAACCACCTTGGGATAGACAATATACAATATAAGTCATGCATACGTCGCGGAGACTTCTACTGAAAAGTGGCCTTTATTTCGAGAGTCTAAAGAATCCACCCCTGCATAAGTTTACAGGAATACTTGCAGTTTATTTTGTGAATAGTTTGTCTTCTATAGCATTGAATAAGTTGGGTTCTGTGGCCGAGTGATACAGTGCGTGTCTGTGACAGGCAGGTAGCGAGTTCGATCTCCGCCACAGGTAATTGTGCATCCAGACAGTTCAGAAGACAATAGCAAACTACTGAACGTATTTATATTGCTTCGAAAATCACTACAGCCTAAATGATTCAGTGTTGGTGACTACGTTATGAATAGAAAAAGCTAGGCAAAAAGTATTGACTGAAAGTGAGAATGTAATAAAACTATTTTATAACGCAATTGTCATCCTTTTTCAGACTTCTTCATGGCAGTCACGAATATGGCAGTCACGAATATGGCAGTCACGAATATGGCAGTCACGAATATGGTTAATGATTTTTAGTGATAGTGATTATTGGTTACAAGAGTGTTTAAGGATAGTACCTCACGGTGAGGGGTGTTACAAGAGTGTGTATGGATAGTACCTCACGGTGAGGGGTGTTACAAGAGTGTGTATGGATAGTACCTCACGGTGAGGGGTGTTACAAGAGTGAGTAAGGATAGTACGTCACGGTGAGTGGTGTTACAAGAGTGTGTAAGGATAGTACCTCACGGTCAGTGACACTTTCCATCGGGAAAGCCAGGAACCTATTTGGTTTCCCCCACTCCTGTCTAGGTCATGTACCTGCTTGTGTACAGCAGCGCCCCCCCCCCCCCCATGGACAACGACCGTGGCTACTCGTCTGAACTGTTAAAGTTGCTCAGCAGGTGGACGTCCTCCCCTACTGTACACACAATTGCTGGTGGAGAGAGAGCGGAAGATCGTATTATAGACAACGGCTTCGAAGACGAGTTGGAAATGTCTCGGGGGTGAGGACGTGTCAAGAACTGTAACTGATAAGTGATTAAATCTACTCTGACTGCAATTCAAATTATTGAGACTTATACAATGCAAAGAACATCAGAATGGCAACTACTTCGGACATTTAAAAATACACAATGGCTTAGAAAGATTAATCAAGGAGTGAAAAGTTTCAGGAAGAAAACAAGAAGCAGACCAATACTACGATGGACACATGATATTGAAATCCTTCTAAATATACCACTAGAAGAATCTAGACAGCTTGCACAGAAACCGCAGGATTCCAAAGTGGCAGTCGGAAGAACTTTAAGAAAGGTGTATGTCATAGACAAATAAGTTAGTGGGTCTCCGAGATCGGTTCCAGTGTATCCCAAAAAGTGCATCCAAATAAGTGCATCCCAATAAGGGTTCCATTTCTTTCTGCAGATGATGAGGACTACACATCCTGACAGTTCATGTGTCCGTTGTATATTCTCTCATCCTATCTCTTATTCATGTTTCTCTTCTATGTTCCTGAATAATTCCACTTAAATGTACCAATAAGTCTTGTCTATTACAAGTGTTTGCCTAAAAGACATAAACATGGGGAATTATAAATGTCGCCCTTGTCTGTTGCCATCTGTCCTGACACATGTGCCCCTGAAACCAATCTTTACGATTTTTCAATACCCTGCTGTCCAGCATGACCAAGGCAAAATAATCATGTGAATCTCTGAAAGTGTGAAACTTCAACATCCTCCAGCCAGTCATGGCTCTGTCATCCATTCTGAAACATGGTGATTACGTATTGTTTATCAAAGGCAATAACGACCGTGAAGACCACTGTTTCAGAGACCCATTAATCAATCAAGTGCCATGTCGAATGGCGAAGGAGATCATCTTTCTCCACAACTCTATCTCGTGTGTATCATCTTTCTGCACAACTCTATCTCGTGTGTATCATCTTTCTTCACAACTCTATCTCCACAACTCTATTGATCGTCCAAGATGGCGACCATGCTAGTCGCGATGTTTTTGTCTCACTGTTTATGTGATTCGAATTTCGTGGATTGTGCTAGTTGTGTTGTTTAATTGTGTACTCAAGTGAGAAATGGATATGTTTCCGTACTTTAATGTTGCTATTTGCAAGATTCGAGCGCTGACAAAGGAGAAACTTGTTTTTTTCGTTATTGTCAATCGGATACAAACATCTCATTTGGTTACTTATTCTCGCCTCTGGGGCGGGTTCACTGACCGTGTCAAAATGGTCTGCCCTATTTTTACACGGTGTCAACCTGTTACAGTCGATGTGATATTGGGCGACACACTGTAGCTATTATGGACACTCACAGTGCTAAGAAATAAGCCAACCTAGCATTGTTAACAAAGGCTTTGTCTACCTAGGCTTAAAAAGTCTGTTTGCGGCGAAATACTCGGAAGAAGTTGGCAGGTAACTCAACGGGTACATAGGCGCTAACAGCAGAGCTGTGTGGACAGCATAGGACACAGTTAGACACATAGTACGCTCTGGCCATCCACTGCACCTGATTTTCTCCCAGTTGTCTCGACTTTGTCTTGCCACTGGACCAAGATAAAACTCAGGAGAGAGAGTGTGGTTGACGATTAGCGCAACTCTTCCACACTATAAACCAACTTCAGCGCTAGTCATTTCTCAACCCATTTATTTACTTATCTTTACTAATTAAATATTTAAGAAACTGCAAGACAGAAGCGGACACGTAGAAAAGAAAAAACATCTCAACCTCACACAGATACCTTCTATTGTTGTCAATTCTGTAAAAGAACATTTTGTGCGCGCATTGGACTTGCTAGTCATTTAAAAACGCACTATTAACTTTATTACTTTATTATTTATTGCTATTATTATTATGGTTGAGTTTTTGGTCATCGTCGATCACGACGGACGAACATCATCATCTCGTGTGTTGTTGTTAATAAATTCAGTTGTGGACTTCTTATTGTGCTACAGTGACAAGCCATTCAGAAGTGTCTTCATCTGTCCATTCTCCGCTTTATATTTCCGGTGGTTACTAAATGTTCAAGTTTTACTTTTCTCATCAATTGCCATAAACATCTTGATTGTATATTTCTAAATTTCCATGTAATGTTTCGTTTTACTCCAGCATATCTGAGAACTTGTATGTTTGTTGTCTTGGATGTTCATGGAATTTTCATTTTTCTTCTTTAAAACTATTAAAACTCAGTGGCCTCCAGCTTATATTTTGTTTTATGTCCATGCTTTGTTTCCATAAATAAGTATTGGCTCAATATAACATCCTAGCACTTGAACTCGTGTATGTATTGATATTACTCCATTGCATAGGATGTTTCTCATTTTTTTGAAAAATTGATTTGGCCTGTGCTATCTTAGACCCATTTTAGCGCCGCTATAACTGCCTTGATCTCTACTCTCATATTGGAAGAGTCGCAGTGACTGCCCGAGATTTAATTTTTGAGACTAACGGGAATTGAACCAGCCCGTTCAACAGCACCAAATCGCCTAGCAACTATTGAACACACGTTCTTCCGTACTTGACTAACCGCATCTCCAAAAAAAGATGCGATTTCGTCAAGCCATTCAAACCGTGCACACAAAGTCACCCGAACGGACAGATCGAGACAAGGACTATTACAACAACAAATATCCCGTAATTGCTCATTTGCAAGAATTATTCCTCTTAGAATATAACGTGATATAGCTTAGCCGGATGATTTTATAGCCTAGTCTTGACCCCTAGGATCATAGCAATATGTGTATATAACCACATCATTATCTTCATTGTTGATGGTTGCTTGTTTAGTTTCCAGCGTGGCAAACTAGGTCTGGTCTTCTAGTTCAGATTGCAAGAAAATAGGGCCGGTTTTACCCACCAAGCTTGTCGTAAGGGACGAATAAGAGTTTTTTTAGGTACAGTTGGCTGTCACATTATATGGAAGGTCACATGACCAAGTAACCATTCTGAAAGGTTGGATCTTAAAGATCTTATTGAAAGCCTTTGAAATACACCAAGATAAATGGAAAGAACGTGCAGAGAGATATATGGCGATCTGCAGTAAAATAAAAAGTGCGGCATCTTGAGAAAAGAGGAAAAATTAAAAATTCAGCAGTTCAACAGCGAAGAGTAGCTACAAAGTCATGGATATGTCAAAACCCATCTACAGTGATAATCCCATGCCTATCTGGCCAGTGGCATTTGCGGCCCGAATAGAACATATTAGCAATCTACGAACTCATAGCCATGGACATAACTCTACATAAATTTCACAAGTGGATGCAACAAATTGTTGTAATGGACGAACATCATTAATGAGAGAGAAAGTGTTGTCATAATTAATACACTTTTTGCATTTCTGAATTTTTGTTGTATTCCTTTGTTGTATTCCTTGTGATGTTCACCTTTATATTTTAATATTGTGCTATTCAAATTTATATTTTAAAATTGTACTGTTCACATTTATATTTCTTGGATGTCCATGTAGTTTATCCCTGGAGCTACGGAGTATATTAGTGAAACTTAATTATAATGATGACAATCATCTGACTCTTCTTTCATCTATGTGACATAAGCAATAGAGATATTGTACCCGTTAATGTAATTTTGAAAGGTGATTCTTCAGAGATGTCATTCATACCTATATCCCTAAAACTTAGTTTATAAAGAGAACCTCCTAGACAGAGGGGTTAAACATAATTCTTCATATAAAATAATAGGTATCCATAAGAGGACAACCCTCACTGAATAGTCATGAAGACCATCTAGATGTTTGATATTGAATGGTGGTTGGTCGAATGCGGTAGTTCTCAACGTGGGTTGGCCCCCCTGGGTGTTTTAATCGGGGGGGGGGGGTCCGCTCAAGGGGAAGAGACACAGAACAGTGACTATTTCAACTATAAAATGAAATATAAATAAATATTTAGAGATATAAAGTTTTTGAAGTTTTAGTGATTTGAATAGAGATTCTTTTAATTGTTTTTTTTTTTTGGTACCCATGAGCTACGAGAAAATGTGTCCCACATCGAGACCACGGAAAAAACAACAAGATTAAGCCTGACTGGTCTGGTGTACTACTATTAACACATCCAGACCTTCCGCATACAACTCCATGGCTTATGTTCACCGATGCATCTGAGCTTCGACGTAAGGAGTATGACTGGGGCTTTAGATCCATCTATGGCGGTAGTGTCGTTGCGAGAACTAGGAAGAATACGGAACAACTCGTCCAGTATGAGGATGGACGTCAACGCTACTACTGCTGCAAACCAATGATTCTCTTGGACCTCAATCACAAAGCAGTCATTGTGTAAGACTGTCTGTACATACTGCGAAATAATCAAACATGGCCGAGTTCAATATGATTGGAAGGCATCTACAGCTATATCAAACATTGAGGGCATCTCATGGATTTACTGCAGGCACCAATAGACAGAACAATAGACCAAAAGATCTAGGGACAAACACCAAACTAAAGCTATTTAACTCATGTATTGTCTCAGTGTTAACGTATTGTAGTGAAAGCTGGAAATCAACTCAAGCAACAGACAACAAACTAAACAGCTTCGAAAACAAATGTCTACGCAAATGGATGAACATAAAATGGAGCGACTTCGTCACAAATAGTGATGTAAGAGACAAAACACACCAAGAGTATGTTTCAAACATCATAAGAAAACGAAGAAGGAAATACCTTTCTCACGTTTTACAACAAGACGTAAACAGAATAAACCAACAAGCCCTTATGTGGTCACCTGAGGGTAAAAGAAAAAGAGGAAGACCTAAAACAACCTTTAAAAACACCATTCTTAAAAAGGGGGAATTAATAGGCTGTAAGACCATCCAGGAACTAAAGTGGCAGGCAGCGGACCACATCATATGGAGAACCAAAACCTCTGCCCTATGTGTCGCTTGCGACACGACAGGAACAAACTAACTAACTAGCCAATAGACGGAACGTCGACAATGGATAAGAAAAGGAGGGATGTGCTAAAACTGCTTCATGAGACCCTGCTGGATGCGGACACCGCGTTTGATGAAACATCGATGCTTAAATTTGAGCAATTCGTTATTACATATAGCATTAGTAGAACTGGACATGTGCAGGGAGGTTCGAGAAGAATGTTTAATCAGTGGACCACAGGAACCATGAGTATCTCATAAGAACTCATGTAGAACTTAGAGAACCATCTGCTACGAGATACTGAGCACCAATCGATCTGCCCTCATAGCAACGATGTCGACGCATAACTAATAACCCGAGCCTGTTTGATGAAGCCTTTCAAATATCTAAAATCAAAACTTCTCTATTGTAGATTCATATAACAAAATACTTGTTTGTTTAACTGATCCGATCTGTTTGCTGGTATTTATTTATATGTTTTTTCTGGTACATAAATCTAAAAAAATGTTATTGTCTTAAATTTTCCCGTTTATGACAGCTAATATGATTATTATTTGATTTATCCGTCGTTTATATTATTCACGCGCTGCGGCTAGTTTTAGCCAAGTATGATGTTACAACGCCAGCGTCTGTGTCCAGCGAGCAAACACTCGGGACTCAAATATAAAAATTGTCTATGACTCATGAATCTATTTTTTTGTAACTGTCTAGTTTATCGTCTAAAATTAGATGTTGTGACTCCAAAATTGTACGTCTGAAACATAAACTTATATTAGCTTCCCAGTGTCCACCAATCACATGACTGCAAGGTCAAATGTCACACACGTTGATACAACGAAATTATTGTTGAATTGTATAAAATTGGATTTAACAAAAATAATATTAGCCATTTTTATGACAGTATATCCTATTCTGTATGTAGCCAATAACAAAGCATTTGTTTCATGTATCTATTTTCTAAGCAATATAAATGCGTTCAGTAGTTTGTCATTGCTTGCTAAACGGATTCTAAACCGATACCGTGGCCGTCATAGACGTGTTCTGTACCTCGTCACCACAGTGCCAAATACCAATAACCAAAATCTATCTATCTATTCGCTGAAATCCTTTCTTGCCTTTCGGCGTCAGGGGTAGAAGAGTTTTCTGGAGACGACCCTCTTGAGTGCTAAGTTTATTGTGGAATTTGTCACCTCTTTTATTTCAGTGGTCCATCGTTTTCTTGGTCGGCCTCTAGGTCTGCCTTCGCTGTATCTGTGTATCATAGATTGCTGTGGTATGCTGTCTGATGGTAGTCTGCTGATGTGTGCAAATCATTTAATCTGTTGTCTCTTTATGTATTCTAAGATTGGGGTGGTGCCGGTTTTTTGTCGGATGTCCTCATTCCTTACCCTGTCTCTTAATGATATTCCTAGAATTCTGCGTAAGCACGCAATTTTAGCTGTCACAAGTTTACGTTTGTCTTGAATAACCATAATAATAATAGTAATATTGATGATGATGATGACGACGATGATGATAACAGTAATAATAATAGTAATAATAATAGTAATAATAGTAATAATAGTAATAATAATAGTAATAATAGTAATAATAATAGTAATAATAGTAATAATAATAGTAATAATAGTAATAATAATAGTAATAATAGTAATAATAATAGTAATAATAGTAATAATAATAGTAATAATAGTAATAATAATAGTAATAATAATAGTAATAATAGTAATAATAATAGTAATAATAGTAATAATAATAGTAATAATAGTAATAATAATAGTAATAATAGTAATATTAATATTAATATTAATAATAATAATAATAATAATAATAAAACCCAAAACTCTTTAGGTTGCAGATCAACGAATTTATTTTTTAAATGGATATGTTTTGTGTCAACACTTAACACCCCTCACATGGTCACGAACATTTAGTACTGAAATTAACGTGGAAATAACAATCCTGAGTTGCAATTCTTTGTATAGGAATCAGTTTCATAATTTCATGACAGTTTATAAACGTGAATAAATCATGAAAATTTGGAAATCCGTGTAATATTGCCACTCCTAACATCTTGTCTACAGCCATGTATACTTTACATACATACGTAGAGAAACTCTATGAAGAACCATTAATAGAGAATGCATGTCAATGAACCTAAACAACATCAAAGAACTGAAAGACCTGGCAACACAAAGACAGAAAAATAAAGCAATGGTTTCTGCCCTATGCACCGCCTATAGCCCTGGAGGAACAAAACATAACATAACATAACAACATAACATAACATAACAACATAACATAACATGTATACTAACTTTTCACTCAGTATTTCTTCTTCTTCATCAGCGTACATTTTTTCTCAAACTCCCACTGGATCTCCCTTGTAGCAGGGCTATGATCCTACTAGATTTCCAGCAGGATGTAGTCCGGAGAATGAAAATGCGTTGTGTCGCCGTTTTATTTGCACCAATGACCCGACACATCCGTCTTTTGGTGTACATTTGTATTCAATTCTTGTTGAATAGTGAGACGATATTATTGCATACAATCACATTTTATATCATACAATCTGTGATTGCATTATAAATGGCATTGCATACTATCACATACAATTGCATACATACCTCTCGTACAGTGTAGATGGTCGGGGTTCGAACCAATAGCTATAGGAATTCAAAGATACGTTATCAACCAACACATAACTGATACAATAAGTTACCACGTTCTGAAGGACATGCAGAATATGAGATCAGAGCACCTTGACCTCAGCATCCACGGTCACGGGGCTGTGTTCCCTGCACTCTATTGAGTGTAAAGACAGTATTGGCCGCCTCTTGAAAGACCGTAGGAATATGTATCCATTCCTCTCCAAGAGGAATTCTGGGGCGCAGATACGTTTAACGGTATCCTCGGCCCCACCTATCCTCGATATACATTTCTTGAGACTGCTTCCCTTCACGCGAGGGAGGTAGCTGTGTAGCGGGGGATCTATGTCGGAACTCACTCTGGGGTATGCACGGGCACGCCACATATCTATTCTATAAGAAATGCTCGAAAAATCAAGGAGAAATCTCCAAGCCACACAGGGTGTGTCCCTTGTGCAACCAAGCATAAAAACAAGAAAATAACTTCCAGGAAGTAACGTTTGAAAATGCATATCCGTGTTTCAACAAGTCAATCAATTTTTTAGCCTGTCGATTTAGTAAAATTTAACACAAACAATTTTGTGTCCTGGGATTTTGTGGTTAATGGCTTTCACTAGTATTCTTACATGTTTTAAACATTATTTTCTGATGTGTAAGTCTCACAGATAATTGAACAAATGATTGAACAAATGATTGAAAAAAAAATTTAATATAGAGTACTTCTTCTTCAGCGTTCATTCTCAATCCCCTGCTGGAGCTCCCTTGTAGCAGGACCATGGTCCTACTAGATTTCCAGCAGGATATAGTCCAAAGAATGGAAATGTGTTGTGTCGCCGTTTTATTTGCGCCTATGGTCCGACACATCCGTCGTCGGTGGTTAATATAGAGTAAAAAATGGACCATTTAACGATTAGGCCTAGTATTAGTATATAAATATATTTTCAGACTGCACAAATTAAAATAAATAAGCTAAATAAGTTCCCGTATAATCAAATATAGAATCGTACATGAATGAGTGCGTTCGGCTCACTGATCTGGCTCTAGTCCTACTCTGTGGCAGGATGGTACAAAGCGCGTCTGTGATGGCCAAGGAATCTAATTCGATCCCCGGCACAGTAAATTGTGCATATGAATAGTTCAGAAAGCAATGGCAAACTACTGACTGTATTTATATGGCCTAAAATATCATTACAGCTATGAAATTTCTAGTTGATTGTGACGTTCTGAGTATGATACGCAGATTAGTCATTTTAAGATCATGTGTTTTCCCAGTGGCAACATATGGATGCGATACTTGGACTTTAAACAAGACAATATCTAAAAGAATAAATTCATTTGAAATGAAGTGCTACAGAAAGATCCTGCAAATATCATGGACAGAGAAAAGGGAGAACATTGAAGTTTTGACATTACTGAAACTAAATGAAGGTTGGCTTCTAAATACCATCATAAGAAGGACGCTGGGGTGCAAAGGAACACATTGCTCTAGGCGGACCCAGGGTTAGCAGATAACCAAGATCCCAAATGTACCTCCTCGCGGTGCACCCTGGAAACAGAAAACAGTAGCTCGAGCTGATTCGGCCAAATAATTTGGGGATCGTGTCCGAGAATGTGGAGGTAGCAGATGGAAAGAGATCTGACTGCAAAAGAGACAGACAATATCTCCGACACCACCAGCATCACCACATACAGCGACACTGTCGATAACAGTGACGCCAGTTAGTCTAGTCAGAACATTGGAGAGGCGGCCAATGTAAAAGGCACGTGAAGGTGGATGCATGGCGAGAAACAAATATATGTCATTATGAGTACAATGACACAATGAAAGGGCAGAACAGGGCCAGAGGGCAGCGCGAACTGCAAATAGAAAGTGAAAAGATCCTAGGAAAGAGGAACTACAAGCTCTCTTAGATCGAGACAAGCTTCTAATTACCTGTGCTCCTTATAGGCAAAGATCCAGACCAACTCGTGGGGGTTCGGAAAAGCAAGAAGACCTAAACCAACTCTAATGTCGAGCCTTCCTAAACCGGAAATATGCTCGCGAAGAGAAAGGATTCCGTACCCGATGGGCTTAGGCAAGAAATGGACAACGATGGCAGTCTTGGCCCAACTCTACTGTCAAGATTTCATATACCGGAAATACACTTGCAGAGAGAAAGGGTTCAGTACCTGATGGGCTCAGGCGCTATTTGGAAAAGGTCGCTCAGCTCGAGAACGCCTTGCTCTCAAACGCGTAGTATGAGACTCGAACTTGGGCGAGGGGCTCACGATGTCTGTCAACGACACCTCGGGTAGGAGAGCGTACGAGCCAGGTTCCAACTCTTACGGTTCCAGGTTCCTCATACGGAACCACGCTCGCGGATGAGAAACGCTTCAGTACCCGATGGACACAGGCAGAGTACGTCCAATTGCACGAGATGGGTTCATAGACAGTGGAACACCTCGTGCCAGATAGACGCGCTCGACAGGCGTCTTGGCGAAGACGCACTACACACCATCGTGTCCGGCGACAGATAGAGGCTGTCACGGACTAGGGACCAAACCCGAAATAAATAAATGACGAAAACGGATGTGCCGGACCTCGGACGTCCTGACCACAAGTGGTCAACCGGAGTGCAAATAATCACAGTTCGTTCTACAGCGGAAATCACACGAAATATTCGTTGTAGTTATATGAGAGCGAACGCTGAAGAAGAAAGAAGGACGGTACAGTATTTTGGACACTTAAAGCGGCATGATGATATCGAAAGGCTGATTCTGATTCTAGGAAAGAGAAGAAGAGGAAGACCAAGAAGACGATGGACCAGTGACATCGAAGAATGTATGAACATGTCGTTGACCAATACAGGCCTGCTTGTCCGGAACAGAGAAGCGTTCATAGTATCCACGACAAAAACAACGTTCTGGTAATCATCATATGATTGCGCTGATAAAACATCAAGAAAATTTCTATATACATTGAAATATATATAGTATATCATCATCATCATCAAGTGCCGTGCCGAATGGCGTTGGCGATCATATTTCTCCATGTACATCGATCTCTCATATATGGCAGCATTTCTGTTGGTGTCGTCAATCGAAGCCATTTAGTCACTGTCCAATATCTTTTCTCTTGGTCTTCCCCTCGATCTTTTACCTTCTATCTTTCTTGTTGTAACTATATTCTCAATGCCTGCTCTTCTCAGTATGTGCCCAACAAATGTTGGCTGTCTTTTTCATATATTATAAATAATGCATCTTTTCATATCCATCCTTCTAAGACATTCGTCATTAGTAATCTTTGCTGTCCAAGGAATGCGTAACATTCTTCGAATAAACCACGTTTCCACTGCCTCCAATGATTTTTGTGATGTCGTATTGTCCATATTTCACTTCCATAGAGAAACACTGGTTCAATGTAGCATTTGAGGACACGTTTTCTAGCATCCATCGATATGGAATTATTGCACAGGATATTTTTCTCATTTTTTGGGAATTCTGCTTTTGATTGTCCTTTTCTGCTTATAATTTCGCTCTTGCATTTACCATCAGAAGTAGTTAATGTTCCTAAATATTTGAAACTGTTCACCTGCTTTAAGTATTTCTCATTTAATACAACTTTACGCTATTGGTGCTGTAACCTGATATCTGACTGAAGCTATTGGTGCTGTAACCTGATATCTGACTGAAGCTATTGGTGCTGTAACCTGATATCTGACTGAAGCTATTGGTGCTGTAACCTGATATCTGACTGAAGAACGATGAAGAAGAAGAAAATACTACTGTACTATTTAGTGGGGTACTATTTCTTGATATTATCATTGTCTCTGTCTTTTTTATGTTTAAACTAAGACATTTTTGTTCACTTTCTATCACCGTCCTGTTTAACAGATCTTGGAGATGTTCTTAGCTTTCTGCTATCAATACATTATCATCTGCATATCGTAGATTATTGATATTGTGTCCTCATACTTTAATGCCTGGCATATTCTTAACTTTTCTCAAGATATTCTTGCTGTAAAGAGAAAATAAATCTGGTGACAATACACATCCCGGGCGTACACCTTGTTTTATTTGTGTATACTTCCCAGTTATATTATCCACTTTCTATATAATATATACATCAATTTAATAGATGTATGTACATCATCGATGTTTAGTAGATGTATGTACATCATCGATGTTTAATAGATGTATGTACATCATCGATGTTTAGTAGATGTATGTACATCATCGATGTTTAGTAGATGTGTGTACATCATCGTTGTTTAGGATATGTTTAATTAATTTGTTAAGTTTACATTTTTTGTTAATGTTTTGTTAATTTTACTATTGTGTCGTGGTTGAAAATCTTGAATTTTCTAGATGATAGAAGGCAACAGGGGCATAGGCAGACCAAGACTGTTGGATAAAAGACATTCAAGAATGCCTGCGTATGTCACTGGAAGATGCAGGGCAACTTGCTCAAGACCACGGAGAATTCAAGAGATACATATGAAAGACTACGTTCTGGGATGAATATGTCACTTGATGATGATGAAAATCTTGTGCATGTTATGTTTCCTCTATAAATATTTTTTTTTAACGTGGATAGAGCAATAATTCCCAAATAGTGAGATATGCTTCTGGCAGCTATAATGAAAAATTGTCTATTGTCTGTTCCCAGGTTAATGATAGTTGGTCGTATTCACACTTACCGTTCAGCGTAGGGGTTAGAACTTATGTTGTCGTTCGAAGGTCAGATGTGTCGCCGTGGTTGCATTTAGTCCATGTTTGTTCAGGGCTATCTTGATATTTTCTATCCACCGTTTTTTGTGTGTCTACCTTTGTCTTTACGCCCGGATATTCTTTTGTTATATGCTCTTATTGGTATTTGGTTTAGGTTCTTTCTCATAAGGTGACCGAACTATTTTACTTGCTGTCTTTCAATATGTTCAATACATGATATTATACCAACTCTTTTCTTAATTTCCTCATGTCTTATTTTTATCTAGTTTAATAAACATTGCAGCTTTTCTCAGACACTTCATTTCACGTGTAACGATTTTCCTCTGCTGCGAGGCTGTTAAAGACCATGTTTGACATTGGAACCAGAGTGTTGGTATAAACAATTGTAGATAGTATCTGTCTTTTGATTTCCATCTTCATGTTTGAGTGAAGTAGTAATGGTGAAAGTTGGTAGGTTACTGTGTCTGCTTTCTGGCACCTTGTTTCTAATTCTCTGTATAGTCTTTCATTTTCGGATAAAAATGCTGCCTAGATTTTAAATTCTTTTGCTTGTTTCACTTTTTGGTGTTATCTATTGTTATATCCATTGGTGTTGCAGACTTCCTAATTTCCATAACTTCTGTTTTTGTACGTTAATTTTCTTGTTGTACTTTTGACATGCTAATAGCAATGCATTTATATGATTTTGCAAATTTTTCTCATCTTTGTATATTACACTTTGATCATCGGAAAATAATAGTTCGTTGGTTTCCTTATTAAGTTCCTCATCAGGTTTATTTGCAATGTTAATCTCTTTGTTTCTGTGAGCTGCTTTTATTATTCTGTCCATGTATATGTTGAAAATTAGAGGCGAAAGCACGCAGCCTTGTCTTACTCCAGATCTTGTTTCGAAAGGTTCAGTCATTCTATCTGTTGTTCTTACTGAGCTTTGACATTTTTCATATATCGCTTATAAAAAAACTAATATAGATTAAAAAATAGTATCTAACAGCTGTTATATGTAAAATTTTCCTACAAAAACAGCTCGACGAAAATGAGGTTTTAGCATGCACTAACTAAAGGTTTTAATTTCAATGACTTCATAGACACATCAATCACAATGGCAACGCTTTTTTAACGAGAAAAAGATAAGACTAGATATTTAAAGTATTCAACACTATATTTGCAACACTTCTTTTTGGGGAGGTTCTTTTGCTATGCTTGAGAATAGAAATTATACAAATTACATTATTATTTATAATTGTATTTGTATTATTTATTACTTGTATAATTGTATTATTACATTATACTCCCTATAGACTTCGAGTCTCGTTAGAAAAAAAGTTACTGAAATAGAATTATTTTTCAAGAAAAACAATAACACACATACGAGGTACTTTGAAAGCTAGAACACTTTCTCCTGTTGGGCGCTACATTGAGTTGACTGCTGAATTTCCAAGTTTTCACTGTTGCTGTAAACCAACTTTTTCTCTTAATGACATTTTACTTTCATTTTTTATTACAATGATTACTTTCATTTTTTATTACAATGATTACTTTCATTTTTGATTACAATGATTACTTTCATTTTTGATTACAATGATTACTTTCATATTTGATTACAATTATTACTTTCATATTTGATTACAATGATTACTTTCATTTTTTATTACAATTATTACTTTCATATTTGATTACAATGATTACTTTCATATTTGATTACAATGATTACTTTCATTTTTGATTACAATGATTACTTTCATTTTTGATTACAATGATTACTTTCATATTTGATTACAATGATTACTTTCATTTTTGATTACAATGATTACTTTCATTTTTGATTACAATGATTACTTTCATTTTTGATTACAATGATTACTTTCATTTTTATTAAAATGATTACTTTCATTTTTTATTACAATGATTACTTTCATTTTTGATTACAATGATTACTTTCATTTTTGATTACAATGATTACTTTCATTTTTGATTACAATGATTACTTTCATTTTTGATTACAATGATTACTTTCATTTTTTATTACAATGATTACTTTCATTTTAATACAATTAAAAAAATATTCATGTTTTCAATAGAAATGTATTAATAGTTTCTATAATCTTAGTTGAGTGAGGTTTGGGAATCTTCCAAAGACGTGTCTTGTTTTTTTTTTTTGGAACCTTTTGGACCCTTTTGAGTGAGGTTTCCGATAGCGTTTAATTAATAGAAGCAGAAATGCATTATATTAATGTTATTGTATTCATTATTTAGTGTTTTCAATTGGGAGAGGGTGGTTTGAACCCTAGTGTTTTCAATATTTTTTGTGAAATTTAACGTGTTTCAATCAATCAATGAAGTGTCATGCCGAATGGTGTATGCGATCATGTTTCTCCACAACTCTCTGTCTCTTGTGTTGTCAATAAGCTCAACTGGTTTTCTACCGTACTAGTCCTTCCAGAAACTTCTCTCTTCTTCTCCCCTGTCTCTTCTCCCTTTATCTTTCCAGTGGTTATTAAGTGTTCAAGCTGTGTTCTTTTCAGCACATGTCCTAGAAACCGTGACTGTCTGCCCCTAATGTTTGATATGATTGATATTTTTACGGCAGCATCAATGAGAAACTCTGCATTAGATTTCTTAGCTGTCCATTGTATTGTTTCATCATTCTTCTCAGAAACCACATTTCTGTAGCCTCTAATTCGCTTAGAATTTTTTTAATTTACAATCCATGCTTCACATCCATAAAAACGAATTGGTTCGATATGATATCTCAGTACTCGAATTCGGGTCCGCATTGCACAAAATTGTTCTCATTTTTTGGAATGCTGATTTGACTTGTTCTGCTCGACTCTTTATCTCACTTGAGCATCTACCTTCTGATGTTAACAGGGTGCCAAGATATTTCACTTTTTCAACTTGTGTTAATTTTGTGTCATTAATTATTATGGTGCATCTTGGTGGTGTATGTCTCTTCAAGACAATCATTATTTCTGTTTTCTTCTTTTTTTTCTTTTCCTTTTCTTTAACGTGTTTGGGGTTCCATAAAGCTCTGTCAGCACATCTCAACCTATATCGTCTCCACGCAGGCACTATGACAGCATCGCCCCTGAAGTCACACTGCTCCCAGGTGAACGTTTTTTCCCCACTTTGAGAAACCCTGGTCTAGTTTATTGGTCTGCTCCTGTCGAAGTACAATACTTGGAACAATGTGACATTTGCTGCTGCCATTTTGTTAACCTCCTTGATTTTTCAATCGCGTGGATGTCAGACAATCACGTGGCTCTATCTTCGCGCATTTTGCTTAGCTTTGACTTTGTGTGAAAGCTTGCACTTGTTTACCCGTGTCAGAATTTAAACTTGCACATTTAGCGATTTGTAAATTTTCCTTTTAAAACGTTTTGTTTTTAAATTTTCTGTCACATTGTAACTAGGTGGTGGTTCCATATTTGCAATGTATTCATTTATGCAATTAATTTCACCATTTTGACTATCATTTCAGAATCTTTATCTAAATTAGTCTCCCCAACAAAGTTTGGCTGAAATTGTTCTCCAAAGTTCTCTATTTCTTGCCGTGGCAGTGCACTTGGTATAACGCTACAATGTCGGAAAACACACAGAAACTCAAATTGGGGTGGGGGGACTGTGGTAACACTCTGCAAATGTTAAAATAAACTTAAATATGTACAAGTGTTACCAATATTAGTCGATTCAATAAACTAACAATGAGCCACATCCACAGGCGACGTCACGATTAAAAACCTTCATCAAGATGAAAGACAAAAAAAAAAGTAAACAATCTACTGACCGTAGGAAAACACATAAGTTTTCTGGGTTTTTTTATCGTTGTTGGTTCTCAAAACCAAACTTGATCATCTTTTAGCAGGACTATTGTCCTTCTTTTAACAGGACAATGGTCCTTCATTTAGCAGGACAATGGTCCTTCTTTAAGCAGGACAATGGTCCTTCTTTAAGCAGGACAATGGTCCTTCTTTTAGCAGGACAATGGTCCTTCTTTTAGCATTGTAATGGGCCTTCTTGATTTCCAGCAGAATGTAGCCCACAGAAAAAAGATACGTTTTGTGCCTTTTATATTTGTGCGGTGGGCTGATAAATTCAACCACGGTGTTACTATGGATCAGTTGGAAAGACCATTCGTACATTATAAAGTTTAGTAATATTAAAAGGTACTCTATTATTGTGAGGGACGCAACTTTCTACCTCGAACATTAGTCTTTCAGCGCTTTCAGCAATCAAAAATCACTAGCAATTCTGACAGCCAAACTCAGATCGAAAGACTGGATAGAATCCAGAATGCAGCAATGTGTATCATATTTGGGTGCACAAGAGACACATCGACAAGAGCTATGCGATACCTACTTGACTGCCCAACAGATGAGCACAGATTACAGTATTGCCGTGCACGGGCCTATCTTCAAATACATGTAGATAAAGAACACCCGTTGCATTCCGAAATACAGAAAGTTAAAGGCAGCAGATTCAAAAGAGGGAGGTCGTAGATGGGACGTGCTGAGGAGGTCATACAAAGCGTGTGCAGATTGCAGGGTGTGGCAGCGGGTGCGGAATGGATAAGTCTACCCACAGATATCGAAACTTGTTTGAGAGTAGTAATATTACTTAGCAGGGAATGCAGAGAATGGTGTCCCACAGCTGTGGAGAAAAACCGACCACTAACTAACTAACTAACTAACTAACTTCCAACAATCAAAAATAGTGAAGATAGTGATTCTAGCAATCCAGCCACCATGATTTCCTGGAATTGATATTGTCTTCCGCTCAAGAGATCGCCAGTTCGATTCATTCTGGTGGTTTGTTGTCTGTAAACTCATTTATTTGGCGATCACTAGAGATTATTACTTGAAACTACGGAGTTACGTGCGATGAGTGGTACTCTTGACAGGCGGTTCACCGCTTAATTGTGAGGGACGAAGAACAACTGGAGGAACCCGAATAAAATTAGACTTCTTCTCGTTTGTGGAACTATTGTATTTTGATCAGGTTTTTACCATTTATTCTCCATCTGGAGTTACTATACACACTCCAACACTTCCATCTGGAGTTACTATACACACTCCAACACTTCCATCTGGAGTTACTATACACACTCCAACACTTTCATCTGGAGTTACTATACACACTCCAACACTTCCATCTGTGTTTCTATACATACTCCAACACTCCCATCTGTGTTTCTATACATACTTCGATCTTTCCATCTGATACGGCATATTTCACTGAGCCATCTGTATATGCATGTTTCCATATATCTGTGGGTTTTAATGTAGTCTATATATTCATTAACATTCTTTTGTCAGAAAGCTCTCTAAGGTTAAAGAAAACATTTCTGACCCCTTAATTTTTCTGACCACTGCATGTTCTCGTCCCTGTACTATCTGACCATTGCATTTTTCTGACCACTGCATGTTCTGAGCACTACATTTTGTTACTATGTCCTACGAATTGTCGACTTCACCAAACGGACATAACTCAGTTTTTAGACATTGTATGTGAGTTATCTGACATGAGTGTGTGTCCTTTGCTGGTTGTGCATGATGTATGTACATGTACATGATTTATTCAGCTACTTTTAGTAACAACAAGAAACACATAATAAAACATAATATTGCTTGATATGCAAAAATGGCTATTGATTGTTATAAAAACACCGAAAAAACAAATAAATTTGTCGAGTCTGTCCCAACACGGGAATTGTATTAGTAGAATCAGTGTTTAAGGACACCGTGCCCTCTCTGACATATACGAGTGAGTTAATATTCTATCCGTAATACACAAGATTATGTGTCAGCATTTTTATGTAAGTACGTCTGGATTGTTATATATATAGATGTAAGAAAACGAAAAGATTATGTAAGTCTGGGACGATGAGTCATCCGTCATTGATTATTCAAGCAAGAGAATCTAGCACACAGGCCTCGTTTTCATTCATAACATACATTGCGTCATGAAGGAAATCGAAATGTTAGTTTTTATTGGGCCTAAGGGACTATTAAATCTTATTTATCAAGACCACAGAGAATTACATGTAAGTTAAGAGGTTCATAAAGGTTAGAAAAATTAACTGTTTACAAGCATTTTAATAAACAAAACTAATCACATTAATATTTTCTCAGTGATTGATTAATAACACCTATAAGAAAAGAGGAAACGATATAAATCAAAGATTGCATCTCACAGACAGATCCATCAACATCCTGTAGACTATATGTATAGTATATCAGTTCATTTATTTCCAGATTTATACACTTCCAGATGGAGACAAATCGTTTACATCGCATGACCTGACGACTGGGTCACAGAGTAGGTCATGTTTATCAGTGCTTCTCAACGTGTGACATATGGTTCCCATTGTGCGTGCGCTATTTTATGGGGGGTCCAGAAAGAAAATTGACAACTGAGGGAGGGAATGCTGATCCGTTTAATTGTTGCTGAGAAGGATAACATTCTGAAATCACTCGGGTGCTAAATAATAATATAATCATTGAATGAAGTGGAAAAGGTTTTGCTAGAAGTCCCTGATAGGACATAGGAAGTAGTTTCTTCCTGAAATGGTGATACGAGTAAAACAAATGTTGAGAACCATCGATCTACGATTTTTATAAATACCTTGCAGTGTACAAAACATTATAACCAATATGATGAGAGTATCCATTAATAGTATTGCCTTTACTATATTTCTAAAGTATTCACAGTACAGCCATGTGATGATAAAGTATTCACAGTACGCACAGTACAACCATGTGATGATGAAGTATTCACAGTACAACCATGTGATGATGAAGTATTCACAGTACAACCATGGGATGATGAAGTATTCACAGTACGCACAGTACAACCATGTGATGATGAAGTATTCACAGTACAACCATGGGATGATGAAGTATTCACAGTACGCACAGTACAACCATGTGATGATGAAGTATTCACAGTACAACCATGTGATGATGAAGTATTCACAGTACGCACAGTACAACCATGGGATGATGAAGTATTCACAGTACGCACAGTACAACCATGTGATGATGAAGTATTCACAGTACAACCATGGGATGATGAAGTATTCACAGTACGCACAGTACAACCATGTGATGATAAAGTATTCAAAGTACGCACAGTACAACCATGTGATGATGAAGTATTCAAAGTACGCACAGTACAACCATGGGATGATGAAGTATTCAAAGTACGCACAGTACAACCATGTGATGATGAAGTATTCAAAGTACGCACAGTACAACCATGGGATGATAAAGTATTCACAGTACGCACAGTACAACCATGGGATGATGAAGTATTCAAAGTACGCACAGTACAACCATGTGATGATGAAGTATTCAAAGTACGCACAGTACAACCATGGGATGATAAAGTATTCAAAGTACGCACAGTACAACCATGTGATGATAAAGTATTCAAAGTACGCACAGTACAACCATGTGATGATGAAGTATTCAAAGTACAACCATGTGATGATGAAGTATTCACAGTACAACCATGTGATGATGAAGTATTCACAGTACAACCATGTGATGATAAAGTATTCAAAGTACGCACAGTACAACCATGTGATGATAAAGTATTCAAAGTACGCACAGTACAACCATGTGATGATAAAGTATTCAAAGTACGCACAGTACAACCATGTGATGATAAAGTATTCACAGTACAACCATGTGATGATGAAGTATTCAAAGTACAACCATGTGATGATGAAGTATTCACAGTACAACCATGTGATGATGAAGTATTCAAAGTACAACCATGTGATGATGAAGTATTCACAGTACAACCATGTGATGATAAAGTATTCAAAGTACGCACAGTACAACCATGTGATGATAAAGTATTCAAAGTACGCACAGTACAACCATGTGATGATAAAGTATTCAAAGTACGCACAGTACAACCATGTGATGATAAAGTATTCACAGTACAACCATGTGATGATGAAGTATTCACAGTACAACCATGTGATGATGAAGTATTCACAGTACAACCATGTGATGATGAAGTATTCACAGTACAACCATGTGATGATGAAGTATTCACAGTACAACCATGTGATGATGAAGTATTCAAAGTACGCACAGTACAACCATGGGATGATGAACTGCGAATAATCGATAGAGAAAATTGTCAGTTATGACTAGTGTTTGTTACGAAAAAAGAAATAAGAAAAACGTCAATTATGCTAGAATCAGTTAAATAGTGTTTGTTACGAAAAAAGAAATAAGAAAAACGTCAATTATGACTAGTGTTTGTTACGACAAAGGAATAAGAAAAACGTCAATCATAACTAGTGTTTGTTACGAAAAAGGAATAAGAGAAACGTCAATTATGACTAGTGTTTGTTACGAAAAAGGAATAAGAGAAACGTCAATTATGACTAGTGTTTGTTACGAAGAAGCAAATACTGAAAATAATATCTGACGAAGGTTTGCTAGGATGTCACTGAAGATAAGTAACTCTCTGACTCTCCGAGAATTGAGCAGAAGATAGATGCATGTTAAGAAAGGATTCGATCACGCCCACTCGGTTGAACGTAAACTCGAATGAACAACTCCGTTGTCCAAAGTGTTACATGGATACACTGCCCTGGTCATGGGGTGTTCAGAGGGAACGGAAGATCAGACTCATTAGCGGGCAATGGTGTGGTTGATGACACAGTATTAAGGAGACATATATCTTACCTAATAAGGACAGTCATTTATTTAATACAGAGTGAAGAAGATGGTGCTAGATGTGATAATTTTCCCAAATAAAGTGAAGAAGATGGTGCTAGATATCATAATTTTCACATATAAAGTGAAGAAGATGGTGCTAGATGTGATAATTTTCACATATAAAGTGAAGAAAATGGTGATAGATGTGATAATTTGCACATAGAAAGTGAAGAAGGCGGTGCTGGGGGTGATAATGTGTACATTCAAAGAATAATAAATATGGGGGTAACCAGGGATGAGACGGGAAAGCGTGTCCTCTCTGAAATGTTGCGACGATCACATAATTAACATCTGACTAGGACCTTGACTCTGCATACTCTTCGATTGCGATTGAAATGGAGAGTGGATCACTTATTAGAATGTGCTATAGTGAGGGAGATTGAGTGCTATAGTGAGGAGAATTTAGTGCTATAGTGAGGGAGATTGAGTGCTATAGTGAGGGAGATTGAGTGCTATAGTGAGAATTTAGTGCTATAGTGAGGAGGACTGAGTGATATGATGATGAGAATTGAGCGCTATAGTGAGGAGGACTGAGTGATATGATGAGGACAATTGAGTGCTATAGTGAGGAGAATTGTAAAATAAAATAAGAAACTCCGTCTTAGAGATTATGAAAAATACAACCAGCAAGCTCAGTCGATCTCAACAAATCATTTTTTTTGTGTTAACGCATTTAAAATGTTATAAGTACTGGTAACTGTGTGAAGCACTGGTCCCTGAGTGAAGCACTAGTCTCTGAGTGAAGCACTAGTCTCTGAGTGAAGCATTGGTTCCTGAAGCATTGGTTCCTGAGTGATGCATTGGTTCCTGAGTGAAGCATTGGTTCCTGAGTGAAGCATTGGTTCCTGAGTGAAGCATTGGTTCCTGAGTGAAGCATTGGTTCCTGAGTGAAGCATTGGTTCCTGAGTGAAGCATTGGTTCCTGAGTGAAGCATTGGTTCCTGAGTGACGCATTGGTTCCTGAGTGAAGCATTGGTTCCTGAAGCATTGGTTCCTGAGTGAAGCATTGGTTCCTGAGTGAAGCATTGGTTCCTGAGTGACGCACTAGTCCATGAGTGAAGCACTAGTCCCTGAGTGAAGCACTAGTCCCTGAGTGAAGCACTAGTCTCTGAGTGAAGCATTGGTTCCTGAGTGAAGCACTAGTCTCTGAGTGAAGCACTAGTCTCTGAGTGAAGCATTGGTTCCTGAAGCATTGGTTCCTGAGTGAAGCATTGGTTCCTGAGTGAAGCATTGGTTCCTGAGTGAAGCATTGGTTCCTGAGTGAAGCATTGGTTCCTGAGTGAAGCATTGGTTCCTGAGTGAAGCATTGGTTCCTGAGTGAAGCATTGGTTCCTGAGTGAAGCATTGGTTCCTGAGTGAAGCATTGGTTCCTGAGTGAAGCATTGGTTCCTGAGTGAAGCATTGGTTCCTGAGTGAAGCATTGGGTCCTGAGTGAAGCATTGGTTCCTGAGTGACGCACTAGTCCCTGAGTGAAGCACTAGTCCCTGAGTGAAGCACTAGTCCCTGAGTGAAGCACTAGTCTCTGAGTGAAGCATTGGTTCCTGAGTGAAGCACTAGTCTCTAAGTGAAGCACTAGTCTCTGAGTGAAGCATTGGTTCCTGAAGCATTGGTTCCTGAGTGAAGCATTGGTTCCTGAAGCATTGGTTCCTGAGTGAAGCATTGGTTCCTGAAGCATTGGTTCCTGAGTGAAGCATTGGTTCCTGAGTGAAGCATTGGTCCCTGAATGAAGCATTGGTCCCTGAGTGCAGCAATAGTCGATGTGTGAAACACTGGCCCCTGAGTGAAGTACTGGTTCCTAAATGAAGCATTGGTCCCTGAGTGAAGCATTGGTCCCTGAGTGAAGCATTGGTTCCTGAGTGAAGCAATAGTCGATGTGTGAAACACTGGCCCCTGAGTGAAGTACTGGTTCCTAAGTGAAGCATTGGTCCCTGAGTGAAGCATTGGTCCCTGAGTGAAGCATTGGTCCCTGAGTGAAGCATTGGTCCCTGAGTGAAGCATTGGTTCCTGAGTGAAGCATTGGTTCCTGAGTGAAGCATTGGTTCCTGAGTGAAGCATTGGTTCCTGAGTGAAGCATTGGTTCCTGAGTGAAGCATTGGTTCCTGAGTGAAGCATTGGTCCCTGAATGAAGCATTGGTCCCTGAGTGCAGCAATAGTCGATGTGTGAAACACTGGCCCCTGAGTGAAGTACTGGTTCCTAAGTGAAGCATTGGTCCCTGAGTGAAGCATTGGTCCCTGAGTGAAGCATTGGTCCCTGAGTGAAGCAATAGTCGATGTGTGAAACACTGGCCCCTGAGTGAAGTACTGGTTCCTAAGTGAAGCATTGGTCCCTGAGTGAAGCATTGGTCCCTGAGTGAAGCATTGGTCCCTGAGTGAAGCATTGGTCCCTGAGTGAAGCAATAGTCGATGTGTGAAACACTGGCCCCTGAGTGAAGTACTGGTTCCTAAATGAAGCATTGGTCCCTGAGTGAAGCATTGGTCCCTGAGTGAAGCATTGGTTCCTGAGTGAAGCAATAGTCGATGTGTGAAACACTGGCCCCTGAGTGAAGTACTGGTTCCTAAGTGAAGCATTGGTCCCTGAGTGAAGCATTGGTCCCTGAGTGAAGCATTGGTCCCTGAGTGAAGCATTGGTCCCTGAGTGAAGCATTGGTTCCTGAGTGAAGCATTGGTTCCTGAGTGAAGCATTGGTTCCTGAGTGAAGCATTGGTTCCTGAGTGAAGCATTGGTTCCTGAGTGAAGCATTGGTTCCTGAGTGAAGCATTGGTCCCTGAATGAAGCATTGGTCCCTGAGTGCAGCAATAGTCGATGTGTGAAACACTGGCCCCTGAGTGAAGTACTGGTTCCTAAGTGAAGCATTGGTCCCTGAGTGAAGCATTGGTCCCTGAGTGAAGCATTGGTCCCTGAGTGAAGCAATAGTCGATGTGTGAAACACTGGCCCCTGAGTGAAGTACTGGTTCCTAAGTGAAGCATTGGTCCCTGAGTGAAGCATTGGTCCCTGAGTGAAGCATTGGTCCCTGAGTGAAGCATTGGTCCCTGAGTGAAGCAATAGTCGATGTGTGAAACACTGGCCCCTGAGTGAAGTACTGGTTCCTAAGTGAAGCATTGGTCCCTGAGTGAAGCATTGGTCCCTGAGTGAAGCATTGGTCCCTGAGTGAAGCAATAGTCGATGTGTGAAACACTGACCCCTGAGTGAAGGAAATATCTCATCACAGTTTTTTAATCAGGCTGTTAAATATGATTTTAAATACTGCTGAAGATGAAGTACTGTATAATCAAATACTTGGTCAATTATCCCCCTTTATTGCAACACAAAATGCTACCAATGTCAACAAAAAAACATCTTATCCAAAGTATCTTCATTCCAACCCTGTGCTACCAATGTCAAACATGGTCCTTAACAACAAAACATAAAAGACAGCTGGTTACAACAGAGATGAGATGTCTGAGAAAAGCCACAGGAGTGACCAGAAGACACAGAAATAGAAACAATGTCATAAGAGAAAGAGTGGGTATCACATCAATTCTACAATACATACAAAACCAACAGATACAATGGTTTGGTCATCTGGAAAGAATGCCGTGTGATTCATTAGTTTATAAAGCATATATGAAGAGAGGAGAAGCAGAAAGAAGAGCCAAGGGTAGACCTAGAGTACGCTGGATCGACAACATCAAAGAGACATTACACGAACACCAAATAGCATTATCTGAAGCTGCCAGAAAAGCGAGAACAAGAACATTGTATCTCCCTCGACACCCATAAAGGGTAAAGGAGGAAGGAAAGCAGAAGAAGAAAAAGAGGAAGTTATTAGGCCAAAACGTTGATGTTACTAGCCGAAAACAGTGTTACCAGAAGCCAATGTTTGATGTTCAACATTAAAGACTTCAAAAACAGCCAGCCTTTTTAATGTCATGAAAATATGCGGGGGTTTTTTTTTAAGATAGATGTTCATATAATATGTTTTGTATTGTTATAAAATCTTCAACTGTCTTTATTTTTATTTCGTACAGCGAGAACATCTTTAACTTGTCTATTTTGTTTTTGTAATGTTATAACAACTTTAGTTCAACTATAGTAGAAGAGAGCGCAAAAACAGGTTTCAGCTTGAACACCAAGAAAATAGAAGTAATGGTTACATCTAAAAAATCTAACCCTTCTAAATGTAACATCAAGGTCAACGGGACAGTTATTAAACAAGTAGACAAATTTAAATATTTGGGCACAATTATTACTTCAGGTGGTATAAAAAAAAACTGATATTAAAAAAAAGTCGAACAGCACAGGCAAAAGTAACATTCCAGAAGATGAGGAACATCTTATGTAATAACTCATTACCAATAGAAGTAAGAAAGAAAATACTAAAATGTTACATAGAGTTATATACATACTGTTAGATGGTAGTGAAGCATGGACAATTGACAATATTGCAAGAAAACATCTGGAGGCACAGAGATGTGGTTTTATAGAATAATGTTGAATATATAATGAACAGCTAACAAGAGCAATGAGCAATGCTATAATTTTACAACGGGTCAACTCAAATAGAGAACATTAATTGTATAAGAAGACGGCAATCACAGTTTCTGGGTCATGTCATGAGAAGAGGTGGGCTGGAGAACATCGCAACAACTGGAAAGAACCAGGGTAAGAGAGACAGAGGAAGACAACATGAGAAAATGTTGAATGGTTTGAAAGCCTGGCTATATGCATAATCATCAAAAACTATATTTAAATGTATAACAAACAGAGGACTGTGGAGAGACATGATCGCCTATGCAGGAAGGCATGGCACTAATGAATAAATAACATCTTTAACATTTCCTATTTTGTTTTTGTATAATTAAAACATCTTCACATTCCTTCTGTTCTATGGTAACTACATTAGTTTACTATCTTGATGTTTATATATCATTATTCTGCAATCACGTAATACTTCCAACGGTTTATTCCTGTTTTCAACACACTTTATTCTGAATTCTTCATTTCCTGAACTTGGAATATGATCAACTCAGATCCAGAATAAACTATTCCTTTCAGATGACGCACTTCCGTGAACATCATTATGCATTTGAAAGCGAATGATAATTGTAATGTATTGTTATGTTCATTGGACACCATCTCCGGAATTAGAAATAGGAAATATGGTACGCAAGTTATTTGGAAACAAGAATAGCACTTGAATTCGGTGATTTTCCTAAGACTTTCTACCATAATCGAACTTGCTAATCATCTCGGCATTACAGGAAATTATGTTGCATTAAAAAAAGCTTTATAAAGACATTTCGAAACGTGAACTTGAGACTCAACGACTCGTCCAGTCTTTTTAATTGCAGTGCAGACACTTTATGACCTATCAAAATAATATTAGCATTTAGCAAAATGCTGTGACTAAATTCTTTGGAAGTCGAAGGCAAAACTAATTGCTGTTATTGAAATGCCGGACTGCTATAATGTGACAAATTTTAAACATCAATGACCACGAAATGTATTATTTGGATACTTGTGTATTTTCTGACAATTTGAAAATGTGTAAAATGTTATCGGTTTGGCCATTTTTGGCCATGTTTTATCTGAAATGTGACTATAATCATGTTCAACTATCTGGCAAGCATAGTGAAATTGGAGAAATTATAGATGGATTAAAGAAAATATTTACATTCAATTTCTTATCACTATGGCATCAAACCACATAACAAAACAGAAATATATTTCTAAACGAAAATAATATGAAGTTTGTGACAAAATCACCAGGTACTATCAGTTTATATGATGCAATGAACAAACTCCGTCTAACGTTTTTGTAATAATACCCGTTGTTGCATATAATAAAATCAATATATTCAAATGTATTAAGTCGTTTCAGTTCTATGTTGTTGATGAAGAATGATGACTTCTCCTTATACGAGTATCGCTTACAGCACGTAACATATTACCTTCAAGTAGTAATTTTCACTGCCCTCCACATAAATGAACTTTCAAAAAAATTACGTCGTAATGGCCTTGTTTTGACCCCGTGAATACTAGACAGTTGGCGTAACCAGGCCATTAGATAACCGTGAATACTAGACAATAGGAGTAAAAGGCCGTTAATAACCGTGAATACTAGACAATTGGCGTAACCAGGCCCTTAAACAACTGTGAATACTAGACAGTTGGCATATCAAGGCCTTTAATAACCGTGAATACTAGACAATTGGCGTAACCAGGTTATTAGATAACCATGAATACTAGACAATTGTCGCAACCAGGCCTTTAGATAACCGTGAATACCAGACAATTATCATAACCAGGCCTTAGATAACCGACAATACTAGACTATACTAGACAATCCACACCACTATCCACACTATCTAGTTGCTTGTCTGTCAAATTACTATCCACACCATCTATTAACACTATCTAGTTGCTGATCTTTGGAAATACTATCCACACCATCTATCCACGCTACCTAGTTGCTAATCTGTCGAATTACTTTCCACACAATCTATCCATAATATCCAGTTGCTGATCTGTCGAATTACTATCCACACTATCTAGTTGCTTATCTGCAGGAGTTTGAGAAGGAATGCAGGCGTTATTAACATATCTCAATAATCTAGATTTACAACTAACATCTAGATAACTTCTTTTCCTGACATCCATATGTTGCAAAACAAAACCTAGATCTAGATTTAGAAAACCTAAAGTGGTAAAACTAATTTGTCCCAGTGAGCTCGTGAGTTATTGGCAGACTTTCAAAGTGGTAACATTAGTTTGTCCCGGTGAGTTCGTGACGAGAGAGATTCTAAAAATGGTAAAATTAGTTTGTCCCGGTGAGTTCGTGACTTGGGTGAGATTTTCAAAGTGGTAACATTAGAATGGCCCGGTGAGTTCGTGACTTGTGGTGTGACTCTCAAAGTCTATTTGCATGTGTTTGTTTGTTTATATGAAAACCTAGGAAATACGAGCTCTTACCTCTTACTTGCTATGTGAATATGTGAAATGAGGAAGTTTCTTAGCTTTGTTTCATACCCATAAGAGACTATTTACATATCGTTGATAACACAGAATCACTGGCAAAGACTACATGTCATCCATTCATGTGTGATGAGTGTTTGAATATTTCATTCAATCAATCAATAAACCCGTAACCCTTCAGGGTCCTAGGGGTACCACATTGAATGCTTCAACACACCATTTACTATTTACAGTGACTATTTACATAGTTTACAATGACTCGTGGTGACTGACAGCAACGATTTACATAGTTTTAAATGTCTTATGGTGACTATCGGCGGCTATACTTTCTCTGAAACTCCTGTGATCTGGCTATATCAGACACGTACAGACAGAGTTGAGCAACTACGGTTTTTGCTCTTTTGTCCTTTCAGACAGCACGTTCATTTTCTTTGTGCTTCTGATATTAATATAGGATAAAAGTCATAAATGAGCACATGGTTTTCATATAAGTGCTCAGCTGCGTAGTCAATGGTTGGCCTGAAATGGTATGAAGAACATCGCCTACCGCACTTACAACGGCAAGGTTTGCACCATTTCTCGACTTTCGCTTACAGAATGAACCCTTGTACCTTACTTCATTGAAGCCGGGTAAACTACGCCAGTACTTTATATTTCACACTGCAGAATAACGAGTTAACTGAAAACTCGTGTCTGCTTGTCGGTAGGTGAGTGACCTAGTGTTACACAACCCGTGGTTCCTTAAAAATAATACATTGGACATTTTTTAAGCCAAATATCTCACTGACATTGTGTCCATTATTTTTACTTCCCGTTGGTATGCAATTGAACTTTTAGAAAATATATTTTTTTTGCAAGATACTCCTCTCTTTTCAATTTACCCGAGTCAACCTAGGAAATATCGTATTGTAGGACCTTTTTTTAATTTTACGGTTACAGCGTGATCATCTACTGTATACGCCCCATTGGCAAGTGGGATATTAAGCCCTTTTAGGGCTTTGAATCTTTGAATATTCCCGTGATTTTCATTTGTCACTATAATTATGCTTTATATGACAGAAAACAAAATACAAGACAATGACCTAATTAATCATTTTAGAAGGCTGAATTTCCCATATGCAACAGGTGTTATAATGTAGACGGCTACGGTCTAAGACAAGTTACTGAGTAAATGTGAATATTAAGGTGAAGTCTCTTATGTAAGCAGACGTTCACAGGCCTCACACAATACAACATTCCAAATTACAAAGCATACCCCAAGTAAATGATGAACGTGAACATTTTCTGTGAACTGCCGTCCCTAGAAACCTTTCCCTTAGATTAGGGGGTAGCGGGTGTGGTTTCAACAATTTCCCATAGAAAATCATAAGTACATCAACTTTCTCATAAAATAAAGAATGGATTACACTAAGCAAAGCGCAAATGACGATTGACGTTTGTTTAGGTGAACTGTCACCGCAACTCTACATAAGACATATCTAAGGTCTTGCACTTAAGGATGCAAGATCTCTATTACTCGTAATTCTTGGGGATCCACACAAATAAGCAAACAAACAGGGGCAAAAACACAAACAAACGAACACGCACAATATCAACAAGTAAACAAGCAAACCAAACCAACAAACAAATAAACACTCAAAAAACAAACAAGAAAAACACAAACACACAAAAGAACAAACAAACAAACGAGAAAAGTAACAAACATGAGAATGAACAAGAAAACAAAAGGGAAAACTAACAAACATGAGAATGAACAAGCAAATTAACAAACATGAGAATGAACAAGAAAAATAACAAATATGATAATGAACAAGCAAACAAACGAGCAAACTAACAAACATGAGAATGAACAAGCAAACAAAAGGGAAAACTAACAAACATGAGAATGAACAAGCACACTAACAAACATGAGAATGAACAAGCAAACTAACAAATATGATAATGAACAAGCAAACAAACGAGCAAACTAACAAACATGAGAATGAACAAGCAAACTAACAAACATGAGAATAAGCAAGCAAACTAACAAACATGAGAATGAACAAGCAAACAAACAAGCAAACTAACAAACATGAGAATGAACAAGCAAACTAACAAACATGAGAATGAACAAGCAAACTAACACACATGAGAATGAACAAGCAAACTAACAAACATGAGAATGAACAAGCAAACTAACAAACATGAGAATGAACAAGCAAACAAACGAGCACACTAACAAACATGAGAATCAACAAGCAAACTAACAAACATGAGAATGAACAAGCAAACTAACAAACATGAGAATCAACAAGCAAACAAACGAGCAAACTAACAAACATGAGAATGAACAAGCAAACTAATAAACATGAGAATGAACAAGCAAACTAACAAACATGCAAATAAACACTCAGGAAAACAAATAATTTAACAAGCAAATACTACAAAAAAATTTTATTTAATTTTTTTCAGCAATACACTTTATTGTTCTGGTTTCCTAAATATTTAATAAGTCTGCTGATATTTATCAATAATCCCTCCCTATTTATTTGGCTGATCTGTCGGATTTTGTGCGGGTTTCGTTGATATCGAAGGCATACTCCCGCCGAGAAATAAAATAGCTCGCTCTTGAAGGGGGAAAAAACATAGTTTCCAATCATAGAATTGGAGTGAGTCAGTTGTGTACTTTTGATGCGAACAGCGATACCAGGTCTAGGGCCATTCTGTCTGGAACTGGCTATTATTAGCTGACCCCTCGCTACGCGCATGACACAGTTAACCGTTAAAATCTAGGTCAAGTAACTAATCGTGTCATTTTATTGCTAACTATCAAAACATCAATTATCGTTGACATCAACATCAAATATGATAATGTCAATCTTCTATTGTAGAGGACCTGGTTGAATTATCTCCAGCAGGATGCAGTGCAAAGAATGGAAGTGCGTTGTGATGCCGTTTTATTTGCGACAATAACCAGACACATACGACTTCGGCGTTCGTTCGGAGGTAAAATTTAATATCTATCATGTAGGGCATACACGTCGTGGTGACTGGTATGGCAAAGCGGTCATTATTTCTATATACAATAAAATCATTGTTGCTTAACACTCCTTTAAAGAGGAACAATTGGGGGAAGAGTGAAAATTCAATGAAAATTGAGTGAAAGATCAGTGAAAATTGAGTGAAAGGTGGGTGAAAATTGAATGAAAAGGTGATTGAAAATTGTTTGAAAGGTGAGTGAAAATTGAGTGCTCCTATATTAACTGTTATTTAGCTCTTTATTTTTTGTCTTATATAAACTTTAACTGGAAAACAGAGTTATTAAATGAGCTTATTCTCTATATATTTGTTGGTTATCTAACTCCTTGTTCAGGTAATACAAAATTCAATGTCCAGTTCAACTATAACTATTTTTAAATCACTAACGGCTACACTAGATCGACCCAGCTTAATGAAATGGGTACCAGATTTTCTTGGAAAGTAAAGGTTGTATGCTTGATGATGACTGGTTCATCCCAGGTATGTCGTTGGTCAATGAACAAAAACAGACCTAACCATGACTATCAGCTTTATAGAAGACCTCTGCACAGAATTAACAAGACTTCATTTCTTACGTTTTTGATTATTGTTATGATTTCCGTTGGTTAATATTTATATACTTTAAGTCGACTTGGCTATTTTTCACATGCTATTCCAATTACGAGATAGTTACCAGCGGAAATCACGGCAACAATTTTTTTTACAGTAACGAATGAAGGCCTAATTAATTGTGTGCATAGGTCTTCTACCGCGGACGGTCGTGGCTTAGTAAGATGTTCCCCAATGCGCCTCGGGATTAGCAAAACTTGATTTTGTTACTTGTTTATTCGTACCACAGCTCCCATTATTTGTTATAGTAAAAACTTTGACATTACCAAGTTGGAATAACTGCTGCAGTTAAAATTCGCGTACCTCGCCATACGAAACATTTTTGTTTTATTTTCTTTCATTCAATACAGGAAAACAGACAGTTACGAAATATTTTTATTTATGTTGCAACAGATGCAAGATATTTCTTTCCTCGAAATTACATCATTATTTATTTATATCCTCATCATTGAACATCCGTTTATAACTGGAACCAAGGGGAGGGTGGGTACAAATAATATCAAAACTGTGACCTGCCGTACATGTTGCAAGGAAGCCTGGGGCGAGGCCGAATATTGTATCAATTAGATCTAAACGACCCACACACCACGCTGTAATCGAATATGCCAAGCCGAGTGCTCTATAAATTATATCAAAACGACCTACACAACACGCTGAAGTCAAACATGCCAGACCAACGTACTATAAAGTAGATCAAAAGGACCCACACAGCTGAAATCGAATACACCAGGCCGACTGTTCTAAAAAGTAGATAAAAAAGACCCACACAACACGAAGTCGAATATATCAGACCGAAGGACACATATATCGCCGGCAAACTGTAAAGCATGACAGGATATAACTAAAATAACAACGAGTGGGTAGCGACTGAAATTATTTTGTAGTCTCCTATTGTAACAGCGAACAGGACCTGATTAAGCTATGAAAAAAAATTGGACAAAAAATATTTCGCAACCTCTTGGCACTTGCTAGTATTTTTTGACTCCTATGACGACATCAGAAATAGTCATTAAACTATCAACACGTTGCTCGCAAGCACCAGATTGATAACGCTTAATGTAGAAGTACTATCTAAATAAACCGCCTAGTCGTTTATCGAACATTGTCCAGACAGACAGACTGGTAGCACGCACGACTAAGCTATAGGAAACATGTTGAATATAGAGGAAGTGCCCCTTGAAATTGCATATCAGAAATAGAAGATGAATGAAGGGTGGATATAAATATCTATAGCGGGGGCTACATCGATTAAAGATGCATGCTTTTGTGTGTGTGTGAGTGTGTGTGTGAGTGTGAGTGTGTGCGTGTGTGTGTGAGTGGCGTTACGCAAAACTAAAAGTAGCGTTGAGAAATATCTCAGATGTGTATAGGGATGAGGGGGGGATGGTAGCGTACCCTATTCCGGAAGTAGCCATAATCCCAAAATTCTTGACTGTAGTAATTTTCTAGATAAATATGAATACTTTCAGTAGTTTGCCATTATTTTCTGAACAGCCCAATTGCACAGCTGACTGCGGCTGGAGTCGAAGGGGGTTATTACTTAACTATAGTCATGTTAGGATGTTAGGGTCTGTGTATCTCACAGACTAATAATATGACACATGACTTTGTCAAGAAATTGTCAAGCGATAATGGGTACCAAAAGTCACGAGTCAGCCATGATAAACACAGTTTCCAAGAAATCAAGATTCACTTCTAATATACTCATCATTACCATCAATTGCTGTTTCGACTGGCGGAGGCGATTATGGATATCCATATCTCTCTATTTCCAATATCTTTTATCAGGATCACGTATGACTCTTTGCCATGCCATGATGTCAGACTATCTCATATTCCCTGACGCTATTGTTCTCAAGCACTCTATTAGCATGCCTTTCCACAGCCTTCTATTTCGTATGTGGCGTTGATTAGCATGCCTTTCCACAGCCTTCTATTTCGTATGTGGCGTTGATTAGCATGCCTTTCCACAGCCTTCTATTTCGTATGATTTCGATCATTTCCGATACTGATGTTCTCCCATGCCACAATGCCAGGTTATCAAGCATCTTCTCTCTTGGTCTTCCACTATCCCTCTAGCTCTTCATTTTACGTTTTGTTACAATGTGTTTGTTCTTTCCAGTTCTCATGATGTGTCCAAAAGAAGGTGGACTATCTCGTACTGATGCAGGTACGCAGTTACCTTGTTTACTTAACTTCTTTCAATGAGTTATACATTTCATCTACCTATTGTGTTCTTAATATTCTTCTATACAACCATATCTCTGCTACCTGAATATAATTTTCCACTAATCTGCTTAGTGTCAAAGATTCACTTTCATACATCAGATTTGGTTTTCTATAATGTTTAACCCTCTTTCTCGCCTAACTTGACAAAAATACTATATGTGATGTTATTCATCTTGTTAAATGTTGCTTTTACCTCGGCAATTCTACATTTTATTTAATTCATTATCCATCTGCTGTTTTTAATGTTCCAAAATATATATTTTGCTCTCATTATTTCCTGTGAAAACATTAAAATTGTCTCTTTTTGTTATTTATATTTAACCTCGATCTAGTATTTGACCTTTTAAGCACCTCACGTTACACAAAATGTCAAGGAATCACATTTCAACTGTGTTACACTTGTCCAGAAATCAACTTTCAACCGTGATACATTTGTCAAGAAATCAACTTTCAACCTCGAAACACTTGTCAAGAAATCAAGTTTCAACCGTTATAGACTAACTGCCAAGAAATCAAGTTTCAACCGTGATACACTAAGTTTCAAAAAAATCATGTTTCAACCGTGATAGACTAAGTGCCAAGACATTAAGTTTCAACCGTGGTGCTCTAGGTATAAAAAATCATGTTTCAACCGTTATAGACTAAATACCAAGAAATCAAGTTTAAACCGTCATAGACTAAGTGCCAAAAACACACGTTTCCACCGTGGTGCACCAAGTGTCAAAAAACCAAGTTTCAACCGTGATAGAATAAGTGTCAAGAAATCAAGTTTCCGCTGTGATAGACTAAACGCCAAGAAATCAAGTTTCAACCGTGATAGACTAAGTGCCAAGAAATCAACTTTCAACCATGATACACTTGTCCAGAAATCAACTTTCAACCGTGATACATTTGTCAAGAAATCAACATTCAACCTCGAAACACTTGTCAAGAAATCAAGTTTCAACCGTGATAGACGTCAAGAAATCACGTTTCCGCTGTGATAGACTAAACGCCAAGAAATCAAGTTTCAACCGTGATAGACTACGTGCCAAGAAATCAAGATTCAACAACTGTAATACATTACGTATATAGTTGAAGCACATGCGACAAGTGATCAGAAATCCCCGCTTTCATGATACAATAAATGATAAGAAATCAAGACTCAATCATGACATAAGTGCTAAGAAATCAAGACTCAATCATGACATGATAAGTTCTAAAAAATCAAGACTCAATCATGACATGATAAGTGCCAAGAAATCAAGACTCAGTCATGATACAATGAGTGTCAAAAAATCAACTTGTTTATGATTCAGTGAGTGTCCAAAAATCAACTTGTTTATGATTCAGTGAGTGTCCAAATATCAACTTGTTTATGATTCAGTGAGTGTCCAAAAATAAACTTGTTTATGATTCAGTGAGTGTCCAAAAATCAACTTGTTTATGATTCAGTGAGTGTCCAAATATCATCTCATTCATGATGTCATAAGTGTCCAGACATCAACTCAGTCGCTTTTGATATACAACGACATTGATAACATTTCAATAAATAACAAGCTTAACAATGATATTGATAGCATATCAATAAATAACAAACTATAACAATGACATTGTGATCAAATTGTAAGCTATGTCAATTAATATTAAGCTATAATAACGACACTGATAACATATCATTAAATAACAAACTATGCGTCATGTGACGTATTCTTTCCAGAACGGTGTCTTCCCCATGAACTCCCTGAAACCCTCTATGTCTTGGCCGATGCGACTTGCATTTTCCAACGATGTATTCATATTATCTTTAATGTCGTCAGTCCATCGTCTTCTTGGTCTGCCCTTTCTCCTCTACCCAGGTACTCTGCCATCCATTAATTGTCTTTCTAAGTGTTACTTTATATGACCAAACAGGTGTAGGTTTCTTTTTGTTATTGTGTTTAGTAACCAACATTCTGGAATCTTCAATGTGTTTATAATATCTGAGTTTCTCTTTTTTTTCCTTCCATGATATTGCAAGCTATAGCAAGGAAATTGATAAACAACAAGTTATAATAATGATTATAAGAACAAATAGCAAATTATACTAATAAGATTGATAATTTAATGATTAATAGTACGTGGTAACAATGATATTGATAGTTTAATGATACACATTTAGTGATAACAATGATATATTTAGTTTAATGATACACATTTAGTGATAACAATGAGATTGATAGTTTAAGGAAAAACACTTGCTGATAACAATAAGATTGATAGCATAACGCTAAATAAAAACAGTAACAAATTTTCCCAGAGATGTTGTTACAAATTGCCAAATAATCCAGAAAAATACTATCTGAAGCAAACATTTAGAACATTGTCTTTGATTCATTAAATCTTCCCAAGTAATGGGCATTTATCATTAACCTTTAGTGGCTACAGTGACCAGATGTGAAGCTCAACGGATGCTGGGATTTTATCGAGGGGTGCTTGTTGAAACTAATGGAGAAATCCACATAAATTAAGTCGTGTGGTCACAGATAGGTTAAAGGTGTTGGCTGGCATTAGACAGAAAGGGGATGTTTTTATCATTTCAAATTGTTGTCTGTGACTGTTGAAATGTCAATAAACGTATTTGTTAGTAGTGAATAATTGGACGATGACAGGTGTGATGTGATGTTGGGGATGATGATCAATATGATAATAATGATGATGATGCTAATGATGATGATGTTGATGATGTTAATGATGATGCTAAGGATGATGATGTTGATGATGTTGATGATGTTAATGATGATGCTAATGATGATGATGATGTTGAGGATGATGATGAAAATGTTTATGATGACGACGGCGAACATTATTCATGATTATGTGATGTTGCCAATGTCAAGTATCAAGAGTATGTTTCACAATTTCTTTCTTTCATGAAATATCAAGAATGCGTCACAATTTTCGTCTTTCATGAAATATCAAGAATGCGTCACAATTTTTTCTTTCATGAAATATCAAGAATGCGTCACAATTTCTTTCTTTCATGAAATATCAAGAATGCGTCACAATTTATTTCTTTCATGAAATATCAAGAATGCGTCACAATTTCTTTCTTTCATGAAATATCAAGAATGTGTCACAATTTCTTTCTTTCATGAAATATCAAGAATGCGTCACAATTTATTTCTTTCATGAAATATCAAGAATGCCTCACAATTTATTTATTTCATGAAATATCAAGAATGCGTCACAATTTTTTTCTTTCATGAAATATCAAGAATGCGTCACAATTTTTTCTTTCATGAAATATCAAGAATGCGTCACAATTTATTTCTTTCATGAAATATCAAGAATGCGTCACAATTTCTTTCATGAAATATCAAGAATGCGTCACAATTTCTTTCTTTCATGAAATATCAAGAATGCGTCACAATTTCGTTCTTTCATGAAATATCAAGAATGCGTCACAATTTCTTTCTTTCATGAAATATCAAGAATGCGTCACAATTTCTTTCTTTCATGAAATATCAAGAATGCGTCACAAATTCTTTCATGAAATATCAAGAATGCGTCACAATTTCTTTCATGAAATATCAAGAATGCGTCACAATTTCTTTCTTTCATGAAATATCAAGAATGCGTCACAATTTCTTTCAGTCATGAAATACCATAATTGTCTGTACTCTAAAACAATCTAACGTATAACAACAACACGATATATGATATTAGTACTTCAATGACTAACGTATGAAAACAACAATATCAATAACTAATGTATACAAACAACTCCATACATAGTATTAGTACTTCCATTACAGGGATGTAGGGTGTCAGGAAGGGAAATATAAATAACCCAAAATATCGGAGGATGTCCGACAAAATGGAAAGTACCGCAGTAACCAGACAAATAAGAGATAAATATGAAGTAAATTATACGGGCTACTGAATATAACTATCAATATAAAGAAATCAGAAATAACAATAAAACAAAGAACAAAGACAATTTTCGAAGTGTGGGTACTATTGGGACTTTTATTGGGACGTGTCAGGAAGGGATAGTGCCTCTAACTCAACCATTTCCACTTAAGCTGCCTTTGTACGATGCTTAACGTCCATTGCTGGGATGACAAATCAGACAAAGAAGTAGGGATGAAATATAAATCTGTAAATATGTAAACAATGAAGAAGGCGCAGAAACACAGCAGGACACAAGATCTGCATGAAAGCTCATCTGTCAAAAAAATCTGCTATATGGAGAACTTCTAACTGGCTCCCGCAAGTCGGGGGGACAGAGGATACGATTACAAGACACTTAAGACATTACTGTCTCACATAAAGACAAATGCAAGAGAGAGTTTTGCACAAGACAGATACGAAAGGTGTTGCAGAATCAAGAGACCACTGCAGAGAGCCCCAGACACGATGATGTTCGACAAAACCATGCTAGAAGAAAGGCGAGAGCTGCTTAATGTCTCTCAGAATCCACCCACACATGCTCAGGGAGGAGTTGAAAATTCCCAACACTCACAGGACTCATCAGTCACAGTCGGACACAGCAGTTTCAACATCATCATTTTAATGTTCATCGTTGACTCCAACTGACAAACAACAAAACACTTCAATAACTAACGTTAAACACAACAATTGATAACATTGAAAGTTTTTTTCTTGTTTCTTGAAAAAAGATCCCAATAGGACCGTAATGTTGAAAATTGTACTTGTTTTGTTTTATTGTTAGCTATTATTTTTTTTACTAATGATAGGTAGTTATTCTTTAGTAACCATTTTACGTCATTTTGTATTTCTTGTGTAAACACAACGCTATACACATTATTAGTACTTTACGAATTCATTGAATTAAACGACACCAAACATAGAAACATAGAAATCATAACAATGAAAACTAATAAAATATGACATGTTAATGAGAAACCAGTATCTGTAAATCAAGAGCTGGCCAAATAAACAATATTAAAACGTGAAATTTATAGAAATATTTCTAGCAATAAAATATCTACAGAATGAGGGACAAGTAATGTAAGACGCGATTCACAAAACAATATCTTCCAAATTAAAAGTACACGCCTACAACAGGAACATGACTGAACGTCATTAACTGCCGAATCGTACAGATTAAACTTAATAACGAACCGCCCACGAAGTTGGAATTACGTACAACGTGATATGATCTTTCAATATTAGTAGTGATCGCCTACGCCATTATTAACCCGGTCACTGACTGGAATAATAATTTTGTAAATGCAACAATTGATGTCCCCAATATAGGATCATCGCATGATATGGGGAATATATGGGAATGATATACGAATGATATGGGGATTATGTGTCGAATACTGGGGAAAGTACGAATCTATTTGGAAAGATGCAATAGCTACATAAGGTTTTATAAATAAATATTCACATATTCATTGATAGGATGACTGCAGTAAGACTGTGCACCGATTGGTCAGTAAATATAGAACCAAAAATGAAAATGTTTACTGAACAGTTTTTTAAAACAATACACAGTGTATCTGCGTCTTTTTGTTAAAACAATACACAGTGTATGTGTGTCTTTTTGTAAAAACAATACACAGTGTATCTGCGTCTTTTTGTAAAAACAATACACAGTGTATCTGCGTCTTTTTGCTAAAACAATACACAGTGTATGTGTGTCTTTTTGTTAAAACAATACAGTGTATCTGTGTCTTTTTATAAAAACAATACACAGTGTATCTGCGTCTTTTTGTTAAAACAATACACAGTGTATCTGCGTCTTTTTGTTAAAACAATACACAGTGTATCTGCGTCTTTTTTTGTTAAATTCCTGACCTGCCATATCTGACATGGCTGAGCATTATAGCGTGAAGATCAACAATACAAGAACAGTATCAAAACAAGCCCTTTTACATCAGGTTTTCAATTATTTCCGTGAATTTCGTTGTGGCAGATGATAGTTAATAACGAAAAGCACTCAATAGTCAAAATCATCACGCTTGTTTTAATTATGCTTGTTGGTCTTCAATGTTGAAAGTCACGCATGTAGCCTCCGTTTAATTTGAAGGTTCTTCTTCTGCGTTTGCTCTCATATAACCACACCGACTATATCGTGTGATTTCCGCCGGGAAACGTGAAGTACGTTGTGCTGCAAGTTCCACAGTAAAACTGTGTTATTTGCATCTCGGTTGGCCAATCTGTGGTCCGGGCGGCCAAGGTCCAGCACATCCGTTTTCGTCATGCTTTGAATTCGGGTGGGCTTCCCTAGTCCGTGACAGCCTGTCTATCTGTCGCCGGACACGCGGTTGTGTAGTGACTCTTCCCTGAGACATTTGTCGTTAACGTCTATCTCGCACGAGATGATCCGCCGTCTATGAACTTACCTATTGTAATTTGACGTACTGTGCCTGTGCCCATCGTGTACTGAACGGTTTCTCATCCACGAGTCTGGTTCCGTGTGAGGAAGAACTCAACAGAAGAGTTGGACCTTGGCTCTTTCGCCTTCTTAGCCGAGGTGTCGTTCACTGACATCGTGAACCCCTCGCTCAAGTTCAAGTCTCACACCACGCGTTTGAGAGCAAGGCGTTCTCGAACTGAGCGACCTTGTCCCAATAGCGCCTGAGTCCATCAGGTACTGAACCCTTTCTCTCTGCAAGTGTACTTCCGGTATAGGAAAGCTTGACAGTAGAGTTGGGCCAGGACCGCCATCGTTGTCCCTTTTTTTTGCCTGAGCCTATCGGGTACGGAACCCTTTCTCTTCGCGAGCATGTTTCCGGTATAGGAAGGCTCGACATTAGAGTTAGGCAAGGTCTTCTAGCTTTGCCGGAAGCCCATGATTGGGTCTAGGTCTCTGCCTATAAGGAGCACAGGTAACTAGAAGCTCGTATCGAGCTAATAGAGCTTGTAGTTCCCTTTCCTTGGAACTTTTTCCTTTCTATTTGCAGTTGGCGCTGCCCTCTGGCGCTGCTCTGCCTTTCATTGTACTCTATGAAAATTATTTGTCTCTCGCCATGCATCTACTTTTTTGTGCCTTTTTCATTGGTCGCCACTCCAATGTTCGGACTGGACTGACTAGCGTCACTGTATGTCGACAGCGCCACTGTATGTTTTAGTGCTGTTGGTGTCGGAGATATTGTCTGTCTCTTCTGCAGTCAAATCTCTTTCCATCTGCAACCTCAAAAATTCTCGGACATGATCCCCAAATTTATTATTATTATTATTATTATTATTATTATTATTATTATTATTATTATCATTATTGCGCATGTGGTTGCATCTTGGATCTCACCAATGACCCACTAAATAAACCACCCATGCAAAAGAAAGCCTTTGTAGATGACATGCCGTTATATTGAAGCTTTCTTATGGAAGTTTAGTAGCATGTAACCTATAGGCCTACATAGTATGGGTGTGTCCAGTTTGCAGTGATGATGATCCGACGACTAACTAACTAACTAACTAACTATAGGCCTACCATCATAGCCTCCGTCTCAGTTGAAGAGACGTTTAAATAGGCATTGCAGTAAGCTGAAAACTGAAGTCTCCTGGGTATAAAATAAAGCTCAGAAAAACCACCCTACAGTACATAGGAAGTAAGAGCTAATCGCTAGCAATTCCTTTGTTTCTCAATCAATCATTGTTATTCTTATTGTGTGGTGATTCTTGAGTTCCTGGTGGTTCGTGGGATGTAGTCCAAATACCATACTGCGCTGTCAAGGTTTAATTCTTGGCAACGATATATGCACCTTTCTTTCTGAGACATACTATATCACAATGACTTTTGACTCACGTGACTTTGGTTTGGGATAGCCAACTCCACCCTAATACCTCCATAGCTACCTCTTAATGATTTTGCATTAATTCCAATATGCTTAAATATATAACTTCTAATTTGACTCAAAACGCAGGGATCCAAATTGGATATGTTTATCACACATTTAATCAATGATAACGAATGTCCCCAGTACACTATCATCGGTTCACGTTACCTCTAAGTTACGTTGTATGTACCTCCGCCTGGTATACCCAAGAGGTAAATAATTAGTGTAGCAATGCTAAACAGGAAATATGTGGCTGGGGTAATACACGGCAAATGTCAAAATGAACACAAATAGGTATATCTGTTACTAAGATGAGTGATAAAACAATCTAGCGACGAGACACGGTGATGGACGATGTTTCGACTGAAGAGCTTTCATCAGGACAAACCAAAGACCACTGGAGGCAAATATGGTTATGATAGGGAGAAGAAAAGGACAATAGCGAATAGATAATAGAGGACGCAAAGATGAAGCAGCATGACAGGGAAGAAGAGGATGGAGAGAAGATAATGGTAATTGAGAAGAGGGATGGAGAGAAGATAATGGTAATTGAGAAGAGGGATGGAGAGAAGATAATGGTAATTGAGAAGAGGGATGGGGAGAAGATAATGGTAATTGAGTAGAGGATGGAGAGAAGATAATGGTAATTGAGAAGAGGAATGGAGAGAAGATAATGGTAATTGAGAAGAGGATGGAGAGAAGATAATGGTAATTGAGAAGAGGGATGGAGAGAAGATAATGGTAATTGAGAAGATGATGGAGAGAAGATAATAGTAATTGAGAAGAGGGATGGAGAGAAGATAATGGTAATTGAGAAGAGGGATGGAGAGAAGATAATGGTAATTGAGAAGAGGGATGGAGAGAAGATAATGGTAATTGAGAAGAGGGATGGAGAGAAGATAATGGTAATTGAGAAGAGGGATGGAGAGAAGATAATGGTAATTGAGAAGAGGGATGGAGAGAAGATAATGGTAATTGAGAAGAGGGATGGAGAGAAGATAATGGTAATTGAGAAGAGGAAAGTGCACAGAAGAAATTTTGAAGTGAAAATAGATAACATATAACTGCAAGTAAAATAAATTAAAATTCTTACCTTAAAAGAGGCAACAGGCAATGAGTATTACAGACATACAATCATAATGTAAGGGAAGAGAAAAAGAGGATGGTTCGAGAGATCAGGTGAGAGAGATTTTTAGTCGAAACGTCGTCCGTCACTGTGTCTCGTTGCTAGGTTGTTTTATGATTCATCTTGGTAACACTTATACGTATTCTTGTTAATTTAGACAAATGCCCAAGAGTGTCTACGTACTTTTGGGTACGCAAACTAGGTGCATTATCCGGTTTATGATTACCGGCAATCCTTCGACTCGGAGTTACCGGATAGAAGAAATTTCGATCATTGCTCTAGATCTGTTTCATCATCATCATGTGCCATGCCGCTTGACGTAGGCGACTGTGGCTCTCCACAGCTCTCTATCTCCAGCATTATGTATCAATATCGTTGTTGTTTGCCTTCCGTGCCAGGTTGTCAAACTCTAATATTTTCTCACGTTGTCGCCCTCTGTGTCTGTTACCTTCAATTTTGTCTGTTGTAACTGTGTTCTCCAAACCTCCCTGTCTCATAACGTGGCCAAACAATAAAGATTGTCTATTTCTTATCCTTCCTCTCTTATCCCCTTATGTATTTTCTGATATTCCTCTATCTTGTGTTTATGTTTTCTCATTGTGCTCATCAATTCTAATATTTCTTCAGTCATCCACTTTTGTTTTGATGTATATTTTACTTTTAGTATTCTCTCTTTAGATGTTTGGTTTATTGAATGTTTTAGCATGTTCCATTGATCTTCAATACTCTGAACCTTTTCAATGGCACTGTATCTATTCTGTACAATTATGTTTTATCTTTCTTTAATGTCAGCATCTGATTTCAATAAAGGTAAATCTAATCTCATATTTCTTGGTGGTCTCTTAGTATTCTTTAGTCTTACACAAAATGTCCCCAGCAGGAAGTATATCCATGTATATAATATCAGTAATGATCAATGTTTCAGTCAGCACCTGGCCTTGTTTTCATAGATCTAATGTTGTCGCTGTGTCTATGTCTTTTAGAGACTAAAATATAATCAATTTGATTCCTTGTGTTATCTCCTCGTCTAATCCATGTACACATCCTTCTTGGATGTTGTTTGAATCATGTATTTCCAATTATTAAATTATGTGCTTGTGCCAATTCTATCAATAAGTCAACTATTCGTTCTTAATCCCTAAACAAAATCATCCAATCACAACCTCTATCGCTGTATCACCTACTTAATGCGCTAAGCCCCTCATCACTATAGTTACTTCAACTTTTTTACAGTATCTTGTTGAAATTTCTAGTTCTCCATATAAATTTTCGATGTCCTCTTCGAACTGCGTGATGTGGGTGCATATGCTTGTACAATGTTAATATCCAATGGTTTTCCTGTTAGTTTCACTAATATTACTCAATCTAATATTGCCATGAAACCATTCACCGTTTTTCATGTTTCTGTGTCTAATAATACACCTACACCTCTCTCGTGTTATTGACCACATGAGTATATGACTTTAAATTTATCTGATTTTTTAGATCTTTTTAGATTTTACAAATTGCAAAAACGTGCGAGACCTGTTCATTTCTATAGGTGAACAAGTGAGACATTTATTGTCTTTTTTATGTAGCTTTTTGTGTTGTGTTGTTTTTTTTACGTAGGTTGGCTCCCTTGTGTGAGTGTATAATTATATTTACCCTAGATTCGTTTGGATCCCATCGGGACGAAATATGTTTGGTTGCTTACCCTGATATGCCTCACATTGTCAATGTTATACTCTTTTGTTGTTTTTTTTGACGCTTTCTTGACTTTGACGACTCAACCATCATTTCTCTCTTTTGTTTTTTGACGCTTTCTTGCTATTACATCATCTTCATCCTTTTTTTAAAGCAAAATAAATATGTATATTATTTTATTCATTAACACGCCTTCATTAAATCCAATTTTCGCTTATTTGCGATATAGATGAAATGTCTACTTGTCTGACGTCTGACATACAAAAATTAGGGTGTGTACAATCAATTATAAGATGTCATTTACATATGACGTTATACACACTGTTTATCATACATTTGGTATGATAAACTGAACGATTCTGTACTATCAAATACAAGACAGATGTTGTTTAAAAGTTGTATCCAAGGTAATTTCTGAAGTTGCAAAACTCCTTTTATTTTAGATACAATAATTAGTATACAAACAGATATCAAAGGATTTCATTCGTGCATACAAACTAACATGTTCACACATATAAAGTATAAATTTGTTGGGTCTAACCAAAACTGTCATAGTATGCACAAAAATGGCGTGAATACATTAGACGGTTACTCAGATAATCACATTTGCTTGAGTGCAAAGCTAGTGAAAAGTGCTATATATATTTATTGAGCAACGCATTGAACAACTTCTCTACATTCAATTCTACAGCGCGTCATTCTTTTTATCCACGGGCATTTTGTACATGGGAAGAGATTTTTCCACTTAGATTAGACGCAAGATACGTGTACACTCTGAGACGTATGGAACTTGTACACTCTTAGACGTATGGAACTTGTACACTCTGAGACGCATGAAACGTATACATTGAGACGTATGGAACTTGTACACTCTGAGACGCAAGGAACTTGTACACTCTTAGACGCATGGAACTTGTACACTCTTAGACGCAAGAAACTTGTACACTCTTAGACGCATGGAACTTGTACACTCTTAGACGCATGGAACTTGTACACGCTGAGACGCATGGAACTTGTACACTCTGAGACGTATGGAACTTGTACACCCTGAGACGTATGGAACTTGTACACTCTGAGACGCATGAAACTTGTACACTCTTAGACGCATTGAACTTGTACACGCTGAGAAGTATGGAACTTGTACACTCTTAGACGCATGAAACTTGTACACTCTGAGACGCATGAAACTTGTACACTCTTAGACGCAAGGAACTTGTACACTCTTAGACGCATGGAACTTGTACACGCTGAGACGCATGGAACTTGTACACTCTGAGACGTATGGAACTTGTACACTCTGAGACGTATGGAACTTGTACACTCTTAGACGCATGGAACTTGTACACGCTGAGACGTATGGAACTTGTACACTTTGAGACGCATGGAACTTGTACACTCTGAGACGCATGGAACTAGTACACTCTGAGACGCATGGAACGAGTACACTCTGAGACGTATGGAACTAGTACACTCTGAGACGTATGGAACTAGTACACTCTGAGACGCATGGAACTAGTACACTCTGAGACGTATGGAACTAGTACACTCTGAGACGCATGGAACTAGTACACTCTGAGACGCATGGAACTAGTACACTCTGAGACGTATGGAACTAGTACACTCTGAGACGTATGGAACTAGTACACTCTTAGACGCATGGAACTAGTACACTCTGAGACGCATAGCTAGATAGATAGAGGAGGAAGAGTGGGAGAGATGACGAGAAGAGGAAAGGGCAAAATAAAGAAAAGGGAGTGTAAAAGTGAGATATAGAATGTGAAAATGGAAGAAAGGAGGAAAGAGATAGAAATAGCGAGAAAGAGAGAGAGGAAAGGGATTGTGAGATGGAGAAATGATGAGAAGAGAAAGCGAGAGGTCGAGAAATAGAACGAGAAAAGAAGAGGCGCTAAGGAGAGAGATAAGAAGATGGAGCAGAGAGATCGACGACAAGAGAGACGAGAAAGAGAGGGGAGAGAGACACGAGGGAGAGATAGAAAAAATGAAATATGTCAAGAAGAAGAAAGGAGTAGGAGGACAGAACAAGAAAAAGAGATGGATAGAGACAGAGAGAGGTAGACGGCGATATGATAGAAAGAGATGGCTGTCAAGAAGCTGAGAGAGGATGGGAGAGAAAGAGAGGAAAGAAATGGTGTGAAGGAGAGAGAGTGAGAATGTGCGAAAGATCGAGAATGAGATAGTGAATAGAAGCATGGAGGAAATGTAGGAAAGAGTTTTTGGAGGAATAAGTTGAGAGAGAGAGGAATGGAGAGAGGATTATGTATATAATGAGTAATATGGAGAAAGAGGGAGGAGAGAAGAGAGCGGAAGAAAGAAAGACAAAAACGGGAGAGGTGAGGTCAAAATATGTTGATTATTTAGTCCTTTCAAACCAAATATATATTTCACGGTATTGTTCATTTTGAAATCAAATGTCTATTTCACGATATTGTTCATTTCAAATCAAACATTTCACGGTATTGTTCATTTCAAATCAAACATTTCATGGTATTGTTCATTTCACATAAAATATTTAGATCACGGCAATGTTATTTCAAATCAAATATTTAGATCACGGTATTGTTCATTTCAAATCAAATATTTATATCACGATGTTGCTTATTTCAAATCATATATCTATTTCACGTTCTGCTGATTTCAAATCAAATATCTATTTCACATGGTGCTCATTTGAAATCAAATATTTAGCTCACGTCGCTGTTATTTCAAATCCAATATTTAGCTCACGTTGCTGTTATTTCAAATCAAATATTTAGCTCATTGTCTTTCTTTTTTTTTTAAATCACATATCTAGCTCACTGTGAATTTCATTTCTCAGAGATTGCAAATACTGCATCTATTATATTCAACCTCAGTATCATCGATAACAGAAACTCATCGGATTTCATTTCTGGGTTACTTACGAGCACATTGTAGAACAGAACTGTTGCAGTCGGTGGGCAAATCCGGTTGCCATTAAGAACAACCTCTTTTCCGGGTTGGCTAGCCGCTGAATGCCGCCACCAAGACACCCGCTGTTTTGAGTGAGCGCTGCTCTCTCCCGCCATTTCTAGTCAACTCTATCCCTGACTAATTATAAAAACTGGCAGGGTGATCGAGACAGGCACGCAAACGCTGCTCAAAAACCTCGTTCAATTGTCAATCTTGTATTGTTCAATATAGCTACCACAATTACGTGGTCAGATAAATTACACAGCGTAAATTAAAGCACTGTAAGTTTTAACTGTTCAGTAATTTTTATGTTTTTTCGGCACGACGGTTATTCTTTTTGCTGTGGACCAAACGTTGATATTCTGTGTACATAAATTACTATGAGAACTCTTTTAATCAACAACAAACGAATTTCAAATGTATAACTCATTTCTTTTCGATGTCCACATCAAATTTAATAAAACAGCTGTTCCTTTGGATATCGCAAGATTAAATTGCGAGACTACAAGTTTCAAGGAAATCTGGTTACATTAGTCCTGATCACCGCATGGATTAGTTTTATGAAGGACTGCTTTTTGTAAGTAGAATTATTTTATCTACTTTCATACTCCAAGCGAACAATTACATAAATACAACATAATTTTATTGTATTTATTGTAGCGATGGAACAAAAACTAAGAATGTGTAATTTGATTTAGCTTCGGTAATCATTTAGCAGATAATAGATGTAAACATACGTAAAAATGAGGATATGAATGGTCAAAAGCATTTTCAATATCTTGAGGAAAGAGAAAAATAACATCTAAACAAATCAAAAACCAACTAAAAATGAGAATTATAAAATTATATATGTATTCTACGTTAATTTATGGTTCAGAAACAGGAAAAATGAACAAACAGACGCGAGGGAGAGATAGGAGAAGGAGAAATATGTAGAGAAGGAGAGAGGAGAAAGAACGATAAAAAAGAGAAGGGAAGAACTTATGTTATTACATACATATTTTGTCGGTCCGGACCAAGTTGTTATAACGGGTTTCCACTGAAATACAGAATTGAAGATTTTGAGATATGGTATACAGAAAATTAGGAAAAAATAATGGAAAGGAAAGAAAACAACGAGATTCTGACAACACTTTGGATGAAAAAGAATTATTAAAGGAAAGAAAATCAAACTAGCAAAACAAAATATTTAGGACATATTAAAAGATAGAACACTTTTTTGATGGCCTTACTTGACGGTAGAGTCGATGAAGACTAACTAGGGGTCAGCAGAAATACAAGTGTGAGAGAAACATCATAAGATTCAGATAGCTGAATCACGTGAATCAAGACTAGCTAGGGGATCAGCAGAAATACAAGTGTGAGAGAAACATCATAAGATTCAGATAGCTGAATCAAGACTACCTAGGGGTCAGCAGAAATACAAGTGTGAGAGAAACATCATCAGATTCAGATAGCTGAATCAAGTGAATCAAGACTAGCTAGGGGTCAGCAGAAATACAAGTGTGAGAGAAACATCATCAGATTCAGATAGCTGAATCACGTGAATCAAGACTAGCTATAGGTCAGCAGAAATACAAGTGTGAGAGAAACATCATAAGATTCAGATAGCTGAATCAAGTGAATCAAGACTAGCTATGGGTCAGCAGAAATACAAGTGTGAGAGAAAAATCATAAAATTGTCTAGACAATCTAGAAGCAGAGTGCTGTAACAAGCTAAGCATGACCTTCTACAGTATTCCATTTATATGGAAATGAGAAAATCAGTTTTCTAAGATGAGTGATATCTTTTACTAGTTCCTTGATTTTCATTGGATGGACAAAGTATAATCACATTGACCAATGAGCATCACGGGAGTACTCAAATGAATCATTAAGAAGGCTTGATATCAGATTTTCCAATAGGTCTTATATTGTAGACGGTCATAAGGTAAGAGACTGAAGTTGTTAAGCTCCGTAGCAGCCAATCTTCACTGTGGAGACGACACATGATGATGATGCAGCTATTCATCAATGCGAAAACGACATATGGTGGTAACGTTTCGTTTTAATTCAAGTTGGAACGCACCGGACAATAGTGTAAAAAAAACAAGCAGCCTAAATGGGTAAGAACCCTCACAAGCAAATGATTATATACCTGTGTCAAAATGGAAGCAGCAAAATAACTAACCAGGAATCAGACAGTACCTTACTCATATACGATCTCTCTGCTGAAGACAGATGTGTCGGGTCATCGACGCAATTTAAACGGCGACACAACGCGTTTCTATTCTCTGGATTACATCCCGCTAGAAATCTAATAGAACCATGGTCCTGCTACAAGAGAGATCCAGCGGGAGTATGAGAATTAACGCTGAAGAAGAAGATACGATCTTCGAAATTAGAGACATTATAATTGAGTTATAAAAATGAATATGAGAAACGATGAAGACCTTCAGATACAAACTAAGAAATTAGAGACATTATACTTGATTATATAAGAATGAACATGAGAAACGGCGAGGATCATAGAGATATTTGTAGCAGAGAAGCATTAGCAGTTATATACTTCAATCATTAGAAGAAACTATTAACATTGAAACAAATCACAAATTAAAGATAAGAATTATAAAATGGTACATCTACTCTACATTCATTTATGGCTCAGAAACATGGATAATAAACAAACAGCTAGAGGACGTAACTGATGTCTTTGAGATGTGGATAAATAAAAGAATAGGGAAAACTTCGTGGTAAAAGAAGAAACCAAACAAAGAGGTTCTGAAAGCGTTGTGTATGAAATAAAGAACTATTAAAATAAATAAAATTCAAACAAAAATCATATTTTAGACATATTAAAAGACATGACACCTTCTTCTTCTTGTTCGCAGCTTAACATTTGTACACATCAAGTTTGTTTTTCTTGATAAATGTTGCAGTACTTCAAAGCTCCTCAAAGCATCCATACAGTTTTATCTGTGAGCTAGTGCTCCTCACTTAGATGGTTTAGTGTAATGTAGTCTTACAGCTGTGAAGACATGTTATTTGTTCGTGTTGCGAGATACCATGGTTGTTTGTGCTCCTTTCGGTCTGGTATATCCGACTTCAGCACCTGTGCATGTTTGGGCAGTACTGTTATTCTGCTGATGTTGGGTCCAATCTTAGTTTCCAGCCTGTGTGGGCTTTACTATGTCCAATCACCACTTCAGAAGTTGCCATCGATGGGGTTGAAGACCTTAGTTGGGGGAACTCAGCTGAGAGGAGATGAGCAAGACCAAGGCCGAGATACATATGGGAGGGAATCATAATGAGGTGGAATTGGTACAGTCTGTCAGGGTGCACTATCAAGGCAAGAAATAGAGGAGTTTTAAGGTCTGTTGCAGAAGACATTCGTTGCATAAGCTGCACTTGATGATGATGCTGATGATGATGATGATGATGACCAGTTTTAATAAGTGGTGATTAGTTCGTTGTTAACTGAGCCGACATCACGATATTCCCCACAGCCATGGCTGAACGAGACTGTCATCTGTCAACACTACTGTACAGAAAGTAAACAAGACTTTTCGTGACGTTTATTATTATTGTCGTGATGGTGTTGGTCACTTGTTATATACTTGGATTCGCATGCCACAAAAAATTCAAGGACGACAAACGAAATGAACAAAAATAATCGAAAATCAGTCTTGCAGGACAGTTTACTTTCTGTACTCATGTCTTTACTGGTGCCCATTCGTGGCTGCTAGATTGAACAGTTGAGTGTAGGAATATTTTTTTGCATCATCTTTTATTGTTCTTCCTCGTTATCCAGCCGAAATCAGGCGCTCGTACGGACTTCATCAATGAACTGTACTGTGGTCACCAGCCTGCGATTTGGTATAGTCTGCAATTCATAGCGTTTGATTTTTATAAATATTTACGTTCAAATTCATACGTAATATAACTCATTTAAGTGAAATATCTCTATAACGAATTCCTTTATAACAAATTTTCCCATATAAAAACACTTGGAAAATCCAAAATTATATTTATATTATATTGTTTGTACGGTATGTAGCGAACTTCTGTTATTACATACATGTTTTGTCGGTTCAGAACAAGTTGTTATAACGGGATTCCACTGCAATTGCTGAATAAACAACCAGTTATACAGAATGGGTGATATTATCTCAATAATAATTTTCACGGCTGGTAATTTGTTTGAACGTCATAAATACTTAGCACATAAGAACAATACAATGTAAGTTCAGTGGAAATGTATCCCTATAACCTAATCTTCTTTATGCCTGGTCTGAACTTCTCAAAAGTATCGACCAATTGATCTGTTGCAGTCAAGGACACGATTAAATGCTATACGATGTCTCTTGTTTATCGTCGTTCTATGCGTCTATTTCCCAATAACCAGCAATCTCGCATTCAACCTCTAATGAATGAATAAATAAAACAATGACAGGGAGACAGCACGTTTCTGGAAGTATGAGGGTTGGGGAAATAGAGGGCAAATATCACGATCAACTGAAATAGGTATTTATGTTACCAATATTTATAGACAAAGTATACTAGCAATCATGATGTTATTTCTGTATATTCTATCTTCATTTCTGGATGTGATACTTTTGAACATCACTAATTTATCTTCAATGAATGTATCACTTATTGATGTGATGTTTAAAAACTAACTCACATCTATTTTCAATGTTTGAATGTTTACATCATTTCTTGATGTCATGTTTTTGATCCAACACTCGTCTATCTTCAATGTTTGCATCACTTTGTGATTATTCATAATACATTCTATAATATTCTCAATATCCTTTTGTATCAGCGCAATTCTTTGTTTGTTCTCAAACTCCCACTGTATCACTCTCGCAGCAGGACACGTTCTCAAACTCCCACTGTATCACTCTCACAGCAGGACATATTCTCAAACTCCCACTGTATCACTCTCACAGCAGGACATATTCTCAAACTCCCACTGTATCACTCTCACAGCAGGACATATTCTCAAACTCCCACTGTATCACTCTCACAGCAGGACATATTATCAAACTCCCACTGTATCACTCTCACAGCAGGACATATTCTCAAAGTCCCATTGTATCGCTCTTACAGCAGGACACGTTCTCAAACTCCCCCTGTATCACTCTTGTAGCAGGACACAATCTCAAACTCCTACTGGATCACTCTTTTGTACCTAATTAACATTGTTCCTAATTAATTGCAAGATGTAGTGAAAATAACGGAACTGCGTTGGGTCGCCGTTTAACATTCGCCTCTAGCCCAATACATCCGACTTCGGTGTGGTAACTAATACTTTTTGTGATTTACCATTTGCACTGAACCGTGGACGTCTGTAACCATATCACTAATAGGCAAACAGTAGCGAGACAGATGGTTTCCGCAATGCACTTTGAAAACCAATCTAAACGCTAACCACACCCAAGCATGCTTGACCTTTCTCGCCGCTGTATATATCGCTATCGACATAGCTACAGACGTCAATCATCGTATATTAAGAGAATCAATTGCTTTGACTTTTCACAACCATAAAACTCTGAATACAATATATATATATATATATATATATATTGTACAGGGCAATCAAGAGATACCCCGTTCTTGGTATACCATTGGCGTACCATCGGTTAATGAGGAATACATAATATCGTATTCTAGATACCGCATCAATGACGTCGACGGAATACTTTATTTATAATTTTACAATTTTCATAGTTTAGTTGGTACAACTGATTACTGTGACACGTTTATAACCTCAATGTGTTAGTTGGTACAACTGATTTCTGTGACACGTTTATAACCTCAATGCGTTAGTTGGTACAGCTGCTTTCTGTGACACGTTTATAACCTCAATGTGTTAGTTGGTACAACTGATTTCCATGTCACGTTTATAACCTCAATGTGTTAGTTGGTACAACTGATATCTGTGACACGTTTATAACCTCAATGTGTTAGTTGGTACAACTGATTTCTGTGACACGTTTATAACCTCAATGTGTTAGTTGGTACAACTGATTTCTGTGACACGTTTATAACATCAATGTCTTAGTTGGTACAACTGATTTCTGTGACACGTTTATAACCTCAATTGTGTTAGTTGGCACAACTGATTTCTGTGACACGTTTATACCCTCAATGTGTTAGTTGGTACAACTGATTTCTGTGACAGATTTATAACCTCAATGTGTTAGTTGGTACAACTGATTTCTGTGACACGTTTATAACCTCAATGTGTTAGTTGGTACAACAGTTTTCTGCTATAAGCTTCTAATCTCAATGTGCTATGAGTACAATTGATGTACGGTAGTACAATTGCTTTCTGTGACTCTGGATCAATATATCCATGATGTTCTTGTCACGTCTGTAAGCAACTAGAAGTGGTCGAGGACACATCACGCATTTGGTATCCGAGTGAAAAAAGACAAAGATGTTGGAGTTATATTGATTGAAGACGAGTCCGTCACGAGGTCTGTGATGTTTGACGAGATCTACGAACCCCCCCCCTCTCAACCCTCTGGTTTCTTTGAGACACGACAATAACCTCAGGTGTATTTCGGTCCCGAGTCATCTCAAGCCTGACGTTCAAAACCATTTTGGCACTATCAGCTGCAAACGTATTAGATGTTACACCTGTGCCTATGTTACCTTCACTTAGTCTGTTACATTCCCCCATTCACCTTCACCATAGATGAGAGTTTCACACGTGTGTCCCGCACCATCATTTATACCATTATCAGCAAGATTTGAACCAGGACATACTCGTATATAAATGAGACTGGAAGGAGGTTCACATACTGGTGCTGTGAATATCTGTCCATCATCAAAAACCAGATCAGTACTCATATTGCTGAACACTTCAGTGGCACCGGTCATTTGGGTGCCTAATTTATTCAAGTGACAGCCATTAAGTCGTACTTCTCAGAAGACCGGATGTGTCCCGTGCTTGAGAACCGCTATATATATATATATATTAATTTTTCACGATTTAACCCTTGGGATCAATGCATGTCAGTCGTATGGATGATATCATTTAGTTCCTTCATTTATCTGTCTCGTTTCACCGAAATTTGAGTGTGCTTTTTATATGTTCGTTCTTGATATATCTATTGTTTAGATCTGCCTTTTCAACATCAATTGCGCAATTTTTACTCGTCTTTATTTTATTTTTTGTGTGTGTAAAAGTGTTCTTGATAAATGCTTTATGGTCGTCGAAACGTCGATTTTGGGTGTGTTATTATGACTATTCTCAGTGATTAACAAAACTTCATTACCCTGTTTCAAGTTTTGCTATGCTTGATACAAACATTGATACAGAATCATGTGAACAAAATGCCATGGATAGTGTTACACGAAGGGAAAAGATCAGGAATGGTGTAAAGACAAAGGAAAAAGGTATAGCATCGCGTTCAAGTGCTGCATGTCTAAGAAGATACACAACAGCACACGATTGTACACGCAGGCATGTGATTCCTTATAGATTCTGTGGAAAATCGATAATATGTAATTACTGCGCAAAACTGAAATCCAACAGGTAGATCCAGGAATATGGTAATAAAGTTTTTCTAGCTAGAGACAAACATAATAACACACACAAATCGACCTTTCTACCAGAAGGCATTTATCAAGACAACAATTGAAACAAAATTAAAACATATAACAGAAAGCGAACAGTAATAACATCGACGGTCACATTGGTATGAGTAGTATGGATTGACCGGAAGAGGCGAAATGACACAGGACAAGGAAAATACAAAAATAACAACAAACATGTGATACGAAACAAACAGAAACTATGCATCGACTAGAGTCATACATGAGACAGGCGCTAATTAATGCCGACGGGTTTAAGAGTGCCATATTGGTAAATGTAGCGGTTCTCAAGCGCACGACGGGTCCGGTCGTCAGAGAAGCACGACTTAATGACCGTAACCTGAATGTCCTAGGCGCCCCGATGGTCCGTGCCATTAAAGTGGGCGTCAACAGCCAAACCCGAATGGTTTTTTTAATGCTATACAGATGTTCGCAGAATCGATCTGCGAGCCTCCTACTAGTTTTATCTATATATGTTGTGGCTCAACGCTTGCATATGAAGGCATAGATATCGTTGCGGGACACACATGTGAAGCTCTCCTCAATGGTGAAGGTGGTTTTAGGGAATGAGACAGACCGGATTTGGGTGACATAGGCACAACTGTAGCATTTGCTGTGTTTGTATCTGATGGTGCCAAAATGATTTGGAACGTCAGGCTGGAGGTGACTCTGGACCAGTAGATCCTTGAGACTCTTGTCATGTCTGTAAGCCACAAGAGGAGGGCCATAGAACACTTCCCGCGTCTTGGGGTCAGACTGAAGAAGGAGAAGATGACAAAGCAGGACATGGAGAACGGCAGCGCTATGATGGAGAAAGTGAGAACAAGCTTGACCCTGTCAGAAGAGGAAGACTGCCGAGTAGTCGAGAGGGTTCCTGACTGGAGAGACTGCACACTCGAAGAAGGGCAGATCTGAGGACACTCTCATGGTATAGGCGACAGCGGAAGAAAGCTATTATCTCGTAGGCCTTCTCGAGGAAGTCATCCTCGTAACTGCACAAGCGCCGAAGACGAAGAAGTTGGGAGAATGGAAGGGAATCACGACAGGCAGAGGGATGAGAAGAGGTGTATAGAAGAAAGTTATAGGCATCAGTCGCTTTGTAGTATACCGATGTGCTAAGACGGAAGGGTTGGATAGTGATGGATATGTCAAGAAAGTGCACATGGGAGGTGGAGATTTCCTATGCGAACTTGATGGCCGGGTGAAAATTGTCAATGAATTGTCTGAAGCGTGCCTGGTCAGCCTCAGACATGTCAGTGAGGCCAATTCCATCATCGATGTACCTATGGAACACCGATGGGAAGGGTCCCCCATAGGATTCCCATACCTGGTGCTCAAAGTGGACCACGAACAAGCAGACATACGAGATAGATAGGCCCCATCTTGCTGTACATGACGACCACACTGATGTGGTCAAAAAAGTGCCTATCGAACTCGAAGGAATTGAGAGTAAGCACGAGTTCTGAAAGACGGATAAGGGTAGAACTAGACACAAAGGGGTGAGGATGCTGGTCGAGGAAGAACTTCACAGCATTGAGACCATCTGAGTGCTGTATGGAGATGTAAAATGTGTAAAGAATCCATAGATTCTGTGAAAGACGCGTTGTGCCTCAGATTGGTCTTGTGAGCCATGTCCATCATTGCCATGGATTGTAGATTATATTTCTTATAGCACAGCAATAATATTATCGTCTGGAAACACGGAGCGGTGCCTAATAATAATAATAATAATAATAATAATAATAATGATGATGATGATGATGATGATGATGATGATGATGATGATGACGATGACGATGACGAAAACGACGACGACGAAGACGATGACGACGACGACGACGACGACGACGATGACGATGACGATGATGATGATGATACCCATAACCCGTCAGGGTTGTAAGGGTGCCACGCTGAAGACATTAGAACAAAAAAGCTTTCCAAACAACTAAGCGATTCATTGAACTGTAGAAAAATCCTTCTTGATGTTATCAATCCAGGGTTCACTCAGATCTCTTTTCTTCCTTCTACCCTCGACAGTTCCTTGCAAAGTAATTTTAGAAAACGAGTCGTGTCTCGTTATATATTCAAACAAAACAAATTTTCAACTTTTCACCACTATCAAAAATAATTCTTGATAATCTGCAAGCTTTTTTATTCGGTTCCTACTATTACCCCAAAACTAGCTGCAAACTGCATGTATATAACAGTTATTTCTCTATTTAAAATACTTTTCTTACGTTTTGATAGAAACATATTCTTAATTTGGGCTGTTTATATAAAATGATCACTCTATTACTCTACAGCATAATTTTCCTATATTTATAATCATAAAATAATCACCGTCCATAGTGTAAGAAATGGCGTTTACGACAACCATAATGAGACCTGTACCATTTAATGTCATTTCAAATTTGTCAGTGGCGGGAATAATGTGTCCAAAGGGTTCAGAATCTGCTCATTAAAGTTTATGCTTAAGGTAACATTGTCAATGTGACGAGAAGAATATGTCATGTGACAAAATGATGCCATGTGACAGGGATTTTTAACTATTATCATCAAATCTACTGCCTGCAGGACGACAGTAATCTCGAGAATCTATGTCAAAAAATCCAATGGCAACGATGTGGGTGTCTTAACGTAGTAGAAGAGGGAAGCTTTCTGTTGAAGACATGTCAGGCTAGCAAATAACGGGGAGAAAATATGTATCTATCTATCTATCTATAAATTTATCTATCTATAAATCTATCTATCTATCTATAAATGTATCTATCTATAAATATAGCTATCTATCTATCAATAAATATATCTATCTATCTATCTGTTTGTCTATCTGTCTGTCTGTCTGTCTACCTATCTATCTATCTATCTATCTATCTATCTATCTATCTATCTATCGTCGTTTGCCTTCTTGTAATAGATTTGTGCCGTTAAGCGCCATTGTGGGGGGGGGGGGGGGTTGTCGGTCATTGACCATATCCAGCTGGCATAGTGGTTAAGCCGTTCGCATTTTGCTCAAGAGATAGCGAGTTCGAATCCTGCTACAGCGTCTTAATCAGATTTGATTATTAAATTATTTTTTATTTTTTTCGGAGATGTCTGTGGATTGTTTCTTCAAGCTACGGACTTACATACTTTGAATAGTACTTACCGCAGTCAAAGAGAGAGACGGGGAATATTTGGGGGTAACCCGAGTATAATGAAGTCAATCCTCTACACCATTTTATTCCTTTATGATAGGCAACTGTTTGGATATAATCAATCTTATCTTCAGTGTGTCGATTGGATGCAAACCGGGACCTGGAATTCTAGAACAGTGTGCCGCCTGTATGAAAACCGGAACCTAGACTTCTAGAACAGTGTACCGCCTCTAAGTGCGAACAGGGACCTGGGCTTCTAGATCAGGGTACAAAGAATATAGCCACTATCTTCTTTCCGTGCACGTCATAGGAGGAGACTAGGAAGCCTCGTAGCGCAGTGGTTAGCCCACTGGCTTCGCATATGAGTGGTCATGTGTTCATTCCCCAGTTGAGGCCGAAATGTCTTTTAGATCGCAACGGCTCCCAAGTCGACCCAGCCTTAAATGGGTACCGGATTAATCCGGGAAGTAAAGACTGCGAGGGAGAGGAGATGGCTACCGCCCTCATTTGCAGAGCCTCTGAAATGTGAGATCGCTAACATCTCACAACCCTACGGCATTAATAAATGATATGGGTTACACTTTACTTTTTCATAGAAGGAGACTCAGAAACATTAGGTGATAGGCTGATAAACTGTGACCAGTGGAAAAATATTTGTCACTACATACCTTGCCTCCATTTCTACAATTGTCTTCTGTTAAATAGTCCCTGTGTGACGAAGAGATGCAAACCAGCGAACATGGCAATTTGTCAATTTGTGGCCGACTCCTAGGTGGTAGCAAGATCTTGCCAATCAACTTCTGGTAGGACGGGATGATACTGGAATCCTCAAGTGACTCCCTTCGAGGATTAAATATGCATCTATAAACTATCCTACCACAACTACGCCTTTGAGACAGCCACGCCTTTGAGACAGCCACGCCTTTGAGACAGCAAACCTTTGGCGCTGGAGCGTCACCGTGGTTAAAAATGAAATGTACCTATACTTGTTTCGAAAATGTTATGGGCTATTTAGAGCCACGTTGATTCTTGATTAGGAACCAGCGTCACAGCGTTGGAGACATTCCATATATGATCTGCTTGCCCCTCCGTCAGCCATCTAAAAGTGAATAAGCTCAGTGTCCCAGTCAATTGCTGATTACGCGTTCTTCTAATCTTTCCGGAGAGGGAGCACTTTCTTCCCTCGCTTCTAGCCACTCTCATTTCTATCATTCTCTGAATATGTACATTGTCACGTTCGACTTCCTCCTCGTCTTCTCGTAGGGTATCTATGATCTCTCTAATCAATTCAATCATGTCTCTTCTTATCTCGGTGCTATTCGTCAAGGTTTTACCAGCCAACACATCGTCTTTGTCATTTCCCCTGACTAAGCATGCCTTTGACATTAGATATATGTAATTTTCTGCGCGTTGTTGAGAAGAATGACCCATTCAGTTCTGATCATAATCTTCTCTATCTTGCGCAGCATACTTTGAGAGTCAGATATAATCACTGAATCTGTTGGTGGTTGCGTCGCCAGCCAAGTGAGAGCTGCTGTCACCACTTCTATTTCCTTTCTCATACTCGATCTTGTAGTGGGGTACACAGCTGACTTCTCAACTAATTTCTTGCCATTTTGGTAGGCCACGAACCTCAACCACGCCTGTTTGTTTCTTGTGTTACTGAGCCATCTGTGTAAATTATTGTATCGTGTGGCTTAGAGGACTGCAGTATGAGTTACTGGATCATTCCCTCTGTTTTGTTGGCAGCCTAGTCGGAGCACTCTCTTCCCATCTGTATCATAACTGTTGTCAATAACATTCTCTCTTTGCCAAATGTCACCCATTCACAGCCTCTTCCCACTTCCTCCAGCTCGTAAACTCTCTTCTGCTTCTACCATCCAAGACCTTCCTCTCTGTATACGCCTTCCTTTTGTGTTGTTTAGAGATTGGCGTAAGAGGTGATGATCATTCGTGCAGACTTGAAGTATTCTTTGACCTGAGCTATTTTATGTCTTGATTTGATGTTCGGTAGGTCTAGGAGAAACCTCATGATCTACGATAGGTTACCTGCTCTCCGATGAGGGGATTATTTCATCATCATTATTATCATCTTCAGAGGGCACACCTGTTTGTAAGAAAGTAATGGCAACAACATCTTATTCTTATGTTCAACACTTGGTATTGTACCCACTTCATCTACTTCTACTACAACTACTACTACTATTACTACTACTACTACTACTACTACTACTACTACTACTCCTACTACTACTATTACTACTGCTACTACTGCTACTACTACTACTACTACTATTACTACTGCTACTACTGCTACTACAACTACTAATTCGACTTCTACTACTACTATTAGAACTATTACTTCTCCTTCTATTACAATTACTACTACTACTATTACTACTACTAATACTACTACTAATACTATATCTACTACTATTACTACTATTTCTATTTTTACTACTACTACTACTACTACTAATTTTACTACTTCTACTACTATTATTTATACTAATACTACTACTGCTACATCTACTTCTACTACTAATAATACTATTACTTCTAATACTACCACTAATACTTATACTACTTCTACTATTTATACTAATACTACTTCTTCTAATACTACTTCTACTATTACAACTGCTACTACTACTACCACCACTACTACTACTACTACTACTATTACTACTACCACTACTATTTTTACTACTATCATAATACTACTACTACTATTTATATTACTACTTATATTGCCTCTTAAACTACTTCTACTGCTACTAATACTACTACTACTACTACCACTACTAGTACAACTACCTCTACTACTACTTTCTAAGGGCGGGGGGAGAGAGTTTATTTTTCTTAATCTATTTTTAACTATTTATATTTTCTGTGTCATTTGTTTATCTTCTATACCATAATATGTTCAATGTACGTTTTAAATATTATAATTGATAAATATTAAAATATTTGATAGGAAAGTTCTTTCACTAACTCTCCAGTAATTAACTGGTACAGTATAACTTCTTTGTTAAGATTGTATCATTTTACAACCCTTCTATAGCGGGTGTCTTCTTTAGTTGTTAGTGTTTTTTTATGTTATGATCCGTTGTTTACTTTCTTCCTTCTCCGCATATTATTTCCAAATCTGGAAGTTCGATGTGCGACTGTGAACTAAAAGAGGTTCACTAAGACTTCACACAAGTTCACTCAGTAAATAAGAATTCACACAAGTTCACTCAGTAAATAAGAATTCACACAAGTTCACTCAGTAAATAAGACTTCACACAAGTTCACTCAGTAAATAAGACTTCAAAAAGGCAGGAACTCCAGAATTCTGGTAAGGTTTCATAAAATATATGGCAATTTCAATTGACGAAGTTTCCAATAACTCCTCTGAAAATTTAACTCTCCTTTTAGTTAATGCAAAGACACTAAATGAACCATTCCATAACACTGGGGGATCAATCACGTTGGAGAGATCTAGCAACCTCTCTGAAATTGAACTAATGACTAAATGAATTACGCATGTGGTTGCGTCTGTGGGTCTCACCAATGGCCATACCATCCATGCAACAGAAAACCTTAGTGGATGACATGCCGTTATATTGAGGTTATCTTCTTATAGAAGCTTCATGGCATGTCATCTATACAGTTATGATTTTGTTTTGTTGTTGAAATATTTTTCATGTTTGCCTGAATATATATGTATGCACCCTCTGTGGTTGGGAGGGAGCCAGAGATGTACTGTGCAGCACTGAGGAGGAGGAAACTGACATCACTGTTTTTCCTATGGCTCAGGCCCATCATAGAGGCACAGTGACTCAGGACGTGACAATCCTTTTGACTTGAACATTTGGTTGCATACCTGGAGCAATAGAGAAATTCGGCATAATCAGTAGTCAATTGGTGGCGGGGAATGAGCACAGTGAACCCTATCTTGGCTACAGTGGCTAGGAGCAGTGCATAGGTTGAAACCTACCTTCCTGGAGGTGGGATAGTTATTCTCTGGCTCTGTCCCGGGGTGGGCCGAAAATCCACAGACTTCCCAGCAATATAATGCCATCTAATGGCATTAGGTCTAAGGGCATGAGCACATGGACCGCTGGATCAGCAACCAACCAACCAGCCAACTAAATGAATTCTTCGGTGGTGAGTAATACATACTCGTAATTTTCCAAGGCTCTGCTCCATTGAACATAGGACGTTTGAGAATATAGCTTGTCACGTTCCCTACATTTACTTCAAGACGAAGATTTTATAGGAGAGATTTCTCATTCTCTCGAATTTCATCACTCTAACCTTCTCTCTCTCTCTCTCTCTCTCTATCTCTCTCTATCTCTCTATCTCTCTTTCTGGCAAACGATCAGAATATTTCATATTCTGGAACGATTATATTCTTTTAGAAGCAACTTCATCAAAGGTGAGCCATACATGGTGTCACATTCTCAACGACATACGCAAAAACCTGACTAATTTATTCCACTTCTTTAAACAGATTAATACCTTTTCTACAGCTATTTTACGTCTAATATATACACCTTTATCACAATCTACGCCTACTCACTCCTAATTCGAATATTCTATCTATAACACTAGAATTCACAATATTCACTCTAACACTTTACAAAAACATAGAAGCTCCTAACAAATCCATCATGCGACGAATTTTCCCGACATTATGTTGTACAGCTTTCATTCCAACAATCCTCTTGACAAAAACTATTGAGTTCGAAAAACCATGTCCTGCTTCAGGGACAGTTCCCCGATTAATACTTCGCTACATGGCTGAGCTGTTACTTAGTTTCTGGCGAACGAACGACTGATCACTCAAGATCGATTACAATCCGTTATGTTCACGTATTTAGTCGTATTTGTGTATCTCAATCTTGCGTCTATTCACGCTTTTGTCCACAAATGTTTTCCTACTAATTTATTTTTACTCTAGTTTGCGCCACTCAAGACTGTCAACAATTTCTTCCATAATATGCTATACTCTATACACATCTTACTAACAGTTTTTGGTCATATTTTATTCTCCAATATCATTCTCGTGCTTCGGTCACGGCTGGTGGAACATTCATACTAACTAACTCTGTCAATAAACCTGTCTCGTCAACAATTATTAACAGTTATTTTCTTACGACGTCTATTGTTTTCTTCTTTACTTTTTAAAAGTACTGTCTAAGCACAATAAAGGACAGTTTCTTTTAGTGTTATCCTTAGTCAATTTTCCTTGTCCGACTTCCAGCAAGCCCGACAGTCTGTCGCACTACTACTACTACTACTACTACTACTACTACTACTACTACTACTACTACTACTATTACTACTTCTAATACTACTTCTATTACCACTGCTTCTTCTAATACTACTACTACTACTACAACTACTACTACTACTTCGTTCGTTCTCAAACCACTGCAGATTTTCATGATATTGCCTTGAGAGTATAATTATTTTGTCATGGTTTATAGCTTGGTTGTAATATTACTTACACCTTTCGGCCTGACACACCCCACTCTATAAAGGACGGGACAACCAATCCCACCTCCCAAAACTCTTCTCCGTCGTTACCAACGACGCGCAAACCAGGTAACCGTTGTTATTATTTTCTGCCCTCACGAGCCCAGGCTGCACAAGGCCGACTATAATTGCTATATTTGGTGAAGTGTCAAATATGTAGGAATGTTTTGAATAAATATGAGTCAGAAATAGTAGCCAGAGGAAGAAGTGTTTTAAAAAAAAAATTAAATATGAGTCAGAAATAGTAGCCAGAGGAAGAAGTGTTTTTTTTAAAAATTAAATATGAGTCATAAATAGTAGCCAGAATAAGTTTACAGAGAGCCGAAAGCGATATCTGGTGTCTGGCATAGACACAAAAAAAACAAATAGTGCGACAACCCGTAATACACACTTGGGGATAGGAAACAACTTGTTAAATACAAAAAATAGTATCTAGAAACACATACGTTATCTAGTCAGAGCTTAACCAGAGACCAGTGTAGTGTTCAGTACTTATAATAAAGCGAGTATGCCGTTTCTCGCAGAGTGGATCTTGGTATACTCATGGCATCCATAATAGTGCTTGTTCATAAAGCTGGGAGGGAGGGGTGGCTGGGACGACCCACAGGAATTATTTAGTAAACACCAATTGACAACAGCTCAAATTTGTCCAATGTGCTGGGTGTCCTTGATGCCTTGATATTCTTGGAACTTAATATCCGTCAAATGATGGATGAACGTCAACTCAGGCCGCTTGATAGAGGCTTGGATTTGAACCCTCACCCAATAGGAGACTAGAACATGACATTTAGTACTACGAAACAAGCAAAACACAAAACAGTGGGTGAAATCATCCTTCCAAATTGTGAATGATCCCTTTCTCCTACCCCTTTTTCCCCCTCCCTCCCCCCCCCCCCCACTAAATAAAGAAAGAAATATCATTACATCACAAAAAGTGATCCCTGAAATCTTGACCGTTTTTGACAGGGAAAAGTGTTAAATATTTGGGGTTGAAATGACCAAAACAGGGAGAGGGTAAAAAAAAGTGTCAAAAAGTGATCACGTAATTTATGGACAAACCCTAAATAGGCATGTTGAGATAACGAAGTGTTGAAAATACGGAAGTTGCGTGGAAGAATTACCGGAAGAGTGATCTTCATTTGTTATGGCCATTCGATCTGATATACGCACATCGGAGATGACTTTAGTTTCTTTGTCAAGCAAGGCAAAACCTAATATTGAAAAGCAACATCAGTGTTAGAGTGAAAAAACTTTATAACTCACTAGTGATTTCTATTGTGCTATATGGTTGTGAGAGTTCATCACTCTCTAGTGGACATAGAAAGACTACTACAGGCTTTCAAATATAAATTTTACAGGCGAATTCTACGAATCTTCTATAGAGAACATACAACAAATGTGTACATAGGAAATAAAATAAAATAAAGGTTCACAAGAACTATTTCTTTCAATAGTGAAACAATGAAAACTTGCATGGTTTGAACATATATGTAGACGTGATTCCTTGCCAACAACAATACTGCAGGGAACCATCAAAGGTGAAGAAGCAGATGAGGACAGATAAAAGTCTGGATAGATAACATTTATCATAGTGTATGGCAAAATATTAGAAATACGCCTAAGATATATCACAGACACACAATTGATCTACTCCCAGTTTGGATTCAGGAGAGTAGGTTGTACAAATGCTCTTCTGTGTTTGAAACAACTAAGTGAAAAACCATTAGAATATTATCAAGAACTAAAAACAATATTCCTACACCGGGAAAAAACATTCGATCGAGCCTATAGAAATGCTTTATGGAAAACACTAGAAAACTACGCAATCAAAAGTCAGTTATTAGAGAATTTAAAAAACCTTTACCAGAACTGTCAAAGATATGTAAGAACTACCGACGGAATTACGTCATCTTTCGAAACAAAATCAGGCGTAAGACAAGCATGTGTACTCTCACTCATACTTTTAAACATATACATGGAGAGAAGAACAAAAGATCCCAAAACAAGAAAGTAAACCGTACAGTAATAAGCGAAGAATCTGAAGAGGAATTAAATAAAGCAACCAACGAATTTATTAACGCACTCACGACAACATGCACCAAGTATAACATGAAAATAAATTCGCAGAAAACAGAAGTAATGAAAATAAGCACGTCATCAAAATCCAGTGAATGTAATAATAAAGAAAACTAAAGTAAAACGAATCTCTGAATTTAAATACCTGAGAAGTATATTCACAGACAACGGAAAATTAGACAGAGAGACTAAGACAAGATGCCAGAGAGCAAAAAATGTGACATTTAGCAGTCCAGCAGAGAAAACTGACAACATGTGAGATGAAATTCCTGAGAAAAGCCACAAGAGTGACCAAACTAGACAAAATAAGAAATCATGAAATAAGGAAAAGAATCGGCATAAGACAATGCATAGAATATATCAAAAAACAACAAATAAAATGGTTTGGACACCTCATGAGAATGAATTATAACCCAACTACCGACACGAACATATAACATAGAAGATCCTGATACAAGGCTTGATGAGACCTAGGCAAACATGGATATACAGCACCAAAACAACCCTCAACAAATATGGATTCAACGCAGCCACTGTGCGACACATCTGGCCTTGGATAGACAACTAAAGATCACAGTCACCACCATCCGACTTCGACGATCTATGTGATTTCTAAAACTCCTCTTTATACATCTTCTTCTTCTTTTGTTTTCCTACTTCTGCAGTTTAGCAGCATGTATTCCAGTGAAAGAAAGGCGTGATATCATTTTTTAGAGCTTGCCTGCGAAATCTGCGCCTTTCGGCCTGACACATCCTAATCCAGCATGACTTCTAAATCACCTTTACCAACAATGGGATGAATAGCCAACTCCATCACCCAAAATATCCTTAGTAGCCTCTTACGACGTGCATGTCTGGTAACAGTATCACTATTCATTGCCCCCATTTCGGTCCAAGGCATTTATTCTAAATCTAACAAAAACGCTATGTAAAAATAAATACAATTATCTAACATTTTGTTCCGGAAATATCTTCAAACTTGTCTAGAAAATGCAATCTACAGGTTTGTCTGTCATTTGTGACAGAATCCTACAACCATCAGATGTTTTATATAAATATTTAAAGTGTACCAGAGGATCAGCACAAAAATCATTTTTAAGGTGTCCGTTTCGTATCTGTTTTTTAAGTTTTCTATTTCGCTTCAACTGTGTTTTTAATAAATTTACTTTTAATAACTGCATTTGTAATAATGTAATAACTTTAACTTCAAAAAACTTCATAATTCTACATATAATAACTTCATAAATGTAACTTATAATAACTTTATAATTGTAACTTGGAATATTTTCATAACTGTAATATTGATAACTGTAGCGTATGGTGCAATACAGGGAGAGGTACCTACATTCCAACATTTTTAATATTATGCCCAATTTCATTCCAACTTTGTTATAGTACGCGAAGTTTTCGTGTTTTCGCTGAAACTACGTCACTAGAAAACTGTGTTGTCCCACAAAAAATGGCTAATATATTCGGAGATATCTGTTTATTGAGCTTGACAGTTATAGACAAAGATGATATTCGTGCGTTACAAATTCGCAGAGTGCTCCAAAATGAAAAGATGGTCGGCCAGTGTCATCCAATGACCTTATATTGCCACAGTAGTGGAAGAATTCGATGGAAAACGGAAGGGAACACATTTATGCGTGAAGTTTGTGTATATAGAATAATACAACTGGAACGAGGGCGCATCGGAGGAAAAGGAATGATCGTGGCCGTTAAGGTAGAGTTAGGATTACACCATAATCTTAATCCTAACCCTAACGCCCATGTCCCTCCTCCTAAACTATGTACATCTCTGTCTCCCCTAAAATTAGTCTAATAAATGTAAGATTTATGAGAAAACAATGTAAGATTTATGAGAAAACAATGTAAGATTTATGAGAAAACAATGTAAGATTTATGAGAAAAGAATGTAAGATTTATGAGAAAACAAATGTAAGATTTATGAGAAAACAATGTAAGATTTATGAGAAAACAATGTAAGATTTATGAGAAAACAATGTAAGATTTATGAGAAAATAATGTAAGATTTATGAGAAAATAATGTAAGATTTATGAGAAAACAATGTAAGATTTATGAGAAAACAATGTAAGATTTATGAGAAAACAATGTAAGATTTATGCTAACACTGTTTATCTGCAACTACTTCGTTTCGTTAAATAATGTTGGTAAATGTTTTTCGAGCGTATGGTGCATTTCTTTAATAATGATGGCACGTCTTCTTGTATTGAACCTAATTTATAATAACTTCATAGCTCTACATATACTATCTTCGTAATGTAACATACAATAACTTCGTAATGTAACTTACAATAACTTCGTAATGTAACATACAATAACTTCGTAATGTAACTTACAATAACTTCGTAATGTAACTTACAATAACTTCGTAATGTAACTTACAATAACTTCATAGCTGGACCGTTGTTTTTTTCAGCCGTACATATTTGTTTCTGTCATCATCTTAAATTAGTTTAGTCTAGTGGTATAGTTCTCAAACTTCTTTCGTCGGCCACCTTTAGGACCAATTTTCGCCCATCACACACCCACACTTAAAGAATCTTCATATTAACCTTCGTCACACTTACAATTATGTGTGTATATATTAAATATCGTTGAAATAGTTACCTATCTATACGTTGCGACCCCATTTGTGCCTCGCGACCTAAGGGATAGAAGAGTTCTCTGGAGATGGCCTCCCTGTGTGCTGTTTGTAGACTATTACCGTAGCATCTTTAATTTCTGTGGTCCATCTTTTACATGGTCTTCCTCTGGCTTTACAGCTGTGGTGTATATGTGTCATGGCTATTTGTTGCATACTATCTGTAGGTCGCTTGGAATTGTGTGGAAACCACTTAATTTGTTGTCTCCTGATGTATTCTAATACTGGTATTGTTTTGGTTCAAGACAATCCCGATAGAGAAGACTACATTTTTGCGATAAATAAATGTAAAGGAGGGTTAACAATTGTTTTCTCTTGGCTAAAATTACACATCAGTGGTTCCAAGTCGAGATAATTATTTAGGAGGATTATATGGGTGTGGGTTCTCACTGGGTGGTGAGCGAATGGGGCTCTCAGTGGATGGCGCGCACATAGGGTGGGGGGGGGGGTTCTTATTGGATATTCCACACATCTTTCCACCCGGCAATAGTTTCTCGCGACTGTAACGGACTTACTACATCTCTAATAAACTTTCGACTACGACAGCCATTTTGTATCTAGGACTCAGCCGGCAATCAGTGGTGTCACATAATTTCGGATTGGCACCCATTTTATAAAAAAGTAGATTGTAAACCCGTCTACCGGCATTGTACCGTCTTGTATCATTGGTCGATTTTGGCTTGACAAAGAAAAACATACAAATCCCGACAGGGCCGTAAGTGTACCACACTGGATACATCAACACAAATAATCCTCATCTATTCTGATTAGTGTAGAAAAATCATGACCAAAACATTCCTTGATGTTATCACTCAAGAGTTTTCTATGTCCCCCTTTCCCCCTTCCACCTTCGACTGTTCCCATCAAAATAATTTTAGATAGCAAGTCGTGTCTCTTTGCATACCAAACAAGTTTACGCCAGGTTCACCACTGCCAAAAGTGGTTTTTGATAACCTGCAAGCTTGTTTATTTGTTGCCGGACAAATATATTTGTCTAGTGTTCTATGTTGCTAATATTTAACAAACTACTGTAGAACTTGTTTTCAAAAGCCCGAACCCTTTTTTCTGTATCTACATTTAGTATCCAATTATCAGAACCTTATACGAGTATGCTTATCACTATATATAAATATATATAGGGACCTATATATATGTCACTTTATATATATACGAGGCGTGTTCAAATGAAAACGGGACTTGTGGATTTATTTAAAAAGTATCATACGCAATTTAATATTTTCAACGGAATTGAACAAAGCAACCACTTGTGAATAAGAATGCACCTGGGTTCATCAGAAAAAATCTCCGTATGCATTTAGGCAAGCATCCCACTGTTTAGGTAGACGTCGAATGCCGTCCGAGAAAAAGTTGCGTGGCTGTTCTCTGAACCATGTGGTCACCGCTGTCTTCACGTCTGCGTCGCTGTTGAATCGCTGTCCCTTTAGTGCTTTCTTCAACGGTCCGAACAAATGGAAATCTGCAGAAACCTGTGTCTTGAATTTTTTGGGTTTTGGTGAACCTGGATGTTTCCATTGCATGCTGTCAATTTTGCTGCTCGGTTCATAGTGGTGGCACCACGATTCATCACCTGCCACAATGCTCAACAGAAATGCATCACCCTCTGCCCTGTAACGCATCAGGTGGTTCAAACTCCACCCCATCCGTTCTTCCTTATGGTGGTCAGTCAACATCCGTGGGACCCACTGTGAACACACCTTCCGATAGTTCAATTTCTTCCGAACAACCATGTGGGCTGTCCCAATTGACATATGGAATTCTTCTGCAAGCGAACGAATGCTCCGACGACGGTCAGTCAGTACTGCTTTATCAAGCACGGCTATGGCTTCTTCTGTTGCAACAATATGCGCCTGACCTGGCCGTGCAAGATCTGCCGTTAACTCACGTCCGTCTTTAAACATACGCACCCACTCCATCACTCTGGTCCTCGACAAACATTTGTCACCATATGCTGCCTTCATTCTCCGATGAATGTCTACTGCTTGACATCCTTCAAATGAAAGAAACTGGATCACAGCACGCTGATTCACTTTGGACGGGTTCGGAATCACAACCGCCATATTGTTAACAGTCTTCTGCAGCACATATGCATGCTGGGAAGATGAACACGTGACCGTATGTAAATTATTGGATACTCATTACTAGTGCAAAATGTCATCAATATCAGTGCGCTCTATCACGCGTGGTGTAACAAGTCCCGTTTTCATTTGAACACGCCTCGTATATATATATATATATATATATATATATATATATATATATATATATATATATATATATATATATATATATATATATATATATATATATAAAGACATATTATTACCAGAACGGTGTCTTCGTCGTGGATACTTTGAAAGTCTGTCTCGGGCAAGCACGCCAACTTAGGCCAGAGACATGCGCCTGCATTCTTCGATGTTGCTGACTCATTGTCTTCTTGGACTTCCTCTTCTACTCTCGTCTGTTACTCTGCCCTCTAGAATCCAATTTTCGATACAAATATGTCGCAATACTGTAGCTTCCTACTTATGATGGTATGTAGAATCCACCCTTCATTTAATTTCAGTAATTTCAAAATTTCAATCTTCTTCTTTTTTTTCTGTCCATGATATTCGTAGGATCTTTCTGTAGCACTTCATTCAAATGAATTTATTCTTATGGATATTGCCCTGTTTGAAGTCCAAGTCTCGCATCCATATGTTGCCACGGGGAAAATGCACGGGGAAACTAGTGTTCTGAATATATTGATCTTTACTGTAATACTGATCTTATTTTATCAATTCAAAATCAACTTGGCCATGGCAACCATCGCCATCTCGAGTCTCAGCTTAATCTCATATCTCGAGCTGCCATCATCACATTTTGGGACACGAGATATTTGAAGGTGGAAACTCTTTCCAGTTTGTAACCGTTTAACCGGATATTCGTATGGTCTAGTTTCACGAATCACCAATATCGTGTCTTTATCCATGCTTCTTCTTCTTCTTTCGTTCACTTGAAACATGTCTATATCCGTAAATTCTGTCTCCTTAATAAAACTCACTGTCTTTTGTAGTTCATACAGTGTCCCATAGAGCTTTGATTCCAGTGTTGTTTCCTCTGGCCAATATGTCTGCCCCAGCGTTTCATACTCAGAACAATTTTGAAGTATATGCTTGGTACTCTGTGCTGCCTGCCCACATGTGCACAAGGCCGTGTTTTGTGCGTGGCATCCTGATTAATTGTGCGCATTTTGGCTGGTTGCCTCCGTCTTCAGCACATTGCTTACTTGGGTAGATTGTGGCCCTACTCGAGTGGAACTGCCCGACCAGTCTTAGTTTCCAGCCCCTGATGGCTAAACTACGCCCATCACCACTTCACGGTGCTAGCCTCGATAGGGTTTATCCATGCTAATTTTCATGTCATATTTCCAACTAATGTCTTCCAACTTTGAGGTGAGTTCTTTGCGTTCAGATTAGAAACCAGCCACAGGATCGATATCATTAATATAGCTCAAGTTACAAAGTGATCTACCGTCAATAGTTATTGATGTCTGGAGATCTAGTAATATCTCCTGCATTATATATTCAAGATACATGCTGAAACGTCTGGGGAAAGTATGCAACCCTGACATACTCCTATATTAATCTCGAAAAAAAATTCATCAATGTCATTATTTATCATAACAGCACTGCCTGCATCTGCATATAGCTCTTGAATAACTTATACGATGTTTGTGTCACAGACCTCACACCTTGGTGCCGATGAAATGCCTTTGTGAGATCAATGACATTATGATACAAAATACGTTGATGTTTAAGTGCTTTTTCTTTCAATATTTTGAAAATAGTTTTAAAATGTGTTCTGTGCTGAATGTGTTTTTATGAGAACCAGCCTAGTTTTCTGTTAACAATTCCTTTGATTTAGTTTGTGTTTTGTTAAGACTTCCAGCCAAAATGGGATAGAATAACAACTGTGTTTTTTTCTGCTTTCCTATAAGACAAATTTCGGAGAGGATTTGGACACCACCGAGTAAAATTCTGCCCATGGAAATACTACACTGGAATAGACAGATACAGGCAAGATATGTGATGTTGGTTACTTCTAACACCTGGCGCAGTGGTTAAGAGTGCGACATCCCGCAACAATTGTATGTAGAAATCTATATTAGTTTTCGACAACCTGCAATGGAAAACGATCATGTTTAATTTAAAAAATGAAAATAAAAATAAATGTTACTGTTTACCTGGCATATATGTTAGAACGGTGGCTAACTACATTCAAGATCTACAAGAAGAACCAAACAAGCGTTCTTACGTGATGATTTTGATTATCACCGTGCTTTCATTGGTCACTATTTATATACTTTGTGTCCCCTGCCAGCATCGACCAATGAAAACACAGACATAAACGAAGACATGACGTGTCATGGATTGTTTCCTTTCTGCTTATATGCCTTGACTGTAACATGCCACAGTTAGAACTAAGTACTTCACTACATCAATTCAAGAGTTCAATTTCAATAAAATTGTTCTGTTTTATGATCTTCAACACTCATCCTATGATCTTCAACACTCATCCTATGATCTTCAACACTCCTCCTATGGTCTTCAACACTCATCCTGTGATCTTCAACACTCATCCTGTGATCTTCAACACTCATCCTATGATCTTCAACACTCATCCTGTGATCTTCAACACTCATCCTGTGATCTTCAACACTCATCCTATGATCTTCAACACTCATCCTATGATCGTCAACACTCATCCTATGATCTTCAACACTCCTCCTATGATCTTCAACACTCCTCCTATGATCTTCAACACTCCTCCTATGATCGTCAACACTCCTCCTATGATCTTCAACACTCCTCCTGTGATCTTCAACACTCATCCTATGATCGTCAACACTCATTCTACAGTCTTCAAAACTTATCCTATAGTCTTTAACACTCATCATGTTATCTTTAACTCATCCTGTGATCTTTAATACTCATCACGTGATCTTTAACACTCATCATGTGATCTTTAACACACTTTCTATAGTCTTCAACACTGATCCTTCCCCCTTATCATCACTCCTACCTAACAACCCATTTCCCAAAAAAAATAACATTTACCTAACTGTAAACATTCTTCTCTATAAAACGAAAGTTTAATGTACGGTATAGGACCAGTTTGTTCATGTGAAACTATCAAACACTTTAAGTAGGTTTATGATTTTCAAGTTCATAAAATACCAACAATAAATCAAATATACATATAAATGACGTTTTTTGACATTAAATTAGAGCGCGATCATCCACTCAATAACCTTCTCCGTCATAACGTAGCGTGCAAGAATCGGAAAATATAGTCAATGCGTCATTTGTGGTACCCACGCGATATGACCGTCTTAAGCTGGGGGATATTTTTAGTTCCAATCGTTATCATGAAATATGTATGAAGGATTCCAGCCTTACAGGAAACCACACTAGAACAGCAGATAACATTCACTTGTAGGTTTCAATCACTGTTGGAGATGGTGCACGGAGATAGCACAAGTTGTGTAGGTGATTATACTCAGAAAATACTGCTGCTGACAAATAAAGTTCTTGATTTCGGGGCGGTCACTTATTCTGTTCCCAGGAGATGTAATTTTCTGTTATCATGCATTGATATTGCAAAACTATCAGGAAAGTTTCTATTAGTCACTGATTCATTTTGGGAATATCTTTTATCTCGAGTTGCCACGAAACTTCGCATTATATATCATGTGTTGCTCAGAGCAGTGACTTTGCCCTGCGAACAAACAACGAAGATTTCACACTGTGATGTTTTTTCCCCGGTGTTATGTGTGTCATGCTTATAACTGCGATTGTATCATTACTAAAGTACACTTTGCTCTTTGTTGCATCATGTTTATCGATTTCTCTAAATAATATTTTATTGTGGTATTAGGGAAAGTGTGATCTACGTGGCAGAGTGAAATATAAGCGTCTTCAATATAAGACTTACTGACTAATAGGAAATCCAGCTCTTAAAATGAGCTCTCATATTTACATTTGTATGTACTTTCTGTCCTTCTGGCATCTCACTTCCATATTTCGGTTGGACAAGTTTCTGTTTTGTGATCATTTCTATTCGTCCTCTTTTGATGTTTTGTGCGTATCTTGATAAAGATCTTTTGGTTGAAACGTTGATTATGTCATGTGTATTGTTATTTGTATGATTTAGCTTGTTTTACTGTGTGCGCATTATTTCACATGAACTTCCGATAGTGATAGTGTATTAGTCGACGTGCAGTAAAACTTCATCACCTTTTTTCTAGGTAAGTACTGTTTTCTTTAAAATGGCTAATTTCACCACTCCCTTAATTTTGTTTCGCTAACACAAAAAGTATAATCTTTTACTTTTCCTAAAAGATGGGGCAATGGATCGCGCTGACGTTTTGAACTCCTTAAGAGATATAACACGCGAGAGTGAGACTAATGTAGATGATGATTCCTTTTCAATGGCTAGGATTAAAGATCAGGGATTGAAATGCGGTGTTGCTAGAGGTGAACATTTTGGAGGGCGCAGAAGACTAATGGTCAACCAGCATAGGACCGGTACTGTCAGCAGAAGTGTGATGGCGGATACACTCAAGTAGAGATCGGAGCAACTATGGATGTGTCCAGTTTGCAGTGATGATGATCCGACGACTAACTGACTAACTAAAAAGTATAATCATGGGGACCAATGAAAACACGGCAATAGTCAAATGTCATTAATATGGTTTGATCCAGTAGATCCTATATTGTCGAGGATCGTGAGTGAGAACCTTCATCTTGTGTAAACTAGGGTGTTGATTGGATACATGATTACAATAACAAATGTATTTCTTTGGGGTTTCCATGGAATTATCACTTGTCGCTACGGAATTACGTTCTAGCAGTGGTACTCTCAGCATGTAGCTTGTTTGTTAAGAGGGATTGTGTAATTATGGGGCTGTCTGAGTACAATCAAGTTAATGGAGTTTTCCCAACTTCGTTACTTTCCCAACTTCGTTACTTTCCCAACTTCGTTACTTTCCCAACTTCGTTACTTTCTCAACTTTGTTACTTTCCCAAATTCGTTACTTTCTCAATTTTGTTACTATCCCAACTTCGTTACGTTCCCAACTTTCTTACTTTCTCAACGTTGTTACTTTCTCAACTTCGTTAATTTCTCAACTTTCTTACTTTCTAAACTTTGTTACTTTCCCAACTACGTTAATTTCTCAACTTTGTTACTTTCTCAACTTCGTTACTTTCTCAACTTTGTTACTTTCCCAACTTCGTTACGTTCCCAACTTTCTTACTTTTTCAACGTTGTTACTTTCTCTCCTCCGAAGACGGATGCGTCGGCATTTGGGGCAAATAAAAAGCGACACAACGCATTTCCTTCCTGTGGACTACATTCTGGGGAAATCTAGTCGGATCATTGCCCTAATATAGTAGGACCGTTGTCCTACTACAAGAGAGATCAAGCGGGAGTTTGAGAATGAACGCTGAAGAAGAAGAAGAAGTTACTTTCTCAATTTTGTTACTTTCTCAATTTTGTTACTTTCTCAATTTTTTTTACTTTCTCAACTTTGTTACTTTCCTAACTTTGTTAATCATATTATACCCTATGCAGAAAGTATTCATTAACCCAGAACTTGTTTACTGTAATGATTGCATAGGCAGCATTTAAACTGATTAGATTGCCGTTTCTTTCTACGTAGTCCTGATGCGCAACTATCTGCTGCCTAAATCCGATCAGGTAATTTGACCACAAGAAGCCCGTACATTATCTTTCAGCCCCAGATAGAGATTTTAGAATATAGAATTCCAATATTATGTAGATTTGATTGCATTTTTTTAACTGTCTCTGGCAACCTTGAATAAATGTGTCATAATCACTGTTTATAAGACTATGCACTTCATGCAGAATGTCGGTGGGTTTTACCAGTGACCACTCAGTAATCACCATGAAACATTATACTTCTGGTAGATGATTTGAATATATATAATGGTGACTATATCTTTCAAGGGCAATCTCATCAACATTCATCTCTGCAGTTATGTATTTCATGTTCTCCTGTCGCCCTCAAATGGGTTAATTGCATTGTTTTGTTTACTATCAAATAATCTCCATGGATGAGGACGAGATGTCAGTCGAAGGACATTACATTTGTGTCCTTATGTGACTCCCAGGTGGCGTTGAATTGACAGAAGAAAGAGGAAAAGTTGGCCTAGGAGTATGTGGTACGCCCCTAGCATGATTTATTTATTTTGGTAATTAAATGTATAAAATGAACCATTTCGATTTCACATCTGTATTCCGAACGTTTAGTGCACAATTAGAAATGCGAGACTGCACACCGTTCATAAATGTCGAGTTTAGAGCAGTCTAGCATATGGTCTGGATAGTTACGTCAGTAGTGCGTCGGACTCATGTACCGGCGATCGGTACTCGTTCTACAGTGACGTTTATTACTTTGTTTCGCTACATTATAGAAAACATTCACATATATTCTATTTTTCTTTTCTGTTTTATTCGCACTGGCAATTCTCGGCATCACTTCTAGAAAAATAGAATAGACGCGCATATATTTCTACATTTCTAGGAATGCAGCCAAAATTTAAACAAAGCCCTTTTCCCCTTCTTCACCCCCCCCCCCCCCGCCACTCCCTTTTGGAATATGTTTCTAAGGACCTGAATGCATATATGTTGTCTATAATTTTCCACTTTACTATCTCCTGCTTATTTATTGTCCAAAACTCGCATTCATATGCTAGAATCTGTAGTATTAACTTCTTGAAAACAATTCCCAACTATTCTATTTTTTTTTTCTATTTTATTCTCGTCCCCGGCAACGCCGGACATTTCTTCTAGTTCTTTATAAATTATTAGCGTTTCAATACATTTCAATACAAGAACACTTTCCATTCTTTACAAATCAAGTTATTTTCTGTTCATTTCTTTCTGAACGTCTTCTGGTGCTTCTCACTTTTTATCTGATCTTCCCGTACATCTATTCTTAATATAACTCAATTTTATGTTCATATCTTCGAGGACGCTGTCTAGTCTTACAAAACTATTGCCATTATGTGTAGACTTGCTTGTACGCCTTCTGTTTTGATCAAGAATTCATGCCGGTGCAGCGCCTATTTGTAAATAATCAAAGTATTCTACAATAACCAGATAAAACACAGGGTAGTAATTGAAAGTGTCTCGTGCCTCAAGATGGATTAGAATTCAACGCAAAACATACACTATTGTAATATTATCTTTGTATCCGGGTTCAGACTTTTAAGATACTGTACTGTAGCTTTGCAATAAGCCCAGAAAAAACATAATTACATTTGAAAGTATTCCCTTTTAAAAATGTATGTGAACTCACTCAAATGGAGATGTTTTCGAAGTGGGGAATAGAACTAGGTCTATGTCAGGAAATCGAGATCAATGATAGCGTCAGTAAGCTTGCGTGAATGAATGATAAAGTGTATCGGTCAGGTACATGAAGGAAGTATTCATCGATATTGTACATCGATGTCAAGTAAACTTGGCTATTTAGCATGCGATTCTAAGTATATAAATATGGATCAACGAAAATTAAACAATAATCAAAAACGTAACTGATGAAGGCTTGCTTTCTGTGCAGAGGTTATTTTAACAGCCGACAGTCTCGATTGAAGCAGCCTGCCTCATGATGATGGTATCACTCACAGAATATAACTCCGTAACTTCAAGCGATAATCTTCAGGAAACTCAGAAAAAATGCACTTAGTAAAAAATTGCTGCGAGCGGGATCCAAACCAACGATCTCTTCAGTAGAAAGCGAATGTCTTAACCACCATACCAGGGAGATTTCAGTATGTATAAAGACGAATGTCTATGAAGGTAAGAGAACGGGGATAAAAAATGCATGTGTGTGAAATGTGAGAAATAGAAAAACTGATCTGCCATGTATGTCAGAAGCAGGTTTGTGCTAAGAGTTATGTGCCCTATCAGATAGATTAACGTAACCCAAAAGTCAGGCTGAAGTTGGATGTGACAAGCATAATTCATATCTATCGCAGCCAATCTGTAAACCATTAGATAACGCATACAGGATAAGAAGATAAGGATAAAGTGAAGATGAATATGATGTAAAGATAGATGCCGTGTAATGAAAGTTTGATGTTTGCGAGTCTGCAAATGATTGATAAGTCCGAACATTGGGGGAAACATGCTGCTATGAACAAATAAAGATCTATCGACGAGATAAGGCTGTCTGACTTCTCATTTCGCCTTTCTCACGCTCGATTCACTTGCCGTCTTCTACTCTATATTGGTATGATCTCTATTGGTATAATTGACTGGAAATCTCCAGTGCAAGTCATTTTCACGCATCGCAACATCCGAAAATAGTTAGAAAAATCACGGATAGAAGTAAATCCTTCTACAGTGGTCATTCCATGCCTGAACTGTCCAAGGACATTTGCTTACGAATTCATAATCAAAAACATAATTCTAACTGAATTATCAAATGTGAAGCATAATTCTAACTGAATTATCAAATGTGAAGCATAATTCTAACTGAATTATCAAATGTGAAGCATAATTCTAACTGAATTATCAAATGTGAAGCATAATTCTAACTGAATTATCAAATGTGAAGCATAATTCTAACTGAATTATCAAATGTGAAACATAATTCTAACTGAATTATCAAATGTGAAACATAATTCTAACTGAATTATCAAATGTGGATGTAGCAAATGGTCAGCATCACTTGTATGAATCAACACATATTGGCATGATACACATCCGAGAGGCTAGATCGTTGGTTTCACAAACGTGAGGTCCATAGCTCGACTCCAGATAAGGATTGGGATTTTTCTCTGTCGGAGTGTATATTTTTTAATTTACCGTGTACTTGTGGCGACTACAGGTTCATATGACCTTTATCACACAGCCACAAGGACCTGCCTACATTTTTTTAAATCAATTAATAGCAAATAGTATTCAGGACGCAGCCGTCAACCCAGCATTTATTTTGCGTAGTAATTTACTAGACAATATAAATACGTTCAGTAGTTTGTCCTTGCTTACTGAACAGTCCAGATTCACTGATTTCTGCGGTGCGAGTCGAACCCGGTGCCTTTTGCCGTCACACACCTTTTCTGTACCACGCCGCCAGAGCCGGATCTGCACTACATAACGGGAAAACGTACGTCATTCTTATTGGTCACTATTATTATACTTTGTGTAACAGCCAATGAAAATCAAGGTAATAGTCAAATGAGATTTTTTAAAGGCTTGATTTTTCATTAGCCAGTAGATATTATATAGTAGATGGTCATGGGCTAAGCTGTTTCCGTGTGCTCAAAAGGTACCGATTTTAAATCAAATTCGTAACGTCTTGTTTGCATAGTGAATATTTCGGAGATCCCTCGGAATTAATGCTTGAAGCTACAGAGTTGCGTGCTAGTAGTAGTACTATCAGCAGGTTGAGTGTCACTTCGTTGAGAGAAAGACCATATATTGAGGTGTCACTTCGTTGTGAGAAAGACCATATATTGAGGTGTCACTTCGTTGTGAGAAAGACCATATATTGAGGTGTCACTTCGTTGTGAGAAAGACCATATATTGAGGTGTCACTTCGTTGAGAGAAAGACCATATATTGAGGTGTCACTTCGTTGTGAGAAAGACCATATATTGAGAAATTCGAATACAATCAGGTAAATCATATTGATCTTGACTGAACTTATCAATCTGCAAATACGCGGAAACGTATGACAATCATCTACATAGAAAACTTTGGGGAATATATCAACCATCTACATATAAAACTTTGGGAAATATATCAACCATCTACATATAAAACTTTGGGAAATATATCAACCATCTACATATAAAACTTTGGGAAATATATAACCATCTACATATAAAACTTTGGGAAATATATCAACCATCTACATAGAAAACTTTGGAAAATATATCAACCATCTACATAGAAAACTTTGCTACGTCTGTCAGCAATCAAGAAAGAAGTCATTGAAACGTCTGTCAACCATCAACACTATACATGAAACGTCTGTCAACCATCAACGCTATACATGAAACGTCTGTCAACCATCAACACTATACATGAAACGTCTGTCAACCATCACCACTATTCATGAAACGTCTGTCAACCATCAACACTATACATGAAACGTCTGTCAACCATCAACACTATACATGAAACGTCTGTCAACCATCAACACTATACATGAAACGTCTGTCAACCATCAAAACTATACATTAAACGTCTGTCAACCATCAACACTATACATGAAACGTCTGTCAACCATCAACACTATACATGAAACGTCTGTCAACTATCAACACTATACATTAAACGTCTGTCAACCATCAACACTATACATTAAACATCTGTCAACCATCAACACTATACATTAAACGTCTGTCAACCATCAACACTATACATGAAACGTCTGTCAACCATCAACACTATACATTAAACATCTGTCAACCATCAACACTATACATTAAACGTCTGTCAACCATCAACACTATACATTAAACATCTGTCAACCATCAACACTATACATTAAACGTCTGTCAACCATCAACACTATACATGAAACGTCTGTCAACCATCACCACTATACATGAAACGTCTGTCAACCATCAACACTATACATGAAACGTCTGTCAACTATCAACACTATACATTAAACGTCTGTCAACTATCAACACTATACATTAAACGTCTGTCAACCATCAACACTATACATGAAACGTCTGTCAACTATCAACACTATACATGAAACGTCTGTCAACTATCAACACTATACATGAAACATCTGTCAACCATCAACACTATACATGAAACGTTTGGACGTATGTCTATATAGAAGAAATCAGGATTAAAGCCAATCGTGGACACAAAAGGCGTTGGGACGTATATCAACCAGCTACACTTAAGATTTCGCTTGATTCTAAATTAGGAACAAGCGTCACATCCCTGGGGGGGGGGGCATTCCCATATATGCTCTACTCTCTGTTCTGTCAGCCAAATAAAAGTGTATAAGCTCAGTGCCCCAGTCAGTTTCTGATTGCGCGTTCTTCTGATCTTTCCGGAGAAGGAGCACTTTCTCCCATCGCCTCTAGTCACTCCATTTCTACCATTTTCTGAGTATGTACATTGTGTCGTTCGACTTCCTCCTCTTCTTTTCATTACATCGACATCGCTACGTCGCTACGCATGTCAGCATATATTTTTTTTAAAGTTGCAACTTCTACCAGAACCTACACCTAGCCAGTAGTATGTGAACGTGGAGAGTTTCTTACTCTTTATTGTTATGTTGTGTTCTAGGTAAAGGCCGTTTGGTCAAAACGTCGATTTATTTGGCTTTTTTCATATGTTACTAGTGATTAGCAAAACTTCATTACCATGTTCCAAGTTTGGCCTTATTTTATTACAATTTTGCCTACATTTATAGTCTATCAAAAGACGTTAATTAATATGTTTGTCTAATATTCTGCATTTTAAAAAACATAATTACTGATTTACTGTTAAAATTATATCAATATAATACCATATTCATCCTGGTTTTGTAGAGGACAAGTTTCCCCCCCTCCCCCCAACCTCCTATCTAATCGTCCAACATACCTCACACACGTATATATCTAAAATATCACATTGCGTATACAGGATTGCGTGTAATGCAAGAGTTCACAGGAACGGTTGTACTGTTATTAACAGGTTAACGTGGAGTAGTAAAATGCAGACAGACATTCTTCTAGAGTTTTTCTTGTGCAGTTTACTTCAAAAGCAATGAATGGATATTGCAAGTGTTGACAACTTGTGACAGAAGGTGAGTAGTTCAATTCTCATAATCTGGTCAAATCATTCTTCAAATTAAAATGATACAGGTATATTTCTGTAACGTTTACAGGTGTAAACGAGAACATGATATTTGCGCTTTTCTTCTACTTCTGTGTTCGTTTGCAAACTCCGGAAGATGAGCAAGTGTAATTCTCTGAATGGAATATACCGTGTCACGGTTTAAAGTTTAGCTGCGATATATGTGTCTTTCCATCTTATAGATCTTATTTCAACACGATGTCTGAGTTATTTTTATCCTAATGGGAAGGGAATGTCAATTCTACCCAATAACGCCTTGTTTATCTCTTACGACATGCACTGACGATAAGCTTTGTCGCTACACGTTGCTGGTCTTTAAGGCACCGGCAGCAGCATTTGTGAAAACGTTTTTTTTATTCGTTTGTTTGTTTGTTTAATTGTTTGTTTGTGTGTTTGTTTGTTTGTTTGTTTGTTTGTTTGTTTGTTTGTTTGTTTGTTTGTTTGTTTGTTTGTTTGAGAAATCCAATAATTTCGAGCGATTAGCTCTTACTTCCTATGTTCAGTGGGGTGGTTTTTTCAGTTTTTTTCATACCCAGGAGACTTCAGGTTTCAGCTTAGTGCATTGCCTATTGAAGGAACCTTCTACACAGAAGTGGTCTATAATTGTATAGATGACATGCTATAAAGCTTTCATAAGAGATCCTAAATATAACGGCATGCCATCTACTAAGGTTTTCTGTTGTAAGGGTGGTTTGTCTAGTGGACCACAGACGTAATTGCATGCGTAGTGAGGAAGGTAAGCACAACAGGGAAGACAACTAACCACCCAACCTAATAGTTGCTGCGGTTTAGTACATCAAGAGCTATCTTTATTCCCGACGGCAAGTTGCTGCTATTGGACGTATCTTTACCTTTAGAATAAGGAGCCCAAAGTCTCTGTTTACTCGTAACTTGCACTCTTTCTGTGTTCTGCCCCAACTAATTTTTCTTGGACTGTTTACTGTCTCAGCTCTTTCACTAGTAACTGAAATATTTTGTAAAATGGCAACAACAAAATACTGTTTCTTTAAATATTACAATGTCCTATTTACACAGTTTTTAAAACAAATACTTACTTCACTGTTACTAGTCGAACTGTTAGCCGAAACTTTCTAGATTCCCAAACAACGAAAACCAGATATTTGATGTAGATGTGAATCAACTCAGAAGTTGACAATTGACATGACTTTCTTTCATTGGTTTGTCAGCTCTTGTTTAACATCTTGACTTTCTTTCATTGGTTTGTCAGCTCTTGTTTAACATCTTGACTTTCTTTCATCGGTTTGTCAGCTCTTGTTTAACATCTTGACTTTCTTTCATCGGTTTGTCAGCTCTTGTTTAACATCTTGACTTTCTTTCATCGGTTTGTCAGCTCTTGTTTAACATCTTGACTTTCTTTCATTGGTTTGTCAGCTCTTGTTTAACATCTTGACTTTCTTTCATTGGTTTGTCAGCTCTTGTTTAACATCTTGACTTTCTTTCATTGGTTTGTCAGCTCTTGTTTAACATCTTGACTTTCTTTCATTGGTTTGTAAGCTCTTGTTTAACATCTTGACTTTCTTTCATTGGTTTGTCAGCTCTTGTTTAACATCGTGACTTTATTTTCATTGGTTTGGCATCTCTTGTTGAACATCGTGACTTTATTTTCATTGGTTTGTCAGCTCTTGTTTAACGTCGTGACTTTATTTTCATTGGTTTGTCAGCACTTGTTTAACATCTTGACTTTCTTTCATTGGTTTGTAAGCTCTTGTTTAACATCGTGACTTTATTTTCATTGGTTTGTCAGCACTTGTTTGACAACATGACTTTCTTTCATTGGTTTGTCAGCTCTTGTTTAACATCTTGACTTTCTTTCATTGGTTTGCCAGCACTTGTTTGACAACATGACTTTTTTCTTTGGTTTGCCAGCACTTGTTTGGATTATTTGATTTCTGAAGAGGTTTATATTACTTGTGTTTATATACATATGTAACCCTATTTTCACTCTTGAATTGTTTATTTCAGTGAGCGATTTTCAAACCACGTGAATGTGTACGGGTTAACTTTAATGTTTTCACGTTTTATTGTTGTCATGTTTTATTCCAATTTGGCGTGCTTAACGTGCAAAACATCATATTGCTGAATTCTGGCCATATTACTAGTCGAATCAAGTTGACATTTGGCATACATATTAGTAAAGATTCAGGGAGTAAAACTCCATCTTTTGTTTTCATCGAATGGAATTGTCTATCTGTGTTTGTGGTGCCTCGACTTTTCGTCACAAGAGCGATGCTAGCTGTTAGTTTGCTGTCGAGTGGTATGGTGATCAGAAACATTGCCAGATATTTTTTAATTGTGGCCATTCATTTATAACGAGGCTGAATGAGAGATTTCTGGTTACAGTTGGAATTAACTGAATAGAAGGGTCCTCGGCATGGCATCAACGTTGTCCTTGATCTTGAGCGAGAATCATTGCATAATGGGATCTCATACCCAAAACATTTTTTCAGACACTGTGCAATAGCATGAAATCCCGATGCCAAACTTACATTGATGCTACAGGGGGTGTCATACAAGGTATTAGTATACATTAGGTACCCTGACTTACTGACAGTGATGCAATTGTTTTTTAACCTTAGTGTAAACAACTGCTTAGTGTAAACAACTGCTTAGTGTAAACAACTGTTTAGTGTAAACAACTGCTTAGGTGACGGTCCTGACTTTGTTCACTTTTTAGAAAAAATACACAGTTGGGTCCGTAAATGGATCATATTTGTAAAATTACTAGTTTTGTGTATTTTAAATTCAGCACACGCCCATATGTTGCCGTGACCCGAAAGGGGAGCAACGAATAACAACACTGTTTACCTTCCACGCAAGTCGTAAAAGGCGACTAAGGAGGTTATGGGATAGAGTTGGCTTCCCCATCCCATATAGGGTCAGTGACCCAAAGCCATGCTGAAGTCGGATGTGTCGGGCCGAAAAGCGCGGATATCACAGCAATGATGTAAATCATGACACAACTCATTCCGTTCTCCGGACTACATCCTGCTACTCTGCAGGAGTGTGAAAACGAACGCAGAAGAAGACGAAGAAGAGAATAAATATAATTGGGGATTTTTAAAGTGTTATCATATCGGTCAATTTGTTATAAAAGGATGCGCAGTAATGGGATTTCACTGTAATAAGTATTATTATTAATTTTTCTTTTTATTCATCTTATTGTTAGGTACGAATCTTTCAACTGCGAGCGTTGTTGCAGTTTGGTAATATCAAAGTATCTCTTACACCGTATCTCTTCTCCATTGTGCAGTCATGAGTACTCATGGGAATGATCCTTCTAAAGTGACGTTATTTTGACTTCCTGTAATTTAATTGGTCACTGTGTTTATACTTTGTATCAGCAGCCCAAAAACAATCACGGGAAAAATCAAATTGAGCATTTTTAAAAGAATGATTCCCAATGAGTCCCTTGGCTGTATTGTCGAGAGCCACGCTTATACACTTTATTTTTTGTGTGTTTCATGGCCAAACAAAACCACAGTGGGGTTAGTGTCCCCACAACGTAAGTAAATTTTAAGTAGGAAGCCAGAGGACAATTTTTAAAATTCTTGAGACTAACGGGAATGGAATCAGTCCGTTCAACGGCACCAGATCGCCTAGCAACTATTGCACACGCGTTCTTACGTACTTGACTAACGGCATCTCCAATAAAAGATGCGATTTTGTCAAGACAATCACAGCGTGCACTCATAATCACCCGAACGGATCAATCGAGAAAGGACTATTACAACAACAACAAACATCCCGTACAGGTATTGAAATATCCTCAGTAACAACAAACATATAACATTTAATATCCGTATCCGTACAACGAAAGCAAGATCTTATCTAATCACGGGGTTTTTGTGTTGAATTCAGAACTCTCTAATCTACCCATCTAAAGCATTCAGTAGTTATTGCTAGTGACAATATCGATGACTCCATCATGTTTAATTGACGTAATATCGTAATAAATACTATAACAATTTCATTTTAATACCATAACATCTTCAAACTAATACGGATATTATGTTATGTGTTTGTTGTTACTGAGGATATTTCAATACCTGTACGGGATGTTTGTTGTTGTTGTAATAGTCCTTGTCTCGATTGGTCCGTTCGGGTGACTTTGTGTGCACGATTTGAATGGCTTGATGAAATCGCATCTTTTTTGGAGATGCGGTTAGTCAAGTACTGAAAAACGCGTGTGCAATTGTTGCTATGCGATTTGGTGCCGTAGAACGGACTGGTTCAATTCCCGTTAGTCTCAAGAATTATTTTTTTTAAATTGTCCTCTGGCTTCCTACTTAAATTTACTTGTATTAACATCTTCAAATGAGATCAGGGTACAAAGCCAGAGGAAGACCACGAAGAAGATAGGTAGAAAACGTCTGGGACATCTTGAAAAAAAAATGGTCATAGCACAGCCGAGGCGTCACATCTGGACTTGGAACACAAACTCGAGCTCCAATCACCCATACGCTTAACGGCTAGAGTGGATAGCAAACACCTGGGGAAAGACAATAGGCAACATAACATCATTGTATAGTAATTTGAGACTGTCAACATAACATCATTGTATAGTAATTTGAGACTGTCAACATAACATCATTGTATAGTAATTTGAGACTGTCAACATAACATCATTGTATAGTAATTTGAGACTGTCAACATAACATCATTGTATAGTAATTTGAGACTGTCAACATAACATCATTGTATAGTAATTTGAGACTGTCAACATAACATCATTGTATAGTAATTTGAGACTGTCAACATAACATCATTGTATAGTAATTTGAGACTGTCAACATAACATCATTGTATAGTAATTTGAGACTGTCAACATAACATCATTGTATAGTAATTTGAGACTGTCAACATAACATCATTGTATAGTAATTTGAGACTGTCAACATAACATCATTGTATAGTAATTTGAGACTGTCAACATAACATCATTGTATAGTAATTTGAGACTGTCAACATAACATCATTGTATAGTAATTTGAGACTGTCAACATAACATCATTGTATAGTAATTTGAGACTGTCAACAGATAGATGTACAGTGACGACGATGATGATGGTGGTGATGTGGGTGATATAGGATGATGATGGTGGTGATGTGGGTGATATAGGATGATGATTACGGACGATGATGGTGGTGATGTGGGTGATATAGGATGATGATTACGGACGATGATGATGGTGGTGATGTGGGTGATATAGGATGATGATTACGGACGATGATGATGGTGGTGATGTGGGTGATATAGGATGATGATTACGGACGATGATGGTGGTGATGTGGGTGATATAGGATGATGATTACGGACGATGATGGTGGTGATGTGGGTGATATAGGATGATGATTACGGACGATGATGGTGGTGATGTGGGTGATATAGGATGATGATTACGGACGATGATGGTGGTGATGTGGGTGATATAGGATGATGATTACGGACGATGATGGTGGTGATGTGGGTGATATAGGATGATGATGGTGGTGATGTGGGTGATATAGGATGATGATGGTGGTGATGTGGGTGATATAGGATGATGATGGTGGTGATGTGGGTGATATAGGATGATGATTACGGACGATGATGGTGGTGATGTGGGTGATATAGGATGATGATGGTGGTGATGTGGGTGATATAGGATGATGATGGTGGTGATGTGGGTGATATAGGATGATGATTACGGACGATGATGGTGGTGATGTGGGTGATATAGGATGATGATTACGGACGATGATGGTGGTGATGTGGGTGATATAGGATGATGATTACGGACGATGATGGTGGTGATGTGGGTGATATAGGATGATGATTACGGACGATGATGGTGGTGATGTGGGTGATATAGGATGATGATTACGGACGATGATGGTGATGATGTGGGTGATATAGGATGATGATTACGGACGATGATGGTGGTGATGTGGGTGATATAGGATGATGATTACGGACGATGATGGTGGTGATGTGGGTGATATAGGATGATGATTACGGACGATGATGGTGGTGATGATGTGGGTGATATAGGATGATGATTACGGACGATGATGGTGGTGATGTGGGTGATATAGGATGATGATTACGGACGATGATGGTGGTGATGTGGGTGATATTGGATGATGATTACGGAAGATGATGGTGGTGATGTGGGTGATATAGGATGATGATTACGGACGATGATGGTGGTGATGATGTGGGTGATATAGGATGATGATTACGGACGATGATGGTGGTGATGTGGGTGATATAGGATGATGATTACGGACGATGATGGTGGTGATGTGGGTGATATAGGATGATGATTACGGACGATGATGGTGGTGATGTGGGTGATATAGGATGATGATTACGGACGATGATGGTGGTGATGTGGGTGATATAGGATGATGATTACGGACGATGATGGTGGTGGTGATGTGGGTGATATAGGATGATGATTACGGACGATGATGGTGGTGATGTGGGTGATATAGGATGATGATTACGGATGATGATGGTGGTGATGTGGGTGATATAGGATGATGATTACGGACGATGATGGTGGTGATGATGTGGGTGATATAGGATGATGATTACGGACGATGATGGTGGTGATGATGTGGGTGATATAGGATGATGATTACGGACGATGATGGTGGTGATGATGTGGGTGATATAGGATGATGATTACGGACGATGATGATGGTGATGTGGGTGATATAGGATGATGATTACGGACGATGATGGTGGTGGTGATGTGGGTGATATAGGATGATGATTACGGACGATGATGGTGATGATGTGGGTGATATAGGATGATGATTACGGACGATGATGGTGGTGATGATGTGGGTGATATAGGATGATGATTACGGACGATGATGGTGGTGATGTGGGTGATATAGGATGATGATTACGGACGATGATGATGGTGGTGATGTGGGTGATATAGGATGATGATTACGGACGATGATGGTGGTGATGATGTGGGTGATATAGGATGATGATTACGGACGATGATGGTGGTGATGTTGGTGATATAGGATGATGATTACGGATGATGATGGTGGTGATGTTGGTGATATAGGATGATGATTACGGACGATGATGATGGTGATGTGGGTGATATAGGATGATGATTACGGACGATGATGGTGGTGATGTTGGTGATATAGGATGATGATTACGGACGATGATGGTGGTGATGTGGGTGATATAGGATGATGATTACGGACGATGATGGTGGTGATGATGTGGGTGATATAGGATGATGATTACGGACGATGATGGTGGTGATGATGTGGGTGATATAGTATGATGATTACGGACGATGATGATGGTGATGTGGGTGATATAGGATGATGATTACGGACGATGATGATGGTGATGTGGGTGATATAGGATGATGATTACGGATGATGGTGGTGGTGATGTGGGTGATATAGGATGATGATTACGGACGATGATGGTGGTGATGTGGGTGATATAGGATGATGATTACGGACGATGATGGTGGTGATGTGGGTGATATAGGATGATGATTACGGACGATGATGGTGGTGATGATGTGGGTGATATAGGATGATGATTACGGACGATGATGGTGGTGGTGATGTGGGTGATATAGGATGATGATTACGGACGATGATGATGGTGGTGATGTGGGTGATATAGGATGATGATTACGGACGATGATGGTGGTGATGTGGGTGATATAGGATGATGATTACGGACGATGATGGTGGTGATGTGGGTGATATAGGATGATGATTACGGACGATGATGGTGGTGATGTGGGTGATATAGGATGATGATTACGGACGATGATGGTGGTGATGTGGGTGATATAGGATGATGATTACGGACGATGATGGTGGTGATGTGGGTGATATAGGATGATGATTACGGACGATGATGGTGGTGATGTGGGTGATATAGGATGATGATTACGGACGATGATGGTGGTGATGTGGGTGATATAGGATGATGATTACGGACGATGATGGTGGTGATGTGGGTGATATAGGATGATGATTACGGACGATGATGGTGGTGATGTGGGTGATATAGGATGATGATTACGGACGATGATGATGGTGGTGATGTGGGTGATATAGGATGATGATTACGTACGATGATGGTGGTGATGTGGGTGATATAGGATGATGATTACGTACGATGATGGTGGTGATGTGGGTGATATAGGATGATGATTACGGACGATGATGATGGTGGTGATGTGGGTGATATAGGATGATGATTACGGACGATGATGGTGGTGATGTGGGTGATATAGGATGATGATTACGGACGATGATGGTGGTGATGATAAAATTGATGATGATTTTCAAATAATCCCATAAGCTATAAGCAGGTAACTCTTGACGGCCCATAGTCATTCTAACTTTTTAACAAAAGCACAGGTTCCTCTCAGTTTTCTGAGGAGACACTCATACTTTCAAAGAAGTGGTTTTTTATGGGGAATTTATTGATGCATGTTTAGCCCCAAAAGGAATGTACTGTAATGCACCAGTATCCCGCAATCACCACATCCAGCCATGAGTGGGACAACCGTCTCATCGTATTTGTAATGTACCAGTATCCCACAATCACCACATCCAACCATGAGTGTGACAACCATCTCATCGTATTTCTGTCAGATTTGTTGATTCATCGACAGTTAAGGCACATTCAGTATTCCCCGTCACCTAGAAGTCTGCCAGAAAAGGACAAAGGTGCAATGCCTGCTAGCCTGCGTCTCTTCGTCTTCCAGGGAGATATGTCATAGAAGACAAGAGTAAGAAACTCCCCCAACATTTGACATATTTTCAGTCTATATTCCTCAACATTTGACATATTTTCAGTCTATATTCCTCAACATTTGACATATTTTCAGTCTATATTCCTCAACATTTGACATATTTTCAGTCTATATTCCTCAACATTTGACATATTTTCAGTCTATATTCCTCAACATTTGACATATTTTCAGTCTATATTCCTCAACATTTGACATATTTTCAGTCTATATTCCTCAACATTTGACATATTTTCAGTCTATATTCCTCAACATTTGACATATTTTCAGTCTATATCCCTCAACATTTGACATATTTTCAGTCTATATTCCTCAACATTTGACATATTTTCAGTCTATATTCCTCAACATTTGACATATTTTCAGCCTATATTCCCCAACACTTGACACATTTTCAGCCTAAGCCTATCTCCCCTGACACTTGGCATATTTTCATCTCCCACAACATTTGACTTAGGTGTCTCTACCATGTGATTGTTCAAGGAAAAGCAAGTCACGAATGCTGTAGAGAGATTTACCACTGCTCCCGTATCTCTACACCAATTCGTCAATCTGTCCAGCTCCCCCTGTAGTTCCACAACGCACCCTTCTCTATTTTTACCCTGCTTATGTACCAGGATGTCATCGGCATAGAACATGCTTTGATTGATTGCTAGTCATATGTACTGAGTAAACATAGAAAAGCACAGGCGATAAAGGCTATCCTTGTGGCAGACCCGGACTAATAACCGAACTAAATACCGATATCCAGTTGCCACACTTAAGAACTACTATCATCTGCAGCAGGGCCGCACCAACCCACTGCACGACAAAGGGATTTACTGCAGAATTTAACAGTTGGTCCATCAAGACATCCAAGGACACCCTATTGTAAATATCCTCAAGATCTATTGCGACCGCACATATCTCCATGCGTGAATTGAACCCCTCAAAAACATCCCAAATATGGATGCATTCTGTCATGTCTTCTTTCCAGGGCAATACCCACCTAACAACGTTAACAAAGACTTATTTCTCTCAAGATTACACGATAACTCTTTCTGGTAACAGCAGAAATGTTGAAAAGAATACATGATTTTAAAAACAAATGTTATACACGAATAATGCGCATCAACTATAGAGAACATAATATCAATGTACATGTACGATACAAATGAATACCCTTGCATGTCAATAAGAATATCTTCTAACAATGGTGAAAAATCGCAAATATGTATGCTTTTATCAAGTGATGAGGCATGGTTTCCTTTCCAAGACTTACCTGCAGGTAACTGTTGAAGGTCATCGAATAATAGGGAGACAAAGGAAAGCATCGATTAATAGTATCCGAGAATAGACAGGATTAAGATTCACCACACTCAAACAAGGAACTTAGAACAGAGAGATATAGCGCGAGTTTTGTGTTGATATTTCCAGAATGACACCCCTACTACACTGAGTGGCTTATGGTTTTAATAATTATGACGATTATTTTCTTTTCCTGTTCCATTATATACATCTATGACGGTATTGATATTACTGGCACGTCCCAGACGGATTTGTCTCAATTCATCGACTTACTTTGACATTGTGTTCCAGTCATTAATTTTAGTTTCTCATATCTCTACTTCCGTAGATAAATGTGTTGACAAATAAAGCCTTCACTATTTACTTCTCCTGTTTCATCACATCCATATACTGCAATGTATCATGTCTAACAATGTTGCTAGCGAGCTGGGCACAATATTTTTTCCGGGGGGGGGGGGGTGTCTTCCTGGCTTAGTGGTTAAACCGTTAGATTTATACGCAAGAGATTTCGAGGGTCGAATCCTACCGCTTATTTATAAGGTGTATTTTTTCGGAGGTCCTCGTGAATTTTAGATTGCAGATACGGAGTTACGTGCTATGAGTGATATCCGCAGGTGGCTGCCGTTTCGCTGAGAGCGACGGAGTACACGTGGGGTAACACAAGCTAATGTATCATTTCCCAATTTTCGAGTATACTACAATTGTCTAATTGCCTTAAAGCCCTTAAAATGACAAGTAGGTATCTTTAAATGAACCTGAAAAGAAATCTTAGTTGAAATAGAGTTAGTTCTGAGAAACATCATATGTAGCGATGGCGAGGACTTCCGCTATAAAGCTCAGTATTTGATTCTCTTTACCCATGTCCTCATCGTCTTTGTTCTTCAGTTTCGCAATCACTCGCTAAAATATCATTTGGAGCACTCACTGTACTCCTCCTTCAACGGGGTTCATTTTATCTTGATTTTCCATAGTTCTGCTGCTGGTAGAGTTTTTTTTCCATCAAATTCTCAACTTCTCCTGTCTGATCCTCAGACATGTCCAGCTGTTCCTGCTTCCAGTTCGGTTGAACACAGATGATATAAGAACATCTAAATCAATGGTTGCCTTAAAGCAAACGTATCAAATCATTTTGCACAATATGTTCAAATGGTAGGCTAAAGGTGGTCAACTTGTTTGGAATGGGGAATCGAATTGATCATTTTTTCCTGTGGTATGAGACCCAAAAGTTTTATCTTTAATCATTTGCAACTCAAAGTAGTGTTTTCTGTGACATGGAACAAGAGTTTGTAGTACTTTTATATCAGTCTGGTGGACCTACGTGAAGAACTTTTATATCACCCTGGTGGGCCAGCATATAGTATTTTTATATCAGCCTGGTGGACCTGCATGAAGTACTTTTATATCAGCATTGTGGGCCAGTATATAGTATTTTTATATCAGCCTTGTGGACCTGCATGAAGTACTTTTATATCAGCAATCAGTCTGTTGGACCAGTATTTTGTACTTTTATATCAGCCTCGTTGACCATAAAAATAGTGTTCGGCTGACCGCATTTTGTTTGCGGTACGGATGTGGCCCAGCTTAGATATAAACTATATACTGCTGTTCTCTACACGTAGTCATGTTCAGAGAAACTTCTGAAGTCGTGTCGTTGTATCTTGTGCTGTCTTCACAGACAATGTGGTTCTCTACTCGTTGTGTCTTCTATTTTATTTTTCATAAAACACATGTCCTGAATCATACATTGAATCTTGAGTTGGAATTGAATCTTGAGTCGGATATTGAATCTTGAGTCAGACATTGAATCTTGATTCGGACATTGAATCTTGAGTCAGACATTGAATCTTAATTCGAACATTGAATCTTGAGTCAGACATTGAATCGTGAGTCAGACATTGAATCTTGAGACAGACATTAAATCTTGAGTCACATTGAATCTTGAGTCAGACATTGAATCTTTAGTCAGACATTGAATCTTGAGTCAGACATCGAATCTATCCAACTTGCTGCAGTGCACCAGTGATGTCTCAACCGCAAATACCCACCCAAAAACGATTCTCTATATAAAAATACACATTCAATATAAATAAAGGAATGAATGACATTTATATTTTATAGAAGATAGTATTATGAATAAATTATTGAGAGAACGGCATTCTGAAACAGAATGTGGGCAGGGGGATTTCCACACTGAATAAATTACCCTTTCCACAGCCGGTCCCAAATGAGATTTACTATCGCTAATCTGCTAGTCAGTCTGACGTTACCGTCTGCTAGTGTAGGCGTGAGAATCTTTTAAGACGTTTTAGGTGTGTTTTGTTTCACTATTACAGACGTAATGTTCCTGTTGCGCAAGTTGTAATTAGGTGCGCAGCACGAAAAAAAAGGGGACGGGTAAATAAAAGTTACCAAATATACAATTGTGTTTGTCTAAGAAAGTATTAGCATTTATTTTAGAGCGTGCACAAGACTAATCCCTGGCCAAACTAATCCCCTCATTATTTCACATTCAATGCAGACTAGCGTGTAGACACATAAGATGTTATTTGAAAACAATATTTCTCCATTTTATTGTAACTCTTCTTCTTCTTCTTCTTCTTCTTCTTCTTCCTTCTGCTTTTTCTGTCGTTTGCATAAAATATGTTTATATCTGTATTTTTTTGTCTCGTTAATCAACGTCACTGTCTTTTGTAGCCTATACATGGTTTCCATATAGCTTTGTAGCATATACATGGTTTCCATATATCTTTGTAATCTATACATGGTTTCCATATATCTTTGTAATCTATACATGGTTTCCATATAGCTTGGTAGTCTATACATGGTTTCCATATAGCTTTGACACTTTTGTTGTTTCTATGTGTCAGTATGTTTGTCTCTGTATCTCTTATTCCGGACATTCTTGAAGTATATGGTCTGTAGTCTGTCGTGCACATGGCTGTGTAATGTGTTGCTTGTTCACATGACTGTTTTTGTTTGTTTGTTTTGCGTTATAATAATCACCACAAAGATTCGTTCGATTTCCGCCTGGAGCATTGTGCTACCGTTATGCACCGTGTGGGTCCAGCACAGCCGATTTCAGCATGCCGTGACATTTTCGGTTGGGCTATCCTAGCCTGTGACAGTCTCCCTATCTGTCGCCAAGCTGCGAATGTGTATTGGCCCTACGCCGATACGGTTTGTCCTTCACGTCTATTTTTCACGAGGTGTTTCGCATCCTGGATGGTCACGTACCTGTGCCCGTGTCCATCGGGTACTGAACTTGTTCTCATCCGCGAACCTGGCTCCAGTTTAGGAAAAACTCGACAGAAGAGTTTCCCCGGATTCGTTTGCCCTCTTAACCGAGATATCACCCACGCCGTGAACCCTTCGTCCAAGTCTGAGTCTATACACAAGTTTAGGAGCGCCGGAGACTAGAAGTTTGTTCTCCAGCTGAACAAAACATGTTTCTTTTGAAATTTGTGCCTGTGCCCATCAGGTACTGAACCTTTTCTCTCCGCGAACATGACCCAGGTATAAGAAAAACTCGACAGTAGAGTTGGACCACGGCTAATTAGAAACGTGTCTCCAACTGACAATACTTTAGTTCCGATTTCCTTTAAACGTCTGACTTCTTGACACTTGTTGACAGTAGGAGAGAAGACTTCCTGAGTTCCTAACTTCCTGACTTCCTGACTTCCCTGACTTCCTGAGACTTGTTGACAGTAGGAGAGAGTCCCTGACTTCCTGACATTTGTTTACAGTAGGAGAGAGTCCCTGAATGCATGACACTTGTTGACAGTAGGAGAGAGTCCCTGACTTTGTTAGAACTGATTTCAATATAGCGTTTGTCTCTCTTTATTAGAACTGATTTGGTTGGTTGGTTGGTTGGTTGGTTGCTGATTCAGCGGTCCATGGGCTCATGCCCTTTGACCCATAATATGTTTTGTACTGGCATTATATTGCTGGGGAGTCTGTGGATTTTCGTCCCACCCCGGGCCAGAGCCAGAGAAAAACTATCACACTACTAGGAAGGAAGATTTCAAAATATGAACTGCTCCGAGCCACTGCAGCGAAGATAGGGTTCACTGTGCTCATTCCCAGCCACCAATTGACTACTGGTTATGCCGAACTTCTCTATTGATCCAGGCATGCAACCAAATGTTCACGTCAAAAGGATCGTCACGTCCTGAGTCAGTGTGCCTCTATGATGGACCTCAGCCATAGGAAAAACAGTGCTGTCAGTTTCCTCCTCCATATCTCTAGCAGCAAATCTCTAACTCTCTCCCAACCACAGAGAGTTATGTATATACATAAACAAATAAAGAAAAATAATACAACATGGCATAAAATATATTGTAACAAAAAATTAAAAGTATGAGAGTCATAATTGTATAGATGACATGCCATGAAGCTTCTATAATAGATAACCTCAATATAACGGCATGTCATCTACTTAGGTTTTTCTGTTGCATGGGTGGTTTGTCTAATGGGCCATTGGTGAGAGCCACAGACGCAAACCATGCGTATTAGAACTGATTTCAATATAGCGTTTGTCTCTCTTTGTTAGAACTGATTTCATTATAGCGTTTGTCAGTATTTATTAGAACTGATTTCCATATAGCGTTTGTCTTTATTTGTTAGAACTGATTTTAATATAGCGTTTGTTCCTCTTTGTTAGATCTGATTTCAATATACTGTTTGTCTCTCTTTCTTTGAACTTATTTCAATATACGGTTTGTCTCTTTTTGTTAGAACTGATTTTAATATACCGTTTGTCTCTGTTATTTACAACTGATTTCAATATACCGATTGTCTCTCTTTCTTACAACTGATTTCAAAATACCGATTGTCTCTCTTTGTTAGAACTGATTTCATTATGTCGTTTTTCTCTCTTAATTAGAACTGATTTCAATATACCGATTGTCTCTCTTTGTTAGAACTGATTTCAATATACCGATTGTCTCTCTTTGTTAGAACTGATTTCATTATGTCGTTTTTCTCTCTTAATTAGAACTGATTTCAATATACCGATTGTCTCTCTTTGTTAGAACTGATTTCAATATACCGTTTGTCTCTCTTTGTTAGAACTGATTTCAATATACCGTTTGTTTCTCTTTCTTAGAACGGATTTCAATATACCGTTTGTCTCTCTTTGTTAGAACTGATTTCAATATAGCATTTGTGTCTCGTTGTTAATGACAACTGATTTCGATATACTGTTTGTCTCTCTTACTTAGAAATGATTTCAATATACCGTTTGTCTCTCTTTGCTAGAACTGATTTCAATATAGCATTTGTCTCTCGTTGTTAATTACAACTGATCTCGATATACTGTTTGTCTCTCTTAGTTATAACTGATTTCAATATACCGTTTGTCTCTCTTTGTTAGAACTGATTTCAATATACCGTTTGTCTCTCTTTGTTATAACTGATTTCAATATACGGTTTGTCTCTCTTTGTTAGAACTGATTTCAATTTAGCGTTTATCTCTCTTTGTTAGAACTGATTTCATATAGCGTTTGTCTCTCTTTGTTAGAACTGATTTCAATATACTTTTTATCTCTTTGTTAGACCTGATTTCAATATACCGTTTGTCTCTCTTTGTTAGAACTTGTTTTAATATACCGTTTGTCACTCTTAGCTACAACTGATTTTAATATACCGTTTTTCTCTCTTTGTTAGAACTGTTTTGAATATACTGTTTGTCTCTCTTTGTCAGAACTGATTTCAATATACCGATTGTCTCTCTTTGTTAGAACTGATTTCAATATATCGTGTGTATCTCTTAGTTAGATATCATTTCAGTATACCGTTTGTCTCTTTTTGTTAGAACTGATTTCAATGTACTGTTTGTCTCTCTCAGTTATAACTGATTTCAATATACCGTGTGTCTCTCTTTGTTAGAACTGATTTCAAAATACGGTTTGTTTCTCTTTGTTAGAACTGATTTTAATATACCGTTTGTATCTCTTTGTTAGAACTGATTTCAATATAGCATGTGTCTCTCTTTGTAAGAACTGTTTTCAATAAAGCGTTTGTCTCTCTTTGTTAGAACTTATTTCAATATATCGTTTGTCTCTATTTGTTAGAACTGATTTCAATATACCGTTTGTCTCTCTCTTTTTTAGAACTGTTTTCAATATAGCATGTGTCTCTCTTTGTTAGAACTGAATTCAATATAGTATTTGTCTCTCTTTGTTAGAACTGATTTCAATATACCGTTTGTCTCTCTTTGATACAACTGATTTCAATATTCTTTTTGTCTCTCTTTGTTAGAACTGATTTGAATATAGCGTTTGTCTCTCTTTGTTAGAATTGTTTTCAATATATCGTTTGTCTCTCTTTGTTACAACTGATTTTAATATACCATTTGTCTCTCTCTTTTTTTAGAACTGTTTTCAATATAGCATGTGTCTCTCTTTGTTAGAACTGAATTCAATATAGTGTTTGTCTCTCTTAGTTAGGACTGATTTCAATATAGTGTTTGTCTCTCTTTGTTAGGTCTGATTTCAATATACCGTTTGTCTCTCTTTGTTAGAACTGATTTCAATATACTGTTTGTCTCTCTTAGTTAGGTCTGATTTCAATATACCGTTTGTCTCTCTTTGTTAGAACTGATTTCAATAGACCGTTTGTCTCTCTATATTACAAAGGATTTCAATATACTTTTTGTCTCTCTTAGCAAGAACTGATTTCAATATAGAGTTTGTCTCTCATTATTAGAACTGATTTCAATATAGCGTTTCTCTCTCTTTCTTAGAACTGATTTCAATATAGCGTTTGTCTCTCTTTGATACAACTGATTTCAATATAGCGTTTGTCTCTCTTAGTTAGGTCTGATTTCAATATACCGTTTGTCTCTCTTTGTCAGAACTGCTTTCAATAAACCGTTTGTCTCTCTATAATACAACGGATTTCAATATACTTTTTGTCTCTCTTAGCAAGATTTAATTTCAATATAGCGTTTGTCTCTCATTATTAGAACTGATTTCAATATAGCGTTTGTCTGTTTCTTAGAACTGATTTCAATATAGCATTTACCTCTCTTTGTTAGAACTGATTTCAATCTAGCGTTTGTCTCTCTTAATTAGAACTGATTTCAATATAGCATTTGTCTCTCTTTTTTAGAACTGATTTCAATATACCGTTTGTTTCTCTTTGTTAGAACTGATTTTAATATACCGTTTGTCTCTCTTTGTTACATCTGATTTCAATACACCGTTTGTCTCTCTATGTTAGAACTGATTTCAATATACCGTTTGTCTCTTTTTGTTATAACTGATTTCAATATAACGTTTGTCTCTTTTTCTTATAACTTCTTTCAATATACAGTTTGTCTCTCTTTGTTAGAATTGATTTGAATATAACGTGTGTCTCTCTTAGTTAGAACTGATTTCAATATACCGTTTCTCTCTCTTTTTTAGAACTGATTTTAATATACTGTTTGTCTCTCTTTGTTAGAATTGATTTCAATATACCGTTTCTCTCTCTTTGTTATAACTGATTCCAGTATACCATTTGTCTCTCTTTGTTAGAACTGATTTTAATATACCTTGTGTCTCTCTTTGTTAGAACTTTATTTCAATATAGCGTTTGTCTCTCTTTGTTACAACTGATTTCAAAATATCGTTTATCTCGCTTAGATAGAACTGATTTCAGTATACCGTTTGTCTCTCCTTGTTAGAACTGATTTCAATATACCGTTTGTCTCTCTTTGTTAGAACTGATTTTAATATACCTTTTATCTCTCTGTGTTGGATCTGATTTCAATATACTTTTTGTCTCTCTTAGCAAGAACTGATGTTAATATACCGTTTCTCTCTTTGTTAGAACTGATTTCAATATACCGTTTGTCTCTTTTTGTTAGAACTTGTTTTAATTCTTTTAATATACCGTTTGTCACTCTTAGCTACAACTGATTTTAATATACCGTATTTCTCTCTTTGTTAGAACTGTTTTGAATATACTGTTTGTCTCTCTTTGTCAGAACTGCTTTCAATATACCGTTTGTCTCTCTTTGTTAGAACTGATTTGAATATAACGTGTGTCTCTCTTTATTAGAACTGACTTCAATATAGCTTTTGTATCTCTTTGTTAGAACTGATTTCAATATACCGTTTGTCTCTCTTTGTTACAGTTCATTTTAATATATTGTTTTTCTCTCTTTGTTAGAATTGATTTTAATATACCGTTTCTCTCTCTTAGAACTTTTTTCAATATACCGTTTGTCTCTCTTTGTTACAGCTGATTTTAATATACCGTTTGTCTCTCTCTTTTTTAGAACTGTTTTCAATATAGCACGTGTCTCTCTTTGTTAGAACTGAATTCAATATAGTGTTTGTCTCTTTTTGTTAGAACTGATTTCAATATACCGTTTGTCTCTCTTTGTTACAACTGATTTCAATATAGCGTTTGTCTCTCTTTGTTACAACTGATTTTAATATACCATTTGTCTCTCTCTTTTTTTTTAGAACTGTTTTCAATATAGCATGTGTCTCTCTTTGTTAGAACTGAATTCAATATAGTGTTTGTCTATCTTTGTTAGAACTGATTTCAATATACCGTTTGTCTCTTTTGTTACAACTGATTTCAATATAGCGTTTGTCTCTCTTTGATACAACTGATTTCAATATAATCTTTGTCTCTCTTAGTTAGGACTGATTTCAATATATTGTTTGTCTCTCTTAGTTAGGTCTGATTTTAACATACCGTTTTTCTCTCTTTGTTAGAACTGTTTTGAATATACTGATTGTCTCTCTTTGTCATAACTGATTTCAATATACCGATTGTCTCTCTTTGTTAGTACTGATTTCAATATACCGTGTTTATCTCTTAGTTAGATCTCATTTCAGTATACCGTTTGTCTCTCTTAGTTAGAACTTTTTTCAATATACCATTTGTCTCTCTTTGTTAGAACTGATTTCAATATAGCGTTTGTCTCTCTTTGTCAGAGTTGTTTTCAATATAGCGTTTGTCTATCTTTGTTAAAACTGATTTTAATATACCGTTTGTCTCTCTTTGTTAGAACTATTTTCAATATAGCATGTGTCTCTCTTTGTTAGAGCTGATTTCAATATAGCGTTTGTCTCTCTTTGTTAGAACTATTTTCAATATAGCATGTGTCTCTCTTTGTTAGAGCTGATTTCAATATAGCGTTTGTCTCTCTTTGTTAGAACTGATGTCAATATAGTGTTTGTCTCTCTTTGTTACAACTAATTTCAATATAACGTTTGTCTCTCTTTGTTAGAACTGATTTCAATATAGCGTTTGTCTCTCTTCATTAGAACTGATTTCAATATACCGTTTGTCTCTTTTTGTTATAACTGATTTCAATATAACGTTTGTCTCTCTTTGTTAGAACTGATTTCAATATACCGTTTGTCTCTCTTTGTTACAACTGATTTCAATATACCGTTTGTCTCTCTTTGTTAGAACTGATTTCAATAGACCGTTTGTCTCTCTATATTACAAAGGATTTCAATATACTTTTTGTCTCTCTTAGCAAGAACTGATTTCAATATAGAGTTTGTCTCTCATTATTAGAACTGATTTCAATATAGCGTTTCTCTCTCTTTCTTAGAACTGATTTCAATATAGCGTTTGTCTCTCTTTGATACAACTGATTTCAATATAGCGTTTGTCTCTCTTAGTTAGGTCTGATTTCAATATACCGTTTGTCTCTCTTTGTCAGAACTGCTTTCAATAAACCGTTTGTCTCTCTATAATACAACGGATTTCAATATACTTTTTGTCTCTCTTAGCAAGATTTAATTTCAATATAGCGTTTGTCTCTCATTATTAGAACTGATTTCAATATAGCGTTTGTCTGTTTCTTAGAACTGATTTCAATATAGCATTTACCTCTCTTTGTTAGAACTGATTTCAATCTAGCGTTTGTCTCTCTTAATTAGAACTGATTTCAATATAGCATTTGTCTCTCTTTTTTAGAACTGATTTCAATATACCGTTTGTTTCTCTTTGTTAGAACTGATTTTAATATACCGTTTGTCTCTCTTTGTTACATCTGATTTCAATACACCGTTTGTCTCTCTATGTTAGAACTGATTTCAATATACCGTTTGTCTCTTTTTGTTATAACTGATTTCAATATAACGTTTGTCTCTTTTTCTTATAACTTCTTTCAATATACAGTTTGTCTCTCTTTGTTAGAATTGATTTGAATATAACGTGTGTCTCTCTTAGTTAGAACTGATTTCAATATACCGTTTCTCTCTCTTTTTTAGAACTGATTTTAATATACTGTTTGTCTCTCTTTGTTAGAATTGATTTCAATATACCGTTTCTCTCTCTTTGTTATAACTGATTCCAGTATACCATTTGTCTCTCTTTGTTAGAACTGATTTTAATATACCTTGTGTCTCTCTTTGTTAGAACTTTATTTCAATATAGCGTTTGTCTCTCTTTGTTACAACTGATTTCAAAATATCGTTTATCTCGCTTAGATAGAACTGATTTCAGTATACCGTTTGTCTCTCCTTGTTAGAACTGATTTCAATATACCGTTTGTCTCTCTTTGTTAGAACTGATTTTAATATACCTTTTATCTCTCTGTGTTGGATCTGATTTCAATATACTTTTTGTCTCTCTTAGCAAGAACTGATGTTAATATACCGTTTCTCTCTTTGTTAGAACTGATTTCAATATACCGTTTGTCTCTTTTTGTTAGAACTTGTTTTAATTCTTTTAATATACCGTTTGTCACTCTTAGCTACAACTGATTTTAATATACCGTATTTCTCTCTTTGTTAGAACTGTTTTGAATATACTGTTTGTCTCTCTTTGTCAGAACTGCTTTCAATATACCGTTTGTCTCTCTTTGTTAGAACTGATTTGAATATAACGTGTGTCTCTCTTTATTAGAACTGACTTCAATATAGCTTTTGTATCTCTTTGTTAGAACTGATTTCAATATACCGTTTGTCTCTCTTTGTTACAGTTCATTTTAATATATTGTTTTTCTCTCTTTGTTAGAATTGATTTTAATATACCGTTTCTCTCTCTTAGAACTTTTTTCAATATACCGTTTGTCTCTCTTTGTTACAGCTGATTTTAATATACCGTTTGTCTCTCTCTTTTTTAGAACTGTTTTCAATATAGCACGTGTCTCTCTTTGTTAGAACTGAATTCAATATAGTGTTTGTCTCTTTTTGTTAGAACTGATTTCAATATACCGTTTGTCTCTCTTTGTTACAACTGATTTCAATATAGCGTTTGTCTCTCTTTGTTACAACTGATTTTAATATACCATTTGTCTCTCTCTTTTTTTTTAGAACTGTTTTCAATATAGCATGTGTCTCTCTTTGTTAGAACTGAATTCAATATAGTGTTTGTCTATCTTTGTTAGAACTGATTTCAATATACCGTTTGTCTCTTTTGTTACAACTGATTTCAATATAGCGTTTGTCTCTCTTTGATACAACTGATTTCAATATAATCTTTGTCTCTCTTAGTTAGGACTGATTTCAATATATTGTTTGTCTCTCTTAGTTAGGTCTGATTTTAACATACCGTTTTTCTCTCTTTGTTAGAACTGTTTTGAATATACTGATTGTCTCTCTTTGTCATAACTGATTTCAATATACCGATTGTCTCTCTTTGTTAGTACTGATTTCAATATACCGTGTTTATCTCTTAGTTAGATCTCATTTCAGTATACCGTTTGTCTCTCTTAGTTAGAACTTTTTTCAATATACCATTTGTCTCTCTTTGTTAGAACTGATTTCAATATAGCGTTTGTCTCTCTTTGTCAGAGTTGTTTTCAATATAGCGTTTGTCTATCTTTGTTAAAACTGATTTTAATATACCGTTTGTCTCTCTTTGTTAGAACTATTTTCAATATAGCATGTGTCTCTCTTTGTTAGAGCTGATTTCAATATAGCGTTTGTCTCTCTTTGTTAGAACTATTTTCAATATAGCATGTGTCTCTCTTTGTTAGAGCTGATTTCAATATAGCGTTTGTCTCTCTTTGTTAGAACTGATGTCAATATAGTGTTTGTCTCTCTTTGTTACAACTAATTTCAATATAACGTTTGTCTCTCTTTGTTAGAACTGATTTCAATATAGCGTTTGTCTCTCTTCATTAGAACTGATTTCAATATACCGTTTGTCTCTTTTTGTTATAACTGATTTCAATATAACGTTTGTCTCTCTTTGTTAGAACTGATTTCAATATACCGTTTGTCTCTCTTTGTTACAACTGATTTCAATATTGCGTTTGTCGCTCTTTGTTAGAACTGATTTTAATATAACGTGTGTCTCTCTTAGTTAGAACTGATTTCAATATACCGTTTCTCTCTCTTTTTTAGAACTGATTTTAATATACTGTTTGTCTCTCTTTGTTAGAATTGATTTCAATATACCGTTTGTCTCTCTTTGTTATAACTGATTCCAGTATACCGTAGTTCTCTCTTTGTTAGAACTGATTTTAATATACCGTGTGTCTCTCTGTGTTCGAACTTTATTTCAATATAGCGTTTGTCTCTCTTTGTTACAACTGATTTCAAAATATCGTTTATCTCGCTTAGATAGAACTGATTTCAGTATACCGTTTGTCTCTCCTTGTTAGAACTGATTTTTATATACCGTTTGTCTCTCTTTGTTAGAACTGATTTTAATATACCTTTTATCTCTCTGTGTTGGATCTGATTTCAATATACTTTTTGTCTCTCTTAGCAAGAACTAATGTTAATATACCGTTTCTCTCTTTGTTAGAACTGATTTCAATATACCGTTTGTCTCTTTTTGTTAGAACTTGTTTTAATTCTTTTAATATACCGTTTGTCACTCTTAGCTACAACTGATTTTAATATACCGTATTTCTCTCTTTGTTAGAACTGTTTTGAATATACTGTTTGTCTCTCTTTGTCAGAACTGCTTTCAATATACCGATTGTCTCTCTTTGTTAGAACTGATTTTACTATACCGTTTGTCTCTTTTAGTTAGAACTGATTTCAATATATATTTTATCTCTTTTTGATAGAACTGATTTCAATATAGCGTTTGTCTCTCTTTATTAGAACTGACTTCAATATAGCTTTTGTATCTCTCTGTTAGAACTGATTTCAATATACCGTTTGTCTCTCTTTGTTACAACTGATTTCAATATAGCGTTTGTCTCTCTTTGATACAACTGATTTCAATATACCGTTTGTCTCTCTTTGTTAGAACTGATTTTAATATACCGTTTCTCTCTCTTAGAACTTTTTTCAATATACCGTTTGTCTCTCTTTGTTAGAACTGATTTGAATATACCGTTTGTCTCTCTCTCTTTTTAGAACTGATTTCAATATACCGTTTGTCTCTCTTTGTTACATCTGATTTCAATATAGCGTTTGTCTCTCTTTGTTACAACTGATTTCAATATACTGTTTGTCTTTCTTAGTTAGGTCTGATTTCAATATACCGTTTGTCTCTCTTTGTTACAACTGATTTCAATATACTTTTTGTCTCTCTTAGCAATAACTTATTTCAATATAGCGTTTTTCTGTCTTTATTAGAACTGATTTCAATAAAGCGTTGATCTCTCTTTCTTAGAACTGATTTCAATATAGCATTTACCTCTCTTTGTTAGAACTGATTTTAATATACCGTTTGTATGTCTTTGTTAGAACTGATTTCACTATAGCGTTTGTCTCTCTTTGATAGAATTATTTTCAATGTAGCGTTTGTCTCTCTTTGTTACAACTGATTGAATATACCGTTTATCTCTCTTTGTTAGAACTGTTTTCAATAAAGCGTTCGTCTCCCTTGGTTAGAACTTATTTCAATATATCGTTTGTCTCTCTTTGCTAGAACTGATTTCAATATAGCACGTGTCTCTCTTTAGTAGTACTGATTTCAATATAGTGTTTGTCTCTCTTTCGTAGAACTGATTTCAATATACCGTTTGTCTCTCTTTGTTACAACTTATTTCAATATAGCGTTTGTCTCTCTTTGTTACAACTAATTTCAATATACTGTTTGTCTCTCTTAATTAGAACTGATTTCAATATAACGTCTGTCTCTTTTTTTAGAACTGATTTCAATATAACGTTTGTCTCTCTTTGTTAGAACTGATTTCAATATACCGTTTGTCTCTCTTTCTTAGAACTGATTTCAATATAGCATTTACCTCTCTTGGTTAGAACTGATTTCAATATAGCGTTTGTCTCTCTTAATTAGAACTGATTTCAATATAGCGTTTGTCTCTCTTTGTTAGAACTAATTTTAATATACCGTTTGTCTCTCTTTGTTAGAACTGATTTCAGTAAAGCGTTTTTCTCTCTTTCTTAGAACTTATTTCAATATATCGTTTGTCTCTCTTTGTTACAACTTATTTCAATATAGCGTTTGTCTCACTTTGTTACAACTTATTTCACTATAGAGTTTGTCTCTCTTTGTTACAACTAATTTTAATATAATGTTTGTCTCTCTTAAGTAGAACTGATTTCAATATACCGTTTGTCTCTTTTTGTTAAAAGTGATTTCAATATAACGTTTGTCTCGCTTTGTTAGAACTGATTTCCATATATCACGTGTCTCTCTTTAGTAGTACTGATTTCAATAAAGTGTTTCTCTCTATTTGTTAGAACTGATTTCAATATACCGTTTGTATCTCTTTGTTAGAACTGATTTTAATATACTTTTCTCTCTCTTAGAATTTTTTTCAATATACCGTTTGTCTCTCTTTGTTAGAACTGATTTGAATATACCGTTTGTCTCTCCTTGTTACAACTGATTTCAATATAGCGTTTGTCTCTCTTTGATACAACTGATTTCAATATACCGTTTGTCTCTCTTTGTTAGGTCTGATTTCAATATAGTGTTTGTCTCTCTTTGTTACAACTGATTTCAATATACTGTTTGTCTCTCTTTGTTAGGTCTGATTTCACTATAGTGTTTGTCTCTCTTTGTTACAACTGATTTCAATATACTGTTTGTCTCTCTTAGTTAGGTCTGATTTCAATATACCGTTTGTCTCTCTTTGTTGGAACTGATTTCAATATACCGTTTGTCTCTCTTTATTACAACGGATTTTAATATACTTTTTGTCTCTCTCAGCAAGAACTGATTTCAATATAGCGTTTGTCTCTCTTTCTTACAACTGATTTCAATATACTGTTTGTCTCTCTTAGTTAGGTCTGATTTCAATATACCGTTTGTCTCTCTTTGTTGGAACTGATTTCAATATACCGTTTGTCTCTCTCTATTACAACGGATTTTAATATACTTTTTGTCTCTCTCAGCAAGAACTGATTTTAATATAGCGTTTGTCTCTCATTATTAGAACTGATTTAATTATAGCGTTTGTCTCTCTTTCATAGAACTGATTTCAATATAGCATTTACCTCTCTTTGTTAGAACTGATTTCAATATAGCGTTTGTCTCTCTTAATTAGAACTGATTTCAATATAGCGTTTGTCTCTCTTTGTTACAACTAATTTCAATATACCGTTTGTCTCTCTTAATTGGAACTGATTTCAATATACCGTTTGTCTCTTTTTGTTAGAACTGATTTCAATATAACGTTTGTCTCTCTTTGTTACAACTAATTTCAATATACCGTTTGTCTCTCTTAATTGGAACTGATTTCAATATACCGTTTGTCTCTTTTTGTTAGAACTGATTTCAATATAACGTTTGTCTCTCTTTGTTACAACTAATTTCAATATACCGTTTGTCTCTCTTAATTGGAACTGATTTCAATATACCGTTTGTCTCTTTTTGTTAGAACTGATTTCAATATACCGTTTGTCTCTCTTTGTTAGAACTGATTTTAATATACCTTTTATCTCTGTGTGTTAGATCTGATTTCAATATACCGTTTGTCTCTCTTTGTTAGAACGTGTTTTGATATACCGTTTGTCACTCTTAGCTACAACTGATTTTAATATACCGTTTTTCTCTCTTTGTTAGAACTGTTTTGAGTATAATGTTTGTCTCTCTTTGTCAGAACTGATGTCAATATACCGATTGTCTCTCTTTGTTAGAACTGATTTCAATATACCGTGTGTATCTCTTAGTTAGATCTCATTTCAGTATACCGTTTGTCTCTTTTTGTTAGAACTGATTTCATTATACCGTTTGTCTCTCTTTGTTAGAACTGATTTTACTATACCGTTTGTCTCTCTTAGTTAGAACTGATTTCAATATACGGTTTGTCTCTCTTTGAGACAATTGATTTCAATATAACGTTTGTCTTTCTTTATTAGAACTGATTTCAATATAGCGCTTGTCTCTCTTTATTATAAATGTTTTCAATATACCGTTTGTCTCTCTTAGTTAGAACCTATTTCAATATAGTGTGTGTCTCTCTTTGTTATAACTGATTTCAATATTCCGTTTGTCACCCTTTATTAGAACTGATTTTAATATACCGACGATTGTCTCTCTTTGTTAGAACTGATTTCAATAAAGCTTGTGTCTCTCTTTGTTAGAACTGATTTCAATAAAGCTTGTGTCTCTCTTTGTTAGAACTGATTTCAATATACCGTTTGTCTGTCTTTGTTAGAACTGATTTCAACATAGCATTTGTCTCTCTTTGTTAGAACTGATTTCAACATAGCATTTGTCTCTCTTTGTTAGAACATTTCAATATAGCTCTTGTCTCTCTTTGTTAGAACTGATTTCAACATAGCGTTTGACTCCGTTGACCCACAATTGATTGAGTCAGCCATCACCCCCAAACCTCCGTATTTGCTTCTTACAAAATGCCTGGCAGATATTATCATTTTTAATCTTCGCTTATTTTTTGAGCACATGCTGCACACGTACCCTCGCACAGACAATTATTAGCTTCTATCTCCTGGATAGATATGGATACATATGGATACATATAGTATTGATATATGTATAGAAAGGCATAAAATATATGCATTATTAATCTGTTGTACCGTTTACTTGTGCAGTAATCATCAAATATTTAGTATAAAATGTTAGATATTGTAAACTTGTTTAAATACGCTTAGAAGAAACATAGACACAATGTGTCGGGAAATCCAAATATGGAGGTATTTACGGTATATTTTCTTGTAATTCTGATCCTTTTTAACGGTTCTCTAGTTACATCCACAACACTAGTGAAGGCGACTACCTTGGATTTGCACAAGTTCCTATCGTCACTTTTGACTAACCGTATCCGTCTGGAGTTTAGGAGACATGTTCGCTAAAACGTTAAAATGAACTAGTCTCAGATTTGTGTGAAATCTATTTTTGGTTGGCTTGACTATTTTTGACATGCAATTTCAAATATGTAAATAGCGACCAATTAAAAGTCCAACAATAGTCATAAACGTAACAAACAGGGTCCAAATTAATTCAACTAGGAGATTATATAGTCAAGAGCCACGCTTTATGTGTCCCTGTTGACCCTCTTCCAAGTCACTTCACCAGGCAGTCCAGAATCGTTTCCCCTTTGTTTACGTCTGTCTCTCTCCCAGGATGTGCTAGACATTGTTGTGATTATCTATATACTAGAACTCCACAACATGTGTACAACAACAAAAATACACGCTAATCTCTCCCCCCCCCCCCCCCCCCCATTTCCAATAGGGAGACAGGGAGACACGAACTCACTCACAAATTATATATTGGTTAGGTTTATATCGAACATTACGGATGGACTAGACCTTGAACCTGGAACTAGGTCAGAAGAATAATGGCTGATCTAATTCCGTTATCTCTAGATGACGTCAGAACTACCTGGAAGAAAATGTAGAAAGAAGGGATTGGGGATTATGTACGCACATTCAAGGTATTCCCAGTATTGATATTACGAACAGGTGTTTGTGAATTAAACCGTTGTATTTGTTTTCTGGCAGAATACGTCCAGGGCGTAGGAATTTTCTCAGACAGTGGGAGTGGAGGGGTTACTAAACAACGAAGCTAGTCATCACATTATTGTGGGGGTTTTAATGATTATTTTTGTGTAGATAGGCCTATTCATCGCAAGGAATGGGGAGTTAACATCATTGTTTGCAGATACTCATCGGAAATTGGAGGAGGGTAAATTGTTTGTAGATATTTATTGGAAGGGGGTAAAATTGTTTGTAGATATTTATTGGAAGGGGGTAAAATTGTTTGTAGATATTTATTGGAAGGGGGTAAAATTGTTTGTAGATATTAAACAGCAATTGTTTTTAAACAATGATTTACAAAGATAGGTAGGTAACATTTTTTGTAGATATTGATCAGAAAAGAGGAGGATGTAACATTGTTTGTAGAATTTGATTTAAAAAATAGGAGGAGGGAACATTGTTTGTAGATATTCTTCGGAAAGGAGGGAAAGTTTGAGGGAAATTTTGTTTCCATCCCGATACTAAATAAGATGTACTATTTTTCTAAATGTAAGAATGGTGGTGGTTGGGGATTTTTGAACCACTAATCTCATCTTCTATAGACCTGCATATGTCTGTATGTATTTTTGAACCACTAATCTCATCTTCTATAGACCTGCATATGTCTGTATGTATTATATATGTTATATGTCCACATTTTTATATATTTTCTGTTGTTGTGGTATTTTATTTTAATTTAAGTTTGAATTGCCTTTCTATCATTCCATCTCCAATATGGAACAATCTCAAGGATTCACCCAATATTATACTCAATATTTGAAAAAGCAGAAAACTATGAAAAGATATGGGTATTGTCTCTACAAGTGTTTATATATGTGTGGTTGAAGACACGATCTGGGGCACATTTTAAAACGTATGAGTTTGTATGTGCATGAATAAAATTGCGATCTCTTTTGATAATAAGTTGGCAAATATGAAAAAGTACGAGTTTTTATGTGGGTGGTTGAAGACAATGTGAGGCAAATTTGAAAACAAGAGTTTGAATGTTTGTGGTTGAAGGGGCAACGTGAAGCAAATTTGAAGACACGCTATACACGCTATTTGAATACAAGGCATTATTCCTACTCTTTTTTAATGATATCCCCGTTTCTTACTCTATCTAGTTTGGTGACCATAGCTGCTTTTCTCAAACACTTCATCTCACATGTGATGATTTTTCTCTGCTGCGAGGTTGTTAAAGACCATGTTTGACACTGGTAACAAAGTGTTCGTTTGAAAATTGTAGATACTGTCTATCTCATTATGTCCATATTGCTTTGGATGCGGGAGTAATGGTGAAAGTTTGTCACTGCGTTTGCTTTCTGGCATCTTGATTCTATTTCTCTATTTAGTTTCCCATTTTCTGAAAAAACACTTTCCAAATATTTGAATTCTCTTGTTTGTTTCACTACTGAATCTTTTATTGTAATACCTATTGTTGTTGATGACGTTGAATTTCATAACTTTCGTCTTTTGTATGTTTTCATCACGAATCAGAGGGGGTAATGCTAGAGTTTATGAGAGTGGTGGGGCGGGTTGGGCGTAATTTTACATCTAATTCTAACCCCTACCAAACCTCCTAAACTCTATATGTCTGTGTGTCAAGGGAGTCACATACTGTGTTCTTCTTATTTTCTATTTACAGTTTCATTCGGATATGACATCACAAAATACGAAACAATTATGATCGGACTATTATTTAAAAACTATGAAAGCTATAAAAATTGGTAAGCGCGCGTTCGAGACAAGAACCCACAGAATTCCTATTCTTCGGGACCCAGAAATACACGTTATGAAACGGATCTATTTAAACAACGTGTATCTTTAGTATCCATGACGTTAATTGATAAAGGTAGCACATTCATGTATTAATACACATATTCTAACGCTGTGTTTTTCTCTCCTCAGGTCATCCATTTGATGTCTACTAACTCGATCCACTTTCTAGATTCAATCATCTGCCAAGTGAGATCAGGAACAGAAATGTAGGAGAAAAATAACAAACAATAATCCAAATAACTTATTAACGAAAAGAGTTATTAACGAGATTCTTCTGATTCTTCTTTCGTTCACTTGAAGAATGTCTATGTATTAACGAGATGAGATCGCACATTAAAGAGAGGCTACGAGTAGGAAATTATTTCATTTACTTGTTCCGGTATCACATATCGAACTTATGGACTCAGAATGCTGCACGGCATTGGAATTCCATAGAATAGGAATTTCCATCAGCGAATTCTGAAAATATATTAAAACAATTCTACTTTCGTTCATTTTGTTTATGCATGTGACAGCCTGATTGATATGGCACGCCTTTTGGCTGGTTCTTTCCGTCTTCAGTACATGTACTTGCTAGGACAGAGTATGGTCTAGCTCGATTAAACGACGGCATGACCTAAGTTTCCAGACTCTATTGGCTGGACTAAGCCCAATCTCCGCGGCAAGGATCTGGTTTCGGTGGATATTTAAAACAATAATTATTTTTCTGTTAGTTGTTTTAATAATGTGAAGACTTTGCAACAGTCCTAGTCTCAAACGTGGTCACGGTTTTGAGCAAAACAATTACTACTAGTAGTATTTTTTCTATATTCAGCACACAAAATAACGAACGGTATAGTTGTCATACTTTATGACTCACCGATGGTTCACTGTCTGCAGAAACTAAGTAAACAACCTAGCACAGACCAGATTTTTCTGCAATCCTCGTCCTCAATATTTATTCTATCTTTTACAATGTTAACTGACGCCATGTTCGGGAGATCTGAGTTTATCAAAATTGTATATACTCTGGGAATATTCATAATGATGTGCAACATAATACCTCCAGTTCCTGTAAGATGTAGCGGACACAATGTTATCCCTTTCTCTAACATAAACAAGACACTCCGTGATAAAATGAGAAGTCACACGTTTCTAACACAAATGATGGACAAACTCATGCAGTCAGATATCTTTATTAGAAATTCCTCGAATACAAACGGTCAACCCAAACGAACCTCGTTCACGCCTCGTTCACAAGACAACCCCCAGTTTTCAAACCTCCAACCCCAGCTTCAGCATTTCTACAATATCACTGCTGTAGACAGACCTCTTACAGACAAAGGTAGCCTGCATAAAGATTACGTCTCCAGGGTTTCTGCTCCGAATATAATATATTCAGAGAGCCTAGGTAAGCCATCCTGTTTTTTTTTTAAATATATATGTTTATATCTTTGTTGGTACAGGGATTCTCATGTTTATTTGTTTTCTGAAGTATCTGTATATTTGATATATTCTCCATATTTTATTATCGTTCAAACATATACCAGATCTCTATACTTCAAAGATGATGATGACGACGATGACCACGATGATGATGCTGGTGAGGGATCCCCGAGAGAGTATGAGCCTGTCAGTCTCGTGCCCTATCCCTGACCATAGAGTTTTACTTTCTTCTTCTTCTTCAGCGTTCATTCTCAAACTCCCACTGGATTTCTCTTGCAACAGGACAATGATCCTACAAGATTTCCAGTTGAATGTAGTCCAGAGAATGGAAATGCGTTGTGTTGCCGTTTTATTTGCATCAATGGTCCAACACATCCGTCTTCGGCGGTTGAGTTTTACTTTAAGCTCTAGATTAGTGCATCTTTTTCATTCTCTTTGGTGATAGTTTCTATCCAGAGTTTTAGCACATCCCAGAATACTGTATTTGAGCTGCAGTGTACAATCCCAGAATACTGTATGTCCGATGCAATGTACAATTCCAGAATACTGTATTTGAGCTGCAATGTACAATTCCAGAATACTGTATGTCCGATGCAATGTACAATTCCAGAATACTGTATGTCAGCTGCAATGTACAATTCCAGAATACTGTATTTGAGCTGCAATGTACAACTCTAGTAAACTGAATGTGAAGATGCAATGTCACAAACTATTTATTGACAGCAAGATATATCTTGTTCAACTATGTGCGGGAGAGGTACGGAGCGCGTTTTGGACGCTCAGAGGACCAGCCTCAAACCCCGTCGCAAGTGCATGTGCCTACATACATAGTATTCGAGTGAGGTATTCCCTAATAAAAAGAATATTTCTTTGGTTCATTTGAGGTTTTCGGGGAATTGTTTTCTGAGATAACAATTATTTATAGAGTGATGATTGACCCACTTCTTATATGTTGCTTCCTGGTGCTTGTTTCTTTTCTTTCTCACTTCCGCTGCTTCTCTTTTGTAGCAGGATAATGGTCCAACTAGATTTCGCGCTTGTCTGGCATACGGACGATGTGGCCAGTCCAGCGGAGTTGGGACCTAGTCAGCAGTGCATGGATGCTTTGCATACGGGACCTCTGAAGGATTTCTGTGTCCGGTACTCGATCCTGCCAACATATTTGAGGTTTCGTAGGCACCGAAGGTGAAAATAGTTTAGCTGTCGAGCGTGTCTCGCATAGACAGTCCTTCAAGATGCAGCATAACGCAGTGTTGGTAGAACTACTGCACGGTACACGTGCAACTTAGTTCTCAGACTGAGACCACGCCTGATCCAGACGTTGGTGCGAAGATTCCCGAATGATACACTGGCACGAGCAGTACGCAGAGCAGCATCCTAGTCAATTGTCGCAGTTTGTGATAGGGTGCTGCCGAGATATACAAACTTATTGGCAGAATTACGTTTTTGTAATTACGTCCCTTTACTGTGATCATTGGTTTTGCGTAGGGGACACCTGGCGCTGGTTGATACATTACTAAAGTCTTCGCGTTGCTGATGGTGAGACCGAACGCATCACAGTCAAAGAAAAGATATCCATGCTATCCTGCATGTCTTTCAGACTGGTAGCATTTAGTGCACAATCATCAGCGAACAAGAGGTCGCGAAAAATGTCCGTCTTAGTTTTGGTCTTGGCCTTCAATCTACTAAGATTGAATAGTCCTCTGTCAGCTCTATAGCGAAAACAAATTCCTGCACTGTTATTCCAGAAGGCATCATTTAACATGGCAGAGAACACCATGCTGAAGAGCTTCGGAGCCAGGACGCAACCCTGTTTGACACCGTTAGTTACTGGAAAGGGGTTTGAGTGTGCGCCGTCATCTTGCACACATGCTGTCATTCCATCCTGGAACTGGCGAACCATGTTGGTAAATTTTTCAGGACATCCAAATTTGACCATGATCGTCCGTAGTCCATCGCTATTTACAGTGTCGAATGCCTTAGTTAGGTCGACAAATGTGGTATAGAGACCAGTGTTCTTTTCGCGACACTTGTCCTGTAGTTGTCTGGCAGTAAATATCATGTCAACAGTACCTCTGCCCTGTCTGAAGCCACATTAGCTCTCTGGAAGGAGACCTGTCTCAAGATGGGCTTGCACGAAAATAAATGTAACCACTTTCAGGCTCGCCTTTCTCAAGGCCTCAATCCACTGTTCGCGAACGAGACCCATTTGTACCTTCTTAATCATACTCATAGAGTCAGTCAAGATGCAGACCTGCGTTACCTTCTGTGTGCATAGCCACTCAAATGCCCTGGTCACCGCCATAGTCTCCATGGTCATACTACTCGTAGTGACCGCAAAGGCACCACTCTCCTCCTTGATCGTTTTACCTGCGCACTGAGCTGTGAAGGCCCAAGCACTGCGAACGTGCCTAATCACAGATCCATTAGTGTATATAATCACATCCCCCTCTTTGGTATTCTCACTGACCAAAGCCTGCACTTCTTTCTCCACAGCTGTGGGACACCATTCTCTGTATTCCCTGCTAAGTGATATTACTACTCTCAAAAATGTTTTGAAATCCGTGGGTAGACTTATCCATTCCGCAACTGCTGCCGCATCCTGCAATCTGCACACGCTTTGTATCACATCCTCAGCACGTCCCATCCACGACCTCCCTCTCTTGAGTCTGCTGCTTTAACTTTCTGTATTTCGGAATGCAACGGGTGTTCCTTATCTGCATGTATTTGAAGGTACGCCCGTGCACGGCAATACTGTATCTGTGCTCAGCTGTTGGGCAGTCAAGTAGGTATCGCATAGCTCTTGTCGATGTGTCTCTTGTGCATCCCAGTATGATACACATTGCTACATTCTGGATTCTATCCAGTCTTTCGATCTGAATTTGGCTAAGAGTCAGAATTGCCAGTGCATATTCCACCACAGCCACAACCAAACCCTAGTACAAAAGAAATAACAATCTTTGCTCACACTGCGCAGCAGCCATAACCTTCATTGCTGCTAAGCCTTTGCCTGCCCTTATGATAATGTGGTCAACATGTTCCCTGAAACTCAGGCTTCTGTCAAAAAACACACCCAGATATCTCATTGTGTTAGCTCTTTCTAAACTTTTCCCGGACAACGAAACTTGTGGCATGGGTGTCTTTACCATGTGATTGTTCATGGAAAACCACGTCACGAATGCCTTAGACGGATTAACCACTGCTCCCGTATCTCGACACCAATTTGTCAGTCTGTCCAGCTCCTTCTGTAGCTCCACGACGCACTCTTCTCGATTTCTGCCCTGTCTATACACCAGGATATCATCGGCATATGACATCGTTCTGCCAACATATCTATTACACTCTATAGACTGAATGAACTGCCTTCATTTTCCCACACTCTATAGACTGAATGAACTGCCTTCATTTTCCCACACTCTATAGACTGAATGAACTGCCTTCATTTTCCCACACTCTATAGACTGAATGAACTGACTTCACTTTCTATCTACCCAAGTGCAATATTCTGTTAACCTAAACACATTATGAAACCAGATGCCCTCATTGTTTACAATTCTCTGTTGACCTACGAGTATTTTCGGTCATGGTGTAACAATATTCAGACATGTATAAATCATTCTCGGCGATGGATAAGCATATATTTTCATTTCTAAAACTAGACCAGTTTTTAATCGTACTTTTATCCTTTAGGAAAAACTAAACAGTAATATAGTATAGAAGCATCGCTTAATTTTTACTAATAAAGAAAAAGCATGGGGCAAACTGATTTTGAGCCTTATCCGCTCATCCAAAGGCAGTCGCTGATTTTAGTCAGTAAATTCAAAGTAAGAAGCATGCTAGAACGGACCCGGTTCAATTCCCGTCAGCTGTAAGAATGATTTTAAGTCAGGACGATTTTAATGAAGTCTTCCAACGTGTATATTCTCAAGTATCTGTTATCAGTCCTCGACCACATCGAAATGCTATCTGGGTGCCATATGATCGGACCTGGTTCAAATCCCGATTCATGCATGATTTTTCTTCACTAACAAAATTCTCGATGCTGTAATACTATATTCTTCATATCACTTCTGAAGCAACCTTGTTTATATCTTATTTATGTTTTTAGGTATGCCTACTTGGATCATTGTAGTACTGAACCCTTCTAACACTTACAAATGGTATATGTGTGTGGTTCTCGAGTAATGTATATACCTGTGCAGTGTGTGCTGTTGTAGTCTGTATGCCAACATGTTGACTGAGCCGGCCCATACTCATATTAGCTTGAGAATGTAAGCGTTGGAGGTGTTCACTAAAATCGCATCTTTTTTAGGGATGCTTGGTGGAGGACTGTAAACGTGTTGATTTAAGTAGTGAGGCGAGTGTGTGACATCTGATGGGAGCTGGTTTTCATATCATGTTTTCTGCATGATTTTTCTTTATGAAAAATGACTACGACACAAGTAATATTTATGACCACATGAAATTTGCAAGCAGGAACAAAAATAACGTTTCAGAAGAATAAAATTACTCTCCAAGACCTGTTGTACACTGACCCAGACCAAACTGCAAACGTGACCTTTCGACAGTAGCATGCTCCTAAATTAGCCTACATCACTAGGAGAGGCTACTCAGAGCTTTCTGTGGGTTCCTTATACTTGTGCCGCGAACCAATGAAATTCACGGATTATACTTTCGCCGTGACAAGCAATGACGGATATTCATCACGCAATTGTTAAATGGTCAAGATTACAACCATATTTTCAACCCGAGAGACCAGACTAGATTGTTTGATCACGCATGCGCGAAACTAGGCCGCCTGAGTAATGTTATCGAACTACAGTATTACATTCTGGCAAATATAACAATATCGAAATTTTCAGAACGTCTGGAAACAGATGTCTTTCTATTATTTTTGTTCCTGGACCACCGAATATGGGAAAGTGTACGTGTACAGATCTGTTTTCTTGTTATGAATTCTTGTCATTTCACAAGGTATAGCAATGCGCTATCGCCTGGACAGTGACATCAGAAATATTGTAGTTTGGTTGTTGGCTCTATGTTCTATCAATGGCGCAGTTATCAGCCTAGCATTTGTTGGTTGTAGTTATTTTAGTGGAATAAATACGTTACATACCACTAGTAGATTGCCATTGCTTTCTTAATGGTACGGATGCCAGTCGCCATCTTCAGGGTGTGAACTAGATACCCAGCTATCCGAGATGTAAGTTGGCAAGTAGACTTTTGATCTATATCGCATATAAACGAAAATTGAAACCCACGACTGCATTTTAATGAAAACTGTAATTCATAGGGTCTATACAACTTCCGCTAAAAATGGCGTAGAAAATTAATGTTTTCTTGTGATCTATTCGATAAACGGATTTCCTCCAGAAATCAATGGTAAACTACCGGATACTTGAGTAATGTGCCTAGTAATTCTATTTCGGATATTCTGAACAAAGAATGCACACTATCACCGTAACTGTTCAACATCTACAATGAAAATATAATGCGAAACATTAAAGACGACATGACATATACTGACTTCCAGCGTCTTACCATCGGCGGTCAGCAGATCCCAGAAATCAGATATGCTGACGACACAGTTCTCTTAATAACAAACGGAGATGGTATAAAGCAAATGTTACTATCAACACAAGAACACAGTGAAACTCAAATTATGTACTTAAATATGAAGAATGTTTGGGGGGGTCATATAGAGACATTACTGCATGGAAAAATAAATGGCTAAAGGCAGAGTTAACGAGAACAGGAGAAGAGGGCACCCAAGACGACGATGGTGTAGTGATATATCAGATTTATTAAACATGTCTCTAGTTAATGCAGGTCAACTCGCCCAGAATCTCGGAGTCTTCAGAGAATCCATTAGGAAGACCACGTTCTGGAAAGAATATTTCACAGGAGATGAGATGGGATACCATTTCAAATTCACAGACAAAATTTCAATTATATATGTTATATATATATATTTGATGAGATGCATCATTTTGAAGTTGGTCAAAGTTAGTGCAGCGTGCTATGAGATACATCATTTTGAAGTTGGTCAAAGTTAGTGCAGCGTGCTATGAGATACATCATTTTGAAGTTGGTCAAAGTTAGTGCAGCGTGCTATGAGATACATCATTTTGAAGTTGGTCAAAGTTAGTGCGACGTGCCATATTTATACATTCTTCGTGGTCATAAACATTTGTCTCACGGCGACAAGTTTAGAACATGAACATTTGTCTTACGACGACAAGTTTAGAACATGAACATTTGTCTCACGGCGACAAGTTTAGAACAGTTTTTTCTCAAGAATTTTTTTTTGCTCGTGCTTCCCCCCCCCTTTCTGACGAAATGATCTTCCGTGTACCCCTTAAAACCAATTCCCCACCCCCCTCCGAGACGTCAAAAGACAGATAAACGTATCTATTCTCTATTTTTGTACAAGTAGATAAACGTATCTATTCTCCATTTTTCTACGTACATCGTCAGCGGTGGTTGTATGCTACAGTAAACATCTGTAATTCCTTGTTTCTAGCTAGTGAAACAAACTTTATGTTCGATCCGTCCCAATCGGCGAAGACCAATTAAGATCTAATGTGATAGAGATGATAATTATGATGATCATGATGATGTTGATGTTGATAAGGATGATGTTGATGGCGATAAGGATGATGTTGATGGCGATAAGGATGATGTTGATGGTGATAAGGATGATGTTGATGGCGATAAGGATGATTTTGATGGTAATAAGGACGATGCTGATGAGTATTATGACTATGATCATGAGGATAATGACTTGATAATGATGCCAATGATTATGATGATTATGCTGATGATGATATGATGAGGAGGAGGATTATAATTACGACTATAGTGATTAAGCTGATGACTATAATGTTAATTATTATTAGGTTGGTGATGATGATAATTTTCATGATGATGATGATGACGATAATGATGATGATGATGATGATGATGATGATGATGATGATGATGACATGATGTCTATGATGATGATGGTGGTTTTGCTGATGACGATGTTGCTGATGGTGGTTACGATAATAACTATGGCTATGATGAAGAGGACGATGAGTGCGTATATCCGACTGTGAGTAATGAGCCATGTGTGTCCCTGGAATTCCCTTCCCTACTCTGAATATATGTGACAGTAGTCCGTAAGATAGTGAACAGCCTTTCGACAAGCACGATTTTGTTGAGTCTGCGATTTCAATTTAGCCTGTCTCGTTGCCTTCTCTCCCATGAGTGTCTACTTTCAAGTGAGTTGTTCATATCTTAAGACTGTACACTAAGTACGTACTGTGACAAGACCGTTTATTGCTACAACAGTTGCAGGGTCGCTTATTGCCTGGATATTGACAAGATCGCTTATTGCTACAACAGTTGCAGGGCCGCTTATTGCCTGGATATTGACAAGACCGTTTATTGCTACAACAGTTGCAGGACCTCTTATTTCATGGACATTGACAAGACCGCTTATTGCTACAACAGTTGCAGGACCTCTTATTTCCTGGATATTGACAAGATCGCTTATTGCTACAACAGTTGCAGGACCTCTTATTGCCTGGACATTGACAAGACCGTTTATTGCTACAACAGTTGCAGGGCCGATTATTGCCTGGACATTGACAAGATCGCTTTTTGCTACAACAGTTGCAGGGCCGCTTATTGCCTGGACATTGACAAGACCACTTATTGACTGGACATTGACAAGATCGCTTATTGCTACAACAGTTGCGGGCCTTCTTATTGCCTGGACATTGACAAGACCACTTATTGCCTGGACATTGACAAGACCACTTATTGCCCGGACATTGACAATTCCGCTTACTTTCGAGGCAGTGATCTATTTTTACCGGAACGGTGACAAGACCGCTTATCGCCGGGACGGTGACAAGACCGCTTAGTGCCGGATCAGTGACAATACCGCTTATTACTGGAACAGTGGCAAGACCATTTATTGCTGGGACAGTGCTAAGGCCGCTTGTTGTCGAAAAAGTGACAATACTGCTTGTTGCCGAGACGGTGACATGACCAGTTATTTCCGGAACGGTGATATGACTACTTATTGCCAGGACGGTCATACTGCCAGGACAGTGACAAGACCGTTTATTGCCGAGATCAGACAGATGAGCAACGAATAGCAATACTATAATCCGCAATGTATGTTGTAAGATGCGACTAAAGAGAAATATGGGTAGTTTCCCCATCCCATAAGTGAAAGTTATTTAAAGGCTATACCGAACTCAGATATGTCAGGCCGAAAGGCGTATTACAAACTGCAACTAACACGAATTAAGAATTAAGAGTAACGGAAATATTATTTTTAAAATGACATAAAACATGATTGCGGCAAGTAATAACATCACATGAAACATGGACACGACAAGTAATAACATCACATGAAACATGGACACGACAAGTAATAACATCACATGAAACATGGACACGACAAGTAATAACATCACATGAAACATGGACACGACAAGTAATAACATCACATGAAACATGGACACGACAAGTAATAACATCACATGAAACATGGACACGACAAGTAACAACATCACATGAAACATGGACACGACAAGTAATAACATCACATGAAACATGGACACGACAAGTAATAACATTACATGAAACAGGCACGCAACAACTATTAACATGAATAGAACCAGCATGGCTTAGAACAACAATGTACCAAGTCGAAACAGTACAAAACAAAAAAATCAACTGTTGGAACAAATGATATAAATTAACCATAAAACACCTGTCAGTATTAACCAAATATTATGTGTATCATAACTAGGACCACGATATGTCACATTCCGTATCAACATAAATTCATGTAGGCTACACGAAGGTCGCATTTCATCTCCCAACAACAGCAATGAGCTATGGCTAGAAACTGATGTCATGGTCATCGGAATATGTGGCACTAAACAATGTTTATGATGTTATTGCGCTATGTAAAACTTCCATATCGTAACTAGGAAATTATTCTTAGAATTTCTAGATTCTTAGTCTCGTTCGTATTTTAACATGTCCGCACAGCAAGTCCTGTTTTCCTGATAAGTGTTGTTCTATTTAAAAACTCTTCAAGCTCCCATGCAGTTTAACATTTCTACTCAGCAAGTCCTGTTTTCCTGATAAGTTTTGTTCTATTTGAAAGTTCCTCGAGCTCCCATATATTTTAACATGTCTACACAGCAAGTCCGGTTTTCTAGATAAATATTGCTTTATTTGAAAGCTTCTATGTGTACATACAGCTTTATGTGGATGTCTGTCTCTATGGGCCAGTGCTCTGCCCTCAACGGGTTTAGTGCAATGCAATCTTGAAAAATATGTTCCGCAGTGAGATTCTTGTATAACGTTATTCATTAAGACATATCTTTTATAGCAAGACAGTCACAGATTAAGCGGTCTGTCTCAAGATTCTCATATACCAAGACTCTCGTATACCAAGACTCGCATACCAAGACTCTTGTAAACCAGGACATATACCAAGAATCTCGTATACCAAGATTTGTATACCAAGGCTCTCGTATACCAAGATTTATATGCCAAGATTCTTGTATACCAAGACTCGTATACCAAGATTTGTATGCCAAGACTTGTATAGCAAGACTCATATACCAAGACGCATATGCCAAGACTCGCATACCAAGAATCTTGTATACCAAGACTCATATGCGAAGACTCTTGTATACCACGACTCGTATACCAAGACTCCTATATCAAGACTCTTGTAAACCGAGACATATACCAAGAATCTCGTATACCAAGACTTTTGTAAACCGAGACATATACCAAGAATCTCGTATACCAAGACTTTTGTAAACCGAGACATATGCCAAGAATCTCGTATACCAAGACTTTTGTAAACCGAGACATATACCAAGAATCTCGTATACCAAGACTTTTGTAAACTGAGACATATACCAAGAATCTCGTATACCAAGACTTTTGTAAACCGAGACATATGCCAAGAATCTCGTATACCAATAATCTCGTATACCAAGACTCTTGTAAACCGAGACATATGCCAAGTATCTCGTATACCAAAATTTGTATAACAAGGGTCTCGGAAGACATATAATTTGATTGCATTTTTTGTTGCCATCATCATCAAGTGCCGTATCCACAGCAATGGTTGACTGCGTGGACCTCCAACATCCCCTATCTATGACTTTAGTGTAACTAAAGCTAAACTGTAACCTGTCTATCTCGTGTAGTCTCTTTCCCACCTGTATGTATCTCTGCCTGCCTCTCGCTAGCCTCTGCTCGACTCTACTCGACTCTACCCACATGTAAGGTCTTTAACACTATGCCATATCTTATAGTATGGCCAAAATACTTTATTTGTGTGATCTTTATTTCATTTAACGGTTCTTCTGTTCATACGAAATGCAGTTACAACCTCTGTATTGTAGAAATTGTTACAACTTTCTTGTTGAGTGATTATTAATCTATGATATCATACAACAGCTTGACAGCCTATATTCATGTTTTCCAAACAGTCAATACATTTTTTACCTGCGAAACTTACATGCTGGGCCTCAAAGTTTCACCTGTCTCCAATATTACAAGACACTTGATTGCATGTATTTACGAACAGAAAAGGAACTTTGGACTCCACTTTAACTCGTTCAGTGTGCGTTCACTACTACTTTACTATACCACTACTTTACTAATGGAGTAAAGAATCTTGTTATACGAGATTCTTGGTATATGAGTCTTGGTATACGAGAGTCTTGGTATACGAGAGTCGTGGTATATGAGTCATTGTATACAAGAATCTTGGTATACGAGTGTTTTGGTATATGAGCCGTGGTATACGAGAGTTTTGGTGCATGAGTCTTAGTATACGAGAGCCTTGGTATACGAGAGTCTTGGATGTGAAAGTTGGAAATCTATCACAATAATGGATAAGAAGTTAGTTGCCTTCGAGAATAGATACCTCAGAAAAATCACAAATACTAATTGGAAAGATTTCAAATCAAACGACATACTAAGAGAGGAGACAAAACAAGAATATGTGACAAACATCATCAGACAACGCCGCTGGACATACATCGGCCACATACTTAGAATAAAGGAAGACAGAATTCCACGACAAGTTTTCATATGGACACCAGACGGGTAAAGAAAACAGGGAAGACCAAAAACAAAGCTCCGAAGAACTTTTATGAATGAATTAAAATCAACAGGCATAAATGCACAAGACCTGTAATCCCTAGCAACTGACCGACAGGCATGAAGAAGTATGACTTCCGCACTATGTGGCAAACTTGGCAAATGAGGAACTGACAGACTGACTTTACTACTCCACTACTTTATTACTCCACTACTTTATTACTCCACTACTTTATTACTCCACTGCTTTACTACTTTACTGCTCCACTGCTTTACTGCTCCACTACTTTACTACTCCACTACTTTTACTCCACTACTTTCTTACTTTAATATTTTACCACTCCACTACATTACTCCACTACTTTACTCCACTACTTTACTCCATTACACCACTACTTTATTCCACTACTTTACTACTTTATTACTCCATTACTTTACTACTCCACTGCTTTACTACACCACAATTTTACTGCTCCATTACTTTATTACTTCACTACTTTATTCCACTACTCCACTACATTACTCCACAGTTTTACTCCATTACTCTATTACTCTACTAATTTACTACTCTACTGCTGCACTACTTCACTCCACTGATTTACTACTCCACTACTTTACTATTCCACTACTTTACTTCTCGACTGCTTTACTACTCCATTACTTTGCTATTTCACTAAGGTACTCCACTACTTTAATACTCCACTGCTTTACTACTCTACTACTTTATTTCACTGCTTTACTCCACTGTTTTACTCTACTACTCAACTACTTTATTATTCTCCTACTTTATTACCTCACTATTTTACTCCACTACACCACTAATTTACTCCACTACTTTATTACTCCACTACTTTATTACTCCACTACTTTATTACTCCACTACCTTATTACTCCACTTACTTTATTACTTCACTGCTTTACTACTCCACTGCTTTACTACTCCACTGCTTTATTACTCCATTACTTTATTACTCCACTACTTTATTATTCCACTACTTATTATTTCACTGATTTATACTCCACTGCTTCTTCTTCTGCGTCCGTTCTCACATTGGAGCAGGATGTAGTCTGGAGAACGGAATGCAAGTTTCATGGTTTATAACCTACCTGCGATATCTGCATCTTGGGACTGACACATCCTACTTCAACATGAGCTTCTTGGTCACTTTGACCCTATATTGGATGGGACAGCCAACACTCAGCCAAGTTTCATCTTACGATTTGCATGGACAGCATTGGTGTCGCTTTTCTTTGCTTCCTTTTCAGACACAGCATCACACAGACGCCTCTATTCACAACAGATGTTAAACGCGATAGACGCACTAATAAAAACTGATACCGTAAAAATTGGTGAATCAAATTGCGAGACGAATGGGTGCCAGCTGAACAGACCTGGTTCAAATTCCACCTGTTTTTTTTTAATTAATTTTTTTTAAATTTTTTTTTTAATACGAAAGGCAAGACACTAAGATTCTGCAACAGTGGGAAATGTTTTAGATACTCTAGAAAAGTGGGAAATGTTCTAGATACTCAAGAAAAGTGGGAAATGTTCTAGATACTCCAGAAAAGTGGGAAATGCTCTAGATACTCCAGAAAAGTGGGAAATGTTCTAGATACTCCAGTAAAGTGGGAAATGTTCTAGATACTCCAGAAAAGTATAATTTGTTGAGCATAGTTAATTAAAGGCATGCGCCATGTCAAGAATGTCGAATGTTATATCTAGATAATAGAGAAATCTAGGACGAGCTAAAGAAGAACATTGCGAAGAGATCATTGGAACGGATGACAAGAAACTGAGCCATGTGTATCATCTGAACAAGTACATCTGGCCTTTTCCAAACAAAATTGATCTGATAGAGAACGCGTTTACGTCAAAAACTTGTCCTTTGGGAATCGATAACACGTTTGCCAATGGCAATGTTACACATTTATGAAATGATGAGAAGGAGAAGAGCTAAAAGCTTAAGCTCTTAAACCCCCTCTCGTGGGAATTGGAAGGGGGGGGTCATAATGCTAGAATCGAATTATAGAAATTCAAAACAGCTTCTGTTCACTATTTTGCAAAATTCACAAAAATTTAAAAAAAAAGAAAAATTCACTATTTTGCCTTAACTGTGCTGTATCTACATCACTGACCAGTAGTATCCATGTAAGCACATTATCCCTGACCAGTAGTATCCATGTAAGCACATTATCCCTGACCAGTAGTATCCATGTAAGTACATTATCCCTGACCAGTAGTATCCATGTAAGTACATTATCCCTGACCAGTAGTATCCATGTAAGTACATTATCCGTGACCAGTAGTATCCATGTAAGTACATTATCCCTGACCAGTAGTATCCATGTAAGTACATTATCCCTGACCAGTAGTATCCATGTAAGTACATTATCCCTGACCAGTAGTATCCATGTAAGTACATTATCCCTGACCAGTAGTATCCATGTAAGTACATTATCCCTAACCAGTAGTATCCATGTAAGTACATTATCCCTGACCAGTAGTATCCATGTAAGCACATTATCCCTGACCAGTAGTATCCATGTAAGTACATTATCCCTGACCAGTAGTATCCATGTAAGTACATTATCCCTGACCAGTAGTATCCATGTAAGTACATTATCCCTGACAAGTAGTATCCATGTAAGTACATTATCCCTAACCAGTAGTATCCATGTAAGTACATTATCCCTGACCAGTAGTATCCATGTAAGCACATTATCCCTCTGTTATAGGGCGTATTATTCTGTCTCCATGTTTTATTCAAATGCCATGTTTAGCTGTGTTTTTATCTATTCGTTGAAGATTCCCTGTTTAGTTTTAGTCTATGCTGAGTTGAATGTATCATACAGAAAGGCGCAGATATCGCAGCCGAGCTATAAATTCTGGCACAACGAATTCCATTCTCCGGATTACATCCTGTAATGTGCAGACCTTTGAAAACGAAAGATACGTGCTAGTCTTATGTTCTTGACATGATGTTGGGCAGTAACAATTGGGCAATCAACATCAATCTTCTGAACCCCCAGGATACTTTTTAGTGGGATACGTTTGATGAGCCTCTTTTCATATGCCAGAATATTTCTTGACCTAATTTGTAAGAAACTATTTATTTCTTCCTATTGACTTTGTAAGAAACTATTTAATTCTTCATGTTGACGTTGTAAGAACCTATTTATTTCTTCCTGTTGACTTTATAAGAAACCTAGAAACTCTTAATTTGATGTAATTTTTTTTCTAAATATTAACAGGGACTTGGGTTTGGAGTTTGAAAAATGGGGTTGCTAATCTGGATTATAACATTTCCAGCATTTGCACAAACACAGCAGTGTTTATAGTACACAAAATGTGCATGTTATATATATATATATATATAGGTACCCAGTCTCCTGGGAATGTAAATGTGGCAAGCGTGATGATGACCACCTTAGTTCAAGGTATGCCGTTGCCTATTAATAAAAATACTGGCTTAACACCAAAGGCATGGAACGGCGAATTATATATTTATGGGTCAAAGGGCATGGGCCCATGATTATTCCCTTGATTTTCATTGGCTGTCAGATAATGTACAATCATAGTGATCATTGAAAATCATGGGAATAGTCAAATGAGTCATCACGAAATGCTTGATTTTCAATTAGCCAGCAGGTCTTGTATGTTAGCCAGCAGGTCTTGTATGTTAGCCAGCAGGTCTTGTATGTTAGCAGCAGGTCTTGTATGTTAGCCAGCAGGTCTTGTATGTTAGCCAGCAGGTCTTGTATGTTAGCCAGCAGGTCTTGTATGTTAGCCAGCAGGTCTTGTATGTTAGCCAGCAGGTCTTGTATGTTGGCGGTCATGTAATGGGCATGATCTAGTCTGTACCTCGTGTATAATAATAAAGTAAAGTAAAGTAACCCATAGCATTTAGTAATGCCGTAGGGTATGAAATGTTAGCGATCTCACATTTCAGTGGCTCTACAAATGAGGGCAGTAGCCATCTCCTCTCCCTCACAATATTTACTTCCCGAATTAATCCGGTACCCATTTAAGGCTGGGTCGACCCGGAAACCGTTGCAATCTGAAAAACATTTCAGCCTCAACTGGGGAATTTCTTCTTCTTCTTCTTTCGTTCACTTGAAACATATCTATATCTGTAATACTGTCTCCGTAATAAAACTCACTGTCTCCTTAAACTGGGGAATGAACTCAGGACCACGTATATGCGACGCCAGTGCGCTAAGCACTGCGCAAGGCGGCTCCACTACTATGTGTATCATAATAGTAAATAAATAAAGTAAGGTTGTTGTCTGTGTGTTTCAGGGTCATGATATACAAGGCATGCACTGTGCCTAGTGTATGTAGGTTACTGATGACACAATGGGCGGGCAATCTAATCATAAATTTCAAAATGTACGATTGCAGTATGTGAGCGTGAATCATACTAAAGTTCACACTTGCAGTGAGATGAGGATATTTTAACCTGGTTGCGCTGAAGTTCTGAGAAACGAAAACTTTGTTCACATGCTACAAGGTCACATGTGACAGGAGAACTATGAACAGAGGCAGTGCATGATTTACGTATAAGCTACACAAGCTATAGCTTCGGGACCCGACTTTTCTGAGCAATTGTCATATATATTTAACTATATTGCAGCATTATTTGTCCCAATGTCACACGTCCGGAAAGCTTAGGGCCTTATCAAGTCTAAATCCGGCCGTGGACAGAGAAGACATATTGACTGCCCTTTGTCTACGCATCTTAGACAATGAAACCAAGTGTGGATGAGTGTTACGTGGAGATTTCATGAGTATGATATTGTGTCTCTAATGATATTAGCATTTACATGCCTGTCTCTAAGGTTGATATTAACAGTCACAGACCCATCTCTAAGGATGATATTATCAGTCACAGACCACTCTCCACTGATGATATTATCAGTCACAGACCCGTCTCCACAGATGATATTATCAATCATAGACCCGTCTCTAAGGTCACAGACCCGTCTCTAAGGATGATATTATCAGCCACAGACCAATCTCCACAGATGATATTATCAGTCACAGACCCGTCTCCACAGATGATATTATCAATCATAGACCCGTCTCTAAGGTTGATATTATTAGTCACAGACCCATCTCTAAGGATGATATTATCAGTCACAGACCGTCGTTACAGATGATAAGTCAGAAACATGTCTCTAAGAAGCTATATACAAATGCCGTCAACAATGTGTTGTTATTGTTTTAACTCTTCCCCCATCCGTGTCAACAAATGTCAAAAAACCAGGAACCTCCCACCACCGCAGCATAATTATATATAAACAATTATTTAACCCTTCCCCTTACAAAAATGTGTTTGCATAAAAAATGCGAAAAGGGTAAATTATTTGTTTCACGTTTGCAGAATAATATTTCAAATTCACACAATTAAATTAGTGTATAAAAATCAATATTATTGATGGCAACATTTGCCAACCATCTCCCTTCTGTTTCTTTGCCAACAAACTGGCACAATTTTTCAGACCCACCCAATCCGCCCGCCGAATTGTTATAATTTATTGGCAGTCCCTAATGATGATATTATCTATTACAATATTTCATCAATTATGATATGAACGAACTACTCTTCGCAAACGACCAAGTACTAATAACGACATCAGAAGAATAATTGCAAGAACATATGAACAGACTCCACACAAGATGTCAAAAATTCAACGTGAAGATTAATATTGAAAATACCAAAATAATGGCAATAGCAAAGAAAGAAAGAAATATCACTAATTCCATCGATAATAAACACATTAAACAGGTAAATGAATTCACTTACTTAGGAAACATTATATCGTGTGAAGGGAAAACCAGTAAAGAGATACAAAATATATGCAACAAAACATACCAGATCCTAGGACAGATGACACGTATTTTCAAGAACAAAAATCTAAACAAAAATCTAAACATAGACACTAAAGTTGCATTATATAAGACTATTATTATTCCAAAACTATGCTACCAGTGCCAAACCTGGACAATGACATCACAAGACAAAAGAAAAATAGTGACAGCATAAATGACATGTCTACGGAGAATACTCGGAGTACCATTAAAAGATAGAATTAGAAACAATAACATCAGATAGATAACCAAAACAATAACAGTATTGCAACAGAACAAAAGACAACAGATCAAGTGGTTTTCACACGCTTCCAAATTACCAACAGATAGTATGCCACAAATGGCAATGACACATAGACATAACGGCTATAAAGCCACAGGCAGACCATGTAAAATATGGATCACAGAAATCAACGAAGTCACAGGAACAAGCTTACAAACAGCACACAAGAAGGCCACCTCCAGAAAACTCTTCCACCCCTGACGCCGCAAGGCAAGCAAAGGCCACAGAATATATATAGACAGACAGACAGACAGATAATGACAGACAGACAGACAGGAGAGGACAGGACAGGACAGGACAGACAGACAGACAGGAACACAGACAGGACAAGAGAGGACAGGACAGGACAGGACAGGACAGGACAGGACAGGACAGGACAGGACAGGACAGGACAGGACAGACAGACAGACAGACAGACAGACAGACAGACAGACAGACAGACAGACAGACAGACAGACAGACAGACAGACAGACAGACAGACAGACAGACAGACAGACAGACAGACAGACAGACAGACAGACAGACAGACAGACAGACAGACAGACAGACAGACAGACAGACAGACAGACAGACAGACAGACAGACAGACAGACAGACAGACAGACAGACAGACAGACAGACAGACAGACAGACAGACAGACAGACAGACAGACAGACAGACAGACAGACAGACAGACAGACAGACAGACAGACAGACAGACAGACAGACAGACAGACAGACAGACAGACAGACAGACAGACAGACAGACAGACAGACAGACAGACAGACAGACAGACAGACAGACAGACAGACAGACAGACAGACAGACAGACAGACAGACAGACAGACAGACAGACAGACAGACAGACAGATAGATAGATAGATAGATAGATAGATAGATAGATAGATAGATAGACAAATATTCCTCAATGATGATACTATCAGTTGCAGATATTCCTCAATGATGATACTATGAATCAAAGATCGAAGTATATAAAAATTGCCGTCTTCATGTCACAAGTACAACATTAACAAAAAATCAACAGTTAAATATTATTTAATATAAATGTTGTCAATGCGTATCTTGAACCTCACACACTAAGTCTATTTTCAACTTGTATTTGTCATATTGTGAATGAGCGTGCGCACCTAGAATAAAATGGGGGGGGGCACTCTTTATTCGGTCTGTATCACGTAAATCATATAATTTCTATGTTAGATCTGTATCACGTAAATCATATAATTTCTGTTAGGTTTGAATCACGTATATCATATAATTCTTATGTTAGGTCTGAATCACGTATATCATATAATTGTTATGTTAGGTCTGTATCACGTATATCATATAATTGTTATGTTAGGTCTGTATCACGTATATCATATAATTCTTATGTTAGGTCTGAATCACGTATATCATATAATTCTTATGGTAGCTCTGAATCACGTATATCATATAATTGTTATGTTAGGTCTGAATCACGTATATCATATAATTCTTATGGTAGCTCTGAATCACGTATATCATATAATTGTTATGTTAGGTCTGAATCACGTATATCTTATAATTCTTATGTTTGGTCTGAATCACGTATATCATATAATTCTTATGTTAGCTCTGAATCACGTATATCATATAATTGTTATGTTAGGTCTGAATCACGTATATCATATAATTGTTATGTAATATTATATGAAGGTGGGAGTCTGGCTTTCTATCTAGTTCTTCATTAAATCATGGGTTGCATCTTGTGTTCTTTTATTTACGTCGAAATGACCCTAAAACCAGTCAATCAAATATTTATATTTAATTTTATATTAAATGATAAAATTGGAAGCTTATAATTTTAGACTCCATTCATTACGTCACGTGTTTCAGAATTTATGAAAATCTGATAATTTAAAAAAAAATTGATTTCGTTTATGACTCTTTAGAAAATGTTTGTTTTATGGCAGGTTCGTGGCATGTTTTCTTGTGCTACCCACGACTTGTTTTGCAGAGATGCTAGTGTGTCAATTATTCTATAAATGGCCAATATTGTACGTGGTGTGTAGATTGTTCTATACATGATCAATATTGGACGTGGTGTGTAGATTGTTCTATAAATGGCCAATATTTGACTTGGTGTATAATTTGTTCTATACATGATCAATATTTGACTTGGTGTGTAATTTGTTCTATACATGATCAATATTTGACTTGGTGTGTAATTTGTTCTATACATGACAAATATTGGACGTGGTGTGTAAATTATTCTCTACATGACCAATATTGGACTTGTTGTTTAACAGTTCACCGCACAAGAAGTTTGATATAGATTTCAAATTTTCAAAATCATATTGTTGCTACATCGTAAAATCTATTCTGCTATGCAACAAACAAAACAGTCAAACATATTGTTCTTCCTATGCTGAGATGTTCACACATTCAGGAGGGCCATCTCCATGAATTCAGTCGACATGAGTAGACTAAATAATCATTATCTAGATGTGAACACATTAAACTACCTAAATTGAATAGACAAAACGATCACGATCTAGATGTGAACACACTAAACGATCATTACCTAGATGTGAACACACTAAACGATCATTACCTAGATGTCATTACCTTAATTCGTTGGGCAGGTCATTTGGTGCGTATGCCAGACCACCGTCTGCCAAAGATACTTCTCTATGGTGAGCTAGAGAAGGGTATACGATCTCAAAGTGGCCAAAGGAAGCGCTACAAGGACTCGTTAAAGGACTCACTGAAAGCTTTTTAAATAGACCACGATACATGGGAAGAACTTGCACAAAATAGATCTACATGGCGTTCTAAAATAAAAAAGAGCGCATCATCTTGTGAAAAGAAGAGAAATGCTGCAGCTCAACAAAGGAGAGCAGCTAGAAAGTCACGGATAGACCAAGATCCGTCTACATTCGTCATTCCATGTCCGAACTGTCCAAGGACATTTACAGCTCGAATAGGGCTCATTAGTCATCTACGAACTCATAATCAAGGACATAACTAAAATTGAATTTTCAAAAGTGGATGTAACAAATGGTCATCATCACTTTGTGATGGACGAACAACAGTACCTAGATGTAAACATTCTAAACGATCAAGATTTTAGCAGCCTAAACGATAAAGATGTTAACAGACTAAATCAATCACGATCTAGATTGTGTACAGACAAACCAATCACGATATTTTTGTGTACAGACAAACCAATCACGATCTAGATGTGTACAGACAAACCAATCGCGATATTTTTGTGTACAGACAAACCAATCACGATATATTTGTGTACAGGCAAACCAATCACAATCTAGATGTGTACAGATAAACCAATCACGATCTGATGTGTACATACAAACAAATTACGATCTAGATGTGTAAGGACTGACCGACCATATCTGGTTTTTAAACTCCATTATATGTCCAGACTGCGAGGGAGAGGAGATGGCTACCGCCCTCATTTGCAGAGCCTGTGAAATGTGAGATCGCTAACATCTCACACCCCTACGGCATTAATAAATGCTATGGGTTACTTTACTTTATATGTCCAGAAAATAATACTCACGTGGAAGACAGGTAATGAAGTCCTACTGAATGACCACTAAAACACTACACACTATCACTAACGGATGTAAATATGGTACATATAACAAAACAAAACACATAATATAATCTACAAATGACAATGTCCAGCAACATTGCCAATGCAAAGTGAACGGACAACGTGTCTTCTACTTAAACTTCCAGTTAGCTTGTACTATTTGGGATTTCGAGACTCACAACCATTTTGCTATAAATGTCAACACAATCTAGACAAATAATGGGAAATTAGTTCCAAGCTACAAGAACTCTCATTTTGATTAGGGACAACCAGTCAATCTGACTACATGACTCATTCTGGACTTACACTCACTTTTTTTGTGTGTTTTAGGGAGATCGTAAAGCGATGACTGAGGCTAGGGTAAAGAAGAGATCGCACGAATGAGAAGTAAAAATGATTTGGCGCTGAGTTAGTAATTGGTCTGGCCCGATACACAAACATCGATTACAGCTTGTTCACGCGCGCACGTTTTGCTGCATTTTTTCTTCCAGTGCTTCTCAACATGTAGTCCTAGGATACTTTTTCCGTTTTCTGATTGCTCATTTATTCTTGCATCAGGATTAACAAGCTCTTTGTTGAATTATAATCTCATAACGAAATAAATTGTTTCAATCATTTATACACGTGCACACACTTTATATATATATATATATATATATATATATATATATATATATATATATATATATATATATATATATGATGACATAATCCCTTTAGCTGTGGAAAGATATCTCTTGACAGGGCATAACCTTTCTGACAAAAGCACGGGTTCTCAGTTATGTAACGGAGCGGCCAGACAACCAGACAACATCAAGGAATGGACAGGACAAGATATTGCCACACTCATCCGCATCGCTAAGGATATAATTCGCTGGAGGACACTGTGTGCTGAAGCATCCAATGTGGTACCCCTACGACCCTGAAGGGTTACGGGTTTATTTATTGATTGAACGGAGTGGCACCCGGACTAATTTACGGTTGTCGTAAAGGCATGATTGTGTAAAGGTGCATGTTTAATCCACCAAAAGAAGGTATTCCATTAAGTCAGTATGCCAGAATTACCACGTCCTGCCAGGAGCACAGCACACACTTCTGGGACAACTATCTCAGCATTCTTCTGTCAGACCTCTTGGCCCATTTCCGATGGCACATCTAGTATTCTCCGGCACCTAGGTGTATGCCAGAAATGGACAAAGATGCACAATTCCCTGGCGCTCATCTCTTCGACATCCATATAGAATATTTGTTAGAAGACATTCAAAAGTCAGACATTCAGACACAATGTGGTACAGATTTCACACGTGACAACCTGTTAGCTTATCCTCCAATTTTCCTTAGTTTGCCTCCTAATACAGTTCTATCTTAAAAGAAAAGAGTGGCCCTATTCTTTTCACCCAGACCTAAAAGTCCAGTTCCTTGTTACCACATGCATATATATATATATATATATATATATATATATATATATATATATATATATATATATATATATATATATATATATGTATGCATTAACATAAACGTTCACAGACATAAAGATATCAACATATATTAATATAGAACATACACTCAAACCTATTGATGTACAAATACAACTAATGATCCAACGTAGTTGTATGGATACATTGAACCCTATAACCACATATGCCTATATTGATACATTTAGATGTGTTGGCCCTTTCCTGTTAATAGAGAAAACGAAACAATGAAAAATGTGTAAAATATGTATAAGAAGAAATATATTCGTAAAATAAGGAATTACAATGCATAATTCACTAATAGATGGATAGATGGGAAAACAAAATAAATATATATTATCACATACAAAAACCAAAAGAACAACACACATATACAAAATTAGATTAAAAACACATATATTTACTATTGAACAAGCACAGATACAAGCGTTTGCAAGGACCAGTAAAATAACGGGAGTTGGGGTTATTGAGAGGAATTAGGTAAATTAAACAAATCGGAGATTAATGTCCATGTGGGTGGAGGACTCCAAGAAGATAAATTAACCGATATTCTAAAGACTGACGTTGCCCGTCATAAGAATAGCAACGTAACAAACCATTTACTAAAATATCAGCACTACCTTGCTGTGAAGGGCTGTTAAATAAATCTCTACCGAGGAATCACTGTGATCTGTAATATCTCTTAAATGTTCGGCGAATCTGTCATCCAAACGTATGCCGGTTTAACCAACATACTTCATATCACAACTCTTGCATATGATATAATATTAAATTTCGGGACACACATGAAAAAGAGTTTTTAATGTCAACATGAGACTTAGGGAACTGTAGCTTGGGAGTTGAATAACAAAAAGGCAAGTCAAGCAACGTTGGGTACAAGGAACAATTCCAGGGTGATCAGCAGAGGTGCGAAAACTGGAATGAACCAAAAGATGACGAAGGTTCCTGCCCCTCCTGAAATTGAGAAAGGGGAGGGGGATACAGGACTAGGAATAAGATCTAGTTGGAGAATAGAGAAATGGCGTAATAGGATACGACGTGCCGGTGTATTGTGAGGATCGAAAGTAATAGCCAGTTTTGGGCGGTCAAATGTATGTATAATGGATGGTTTGAGTGCAGCTGAACATAAGTAGAATACGCTGCAAAGCTGCTGACATGACATCTTTATGATACAAGCGATGGCGGAAAAAATCTAGCACTATGTTAATACTTTAGCTCATTTGGTTAAGAAATGAAGATATATTGTGTCGACGTTCGTTTTTAATCAATGGCCGATAGAACCAAGTTCGGCTGTAGTAACTATAAGTTCAGTGATTTTACAATTTCATTGAACGATAGACGGTCAAATTGTGAGTAGGCCATCTTTGCGTTACAATTTCTTAAAAAGTGTCCCATGCTGAACGCAGGTCAACAATCTAAAGGCTACTAATGGTCAAACATTCTTTTGATGTCTTGCCGCTGTTCTATTGTCTATCTCCAGGTGAATGATGGTCAGAATATCCACACTTTCCGTTAAACGTAGGGGTTGTGACTGGGAACTTTAGTTGTCTATCCAATGCCAGATGTGTCGCCTTGGGAATATGTATTTGTTCATGATTGTCTTCATGTTATCTATCCATCTTTTTTCTAGATCTTCCTCTTGCCTATATCCGGATCTTCTTATGTTATATGTTTTGGTCAGTAGTTGGCTATGATTCATTCTCATAAGATGTCCAAACTATTTTATTTGTTGTTTCTCGATGTATTCTGCGCATGGCCTTATAGGTTCAGCAGTAATGGTGATAGACGATAAGTCATAATGTTTGCTTGATGATATATCGTCTCAATCTCTCTGTCCAAATTTTCCGTTGTCTGTCAATATATTTTCCGAGTATTTAAATTCAGAGGTTTGTTTCACTTTAGTTTTGTGTATTGTTATGTTCAACATGTTCAGTTATGCTATATTGCCGCTGTTCAGACTGCGGAAGGTTGTTTTTTTTTAATATCATAAATGATAATCTGACAGTTGATGTGTCGTTAAGTAGCAAATTCTAGATGGAGACCTAGACGGACTTCTGTCCATGGTTGAAAGGAGCGTCCTCGCCACAACGAGGCTTTAATCCCATACCATCAACTAACCTTGAAGTACTACTTATATAGCATTATTCGCACGCTTCCTTGTCTACCTGCTTATATCATTAACCATATGTACTAGTTTTAAACTATTCTAATTGTGTCTTATTTGTATATCTGCCGCATTCAACTGATCTACACTAAATTATCTTTATTAATTACATTATAAGAAGTGATTTGGTATTTATTCTCATTTACATACACATTTATTATTGTGTTAACATTGAGCTGGTATATCCTCTAATATATATTCAAATATTGTATTTTGTTAACAGTGCGCCGGAATTTCATCTAATCTATATTAAACTGTGTATTTCTTATAATGCTAGCAGTGAGCTGGTATATCTTCTAAACTATACTAAACTATGTTTTATTATAGGCATATTGTTAGATGTTACCTAGTACATTTTCGAAACTAAAATAACCTATGTACTTATATTATGAGCAGTAAGCTGGCATATCTTCTAATCTATATTAATTTGTCTTATTTTATTTTCCAGAAAAGAATGTCCTGGTCTTCAAGTTCAAATCAATGCAGTAGAAACAACACTTTGGTCAACAGGATTAATTTGTGGCTGTATGTCTGGACAAAAGATAACAAGGACAAGGCCTCGTCAGCATCGTCATTCTCGTCGATGAATCAGTAGCATCTTCATCCCCTAAGACTCGCGACCTGAGAGGTGAAGAGCGTCGAGACAGATCTCATGGCAAAATGATAAAAATTCGAGTGTTTCTTTCCAACGAAAACGGCTTACGCGGTCAGAGAATCGCCGAGCTCAAGACAAGAATTGAAGCCAGTTTCTGGGGAAACTAGGTTTGCCAGTATCACTTATGACCACTTTGACGGAAACTGGACACCCTGCGCCTTCGATTGAATGCAAACGGTGTACTCGAAGTACTCAAGTTGTACTTCCAGGAAATGCTGACTTTAAACGTTGTAGAAAACGCCAGCGAATGAGGAAGAAGAGAAAAGAGAAAAGGATTCGTCGAATGAGGAAGCATTGCTCCAAAATGGAAAACTTGAATGAGAAAATGTTTCCGTTTATTGTGATAGAAGAGAAAAGCAGAAATTCCCATATTAGATTCAGAAGGGCTTATAATGACGGTGCTAAAAGTAAGGCTTATTCTGGCAGCAAGACTCGTTCTGGTAGAAAAACGTATTCAGATAACAAGACTCATTTTGGTAGCAAGACTCATTCTGGTAGAAAAACGCATTCAGGTAACAAGACTAATTTTGGTAGCAAGGATCATTCTGTTAGTAAGACTCAATCTTATAGTTATACTCACTCCGGTAGCAATCCTCATTCTTATTTCAAAGTTCATTCTGATAGCAGTGTTTACAGCAATGCCAAAGATGACACTAACATTAAGTATCAAGTCAATAACAAGAGGCATAGTAATAATGAAGCTGATACAAATGATCTAATCAATAGTAAGACTGACACCAACACTGGGGACCATGATAATTCTGAAACTAACATTTTTGATGTAACTTACACCAATATCAAAGATCTAGTTAATGCTAAAACTTTCACTGATTTCAAAACTAATACCTATACAAAGCCTCACGCTGATTCTAAGACTCAAACAAAATCCAAGCCTCAAACAAATGCTAAGGCTCACATTGATGTTAAAATGTACACGGATATCAAGGCTCACGCGGATATAAAGATTGACGACAATGCTACTGATATGTTGAATTCTGCGACGTTACTACGTAGTGGTTATACTTTACCCGACCAGATAGACACGGCTAACATGAAGCATATATCCACGATTACTGGCAGACATTGCTGCACATCATTTCAAACATTTGTCAACTTTACTGACATTGGTCTAGGTCAGTTTGTAGTTTATCCTTCGGGATTCGAGTTTGTATCTTGTATTGAAGGCTGCTCGGAAACACCCACATCATTTCTTGATAAAGTTCAAAATAATTTGGAAAGTATTGTTCTCTTCATGTCAAAGAAAATTGGTGACCATGAAAAACGGTCATCACACCATCCATCACCAATAAGTCACTCATTTCTACAAAATTCCACTGACCTGTACAAAAACCGAGACATACAACATTGCCAGAATCTACACACGCAAAAAGATAAGAGGCATAATCCTGGGCGAAGTCGATTAAAGCCAATTGTTGGTGAATGTGAGCCAGCTGAGACAAAAGATCTTGTGATATTGCACTTTACTCATGAGCACATGCTGGATCAACTTATACTACCCAGTTTTTTAGTCACAAAATGCGGGTGTCGAATTAATTTTTCCTCAACCAAAGACTCGACATTTTTTTAAACCTTTCTTAAAATATTTATGATTTTTCATGATTGATTCCACAAATATGCCAATATTTATATCAATAATTCAAACTAATAAAATAATTCAAAATAATATATATATCATCATCATCAGCAGGCGCCAGGCCGGCTGGTGTAGGCGATCATGGCTCTCCATAGCTCTCAATCTCCAGCATTATGCATCAAGATCATTGTTGTTTCCCTGCCGTGCCAGGTTGTCAAACCGTCTAATATTTTCTCACGTTGTCACCCTCTGTCTCTGTTGCCTTCAGTTTTGCCTGTTTTGACTATGTTCTCCAAACCTGCCTGTCTCATGAAGTGGCCAAAAAAAGAAGATTGTCTTTTTTCTTATATTATTGATTAAGGTCCGTTTCGCATTTAACTCTTTCAACACCTCTACATTAGTTTTTCTGGCAGTCCATGGTATTCTCAGCATTCTTCTGTAGAACCACATCTCTGTTGCCTCTAATCCCCACTTTCCTGTTTGTTTATTGTCTAAGACTCGCATCCATATGTTAATATATAGGAGTTATATAGCACTGCAGAACTCTCTTTCTCACCTCTAATGACAAGGTCATATTAGACAGTATATTTTTCATTTTTCTGAATGTTGTTTTTGCCTGCCCTATTCTGCTTCTTATTTCTGTTGAACTTCTTCCATCTGCTGTAATCATTGTACCCAAATATTTGAATTGGCAGATCTGTTTTAATATTATATCACTCACTTTGATCTTGCAAGGTGTGGTCTTTTGTTTCTTTGAAATAACCATTATTTCTTTTTTCTTTATATTTAGGAAGAGGCCTTTCTCATTATTTTATGTGACTACATTAGTTAAATCTTGAAGGTCTTCCTCACTTTTAACAATCAGAACAGTGTCTTCCGAATATCTGAAATGATTTATGGTATGTCCTCCCACTGATATTCCTGCGATATCAACTATTACATTCATTATCTTGTCACTGTATAAAGAGAACAGGTCTGTGAAATGTATGTATTTCGAAAATCAGCCACGGAATGGGTTACAATTTGAGGGCTTCTCACTCCAATTATAATTCTTACAAAAGAAAGAACTGGCCACCTCGACCTATTAGTTTCTGCGGTTTAGTACATGAAAAGTTGAATAGTTATTTTATTATTAATAGTTGTTTCACTGGAACCTACCTTTGTTATTCTTACACTGTCGTGTTTCTTGACCGTCTGTACAGACGCAAACGACCACCATATTATATGTGGATGAGGTGTTCCTACAGTGCTCTTGAATTTTTATATAGCGGCGATATCAGTATAATAATACAATTCAAAATATTTCTAGATAGTTGACTAGAATATTATTTCTCGGCGGTGAATTATATTTAGTCAGCTCTGCACACTTCATAAATTATATTTAGCTCTGTATACTTCATGAATTATATTTAGTCGGTTTTGTACACTTCATGAATTATATTTAGTCAGTTCTGTACACTTCATGAATTATATTTAGCTCTGTATATTTCATGAATTATATTTAGTCAGTTTTGTACACTTCATGAATTTTATTTAGTCAGTTCTGTACACTTCATGAATTATATTTAGTCAGTTCTGTACACTTCATGAATTATATTGACGATGCTAGTCAAAGACGAGTACTATATATTTCAAATACGGTTGTTTTTTTAGTGTTTAGATATTACCATTATCTCATGTCATGACTGCTTGATACTTACGTGTCGTCATCAAAACACACAAACATACCTCCGTGTCATCATCAAAACACACAAACATACCTCCGTGTCATCATCAAAACACACAAACATACCTCCGTGTCATCATCAAAACACACAAACATACCTCCGTGTCGTCATCAAAACACACAAACTAATGTTTAAATATTATATGAACTTATAACCTAATAACTATCTGCATTCACATGTATTTATAATAACTATGAAGTTATATTTCATATCGTTAGTGTTTTACCTCCAGTACATTCACGATGCTGTTCTCGTTAACACCCGTACTATATGGACGAGATCCACTGGGTCGGTGATAAGTGTTGATACGGAACACTTCTGTTTTTTTTTGAACTAACTTCACTGATCTGACAGATCAATACACATTGCCAATATAGCAGTCTTATATGTGAGAATTAATGTGACGATTCTCTGTTCAAGCTTAACAAATAATGATCTACATTTTGCTTTACTTAAGACCCTCTAGCAGCGATTCGCAACCTTTCTAATGCCGCGATCCCCTTTAACACAGCTTCTCATGGTTTGGCGATCTCCAAATATAAAATTATATATGATGTGTGTATATACAATATTATAATATATAATATTGTGTTTTTCGATGGTCTTAAGCGACCTCTGTGAAATGGTCGATCGAATCAAAAAGGGATCGTGACCCACAGGTTGAGAACCGCTGCTTCTAACGGGTCATGACCATGAATTACGGGTGTTAACTGAAAAAGTACCCAGTATCTTTTATTTTTTGTTTTTAATTGATGTTACTAGATTGCCGTTACTGCCATTATTCCGTTATTATTTATTACTTTTTTTCTTAAATTATATCCTTGTTATGTTGTATTTAATTGAACGGGTTTTTATGTTGTATAGTGAAGCAGAATTTCCTTCAATGTTTTCTAGCCTTTGATATCATTGAAAGCATATGATATTCCTAGAATTGTTGTAGCCTCCTAGAAACGCAATCTCTTTCAAAATACATGAATAATGTGTACAATCTTGTAAAATTGAAAGATTTACTGTTATTTGAATCAATCTAAGTTCTGTCAGGGCCGAATACTGTGCATACGGTAGAAACCAGAGCTCTCCAGTTCGAGCAATGTGATGTTACTGTGTGTAATTTGTTGAGTTTCATAGTCATACCCACGTTGATGGTTGTTCTGTAAAGAGTATCTCTTGGTCTTCCTCTTTTTCTTTTGCCATCTAGTACCCATTTTAATGTTTGTAGTGGCAGTCTGTTTTCATTCATTTTAAGTACATATCCCATATATGTTCTTTGATTTCTTCTTGATGATGGTGTTCCTCCTTCGCAAGCGAAGATGAGCATGGCATGAAAAAAACAACATTAAATGCGATGAAATATGTATATATATATATATATATATATATATATATATATATATATATATATATATATATATATATATATATATATATATATATATATATATATAATTAAAATTGGTAATTAACTAATTTAGTTTGTGAGTTTGTAGATGCCCGATGAGTCCGATTCGTGCACGGTAAGTTCTATTGCAGTGCATGCAGGAGTACTGAAGGTTCGGGGTAGGAGAATTTACGGATTTGTCCTTGCGCTTCTTGCGCTTGTGGATTGCCCGCAGTGTTCTTTCTTTTTCAAATTTCGTGATGCCAGCAGTGATATGAGTGTGTCAGGCTGAGCGATCACGTGCTGTAGTCTCCCAGGAGCTAGGATCGATTCTGCAGTTCTTGAGAGAGCTTTTTAGGTGATCCTTGAAGCGCTTTTTCTGCCCTTCACTTGAACGTTTACCGTCGCACAATTCCCCATAGAATAATCTCTTTGGAAAGCACTTCTCTGGCATACGGACGATGTGGCCAGTCCAGCGGAGTCTTCTTATTGTTGTAGAAACATATTTCTGTTTGCTGTCTTCTCTTACTTGCACATTTGACTTGAATTCTTCCCAACCAAAAATTGAGAATTTTCAAAGACATTTGTTGTGAAATATATATATATATATATTAGAATTAGTTTATTTACTAGAATTAGTTTATATTCTAATAAACCAGCCAGATGATACACCAACATTATTCTACTCCAAAGTCTGGAAAAAAACTAGCTCACCAGACCTTGCCATGGCAACAGATGACATAGATAGATACATTACAAGAACAGTAGAAAGTCAACTGGGAGGAAGTGACCATGTACCAGTCATCCTGCAAATCGCCAAGTCAGGAAGTACAGGACATCACAGCATGTCCCCAAGCTGGAACTTCAAAAAAGCAAATTGGACCTTCTTCAGTGAACAAACAGACCAGCTTTGCCAGAATATCACCCTCACTAACAACATAAACCACAACATCTCACAAATAAACAAAGTGATACTACAATCCGCACAGAAGACAATCCCAAGGGGCAGACGAAAAGAATACAAGTCTTATTGGAGTGAGACTCTAGAAAAATTGCATAACGAGCTGAATGATGCAAGACATACAATGGAGCAAAACCCTGCAGCAGAAAACACAAAGAAACACAATGAAATCAAACACACGTTCAATGAGCAGAAAAGAACAGAGATACAAAAGAGCTGGCATGAAAAGACCAGCAGTCTAAACATGACAAAAGACACAAGTAAACTATGGAACCTTACAAGAACTCTAAATGAAGAAACAAAGAATTCACACTACAAGACTGTCATCGAAGAAGAGGGAAAATTCCACACAGGGAAAATGGCAGCAAACATTTTAGCTGACTTCTACAAGGAAGAAAGCACAACAACACTCATACACGTATCAAAAAAGTCAAAAAAGAAATTAAAAGAAAACTGAAGAATCAAAATCCAGAGCCCTGCATGAAGACACCCTTCATCATCGCAGAACTAAATGGTGCCATAGGAAAACTAAAAACCAAAAAGGCCCCAGGAAAAGACGGCATAACCAATGATATTATCAGGAACCTAGGGCCAATCAGCAGAAACAAGCTCCTTACCATCTTCAACCAATCAAGGAAAACTGGTAAAATTCCATACTTGTGGCTTGAATCTGTCATCATCCCAATTGGGAAAAAACAAAAAGGAAAAACAAGCAAGTCAAGCTACCGACCAGTCAGCCTCTTGAGTTGCATAGGGAAAACAATGGAGAGAATGGTCAACTCTAGACTGATAAAATACCTAGAAGAAAACCAAAAGCTCACCAAGACACAGTCGGCCAATAGGAAAAAATCGAAGCACTGAAGACCAGCTTACATACCTAGCACAGGAAATCGAAAATGCTTTCCAAAAGAAGGAAAAAGTGCTGGCTACTTTTATGGACTTAAGTAAGGCCTTTGATAAGGTGTGGAAAGAGGGAGTCCTCTTCAAGCTTCTCCAAAACAAAATAGAAGGCAGAATGTTTAGCTGGATAAAATATTTCCTCTGCTACCGCACTGCAAGAGTAAAAGTAGATGGTAAACTAAGCAAACGTGTTACTCTGCAACAAGGAGTACCTCAAGGGGGAGTGATCTCTCCTACTCTCTTCCTAGTATTCATCAATGATATGGGAGAGAAACTGTCACATCATATTTCAAAGGCTCTTCATGCAGATGACTTTGCTGCCTGGAGTGCGGCAGGAAACCTATCCACTGCAAAAAAAACAGAATGCAGACAGCACTTGACACCTTAAGTGAATGGGCATCTGACTGGGGAGTCCAGATCAACCTCTCCAAAACGGTGACAACCATCTTCTCACTTTTAAACCACCAAGAAAAATCAAATGTTAAAATAAATGAAAGTGAGCTAGCACATGTGGAGAACCCTACATATCTAGGGGTCACACTAGACAAGCGACTCACCTGGAAACCACACCTAATAACCACCTAGCAAAAAGCAACCAGGAGGCTATCCTTGATGAAGAAACTTGCAGGAACAAGCTGGGGAGCAAATGGAAATATTCTCCGAAAAGTCTACATGGGTACAGTCAGACCTGTAGTAGAATATGGAATGACAGCATGTGCATCAGCATCAAAAACAAATACTAATCGCCTATCTAAAGTACAAAATGCAGGACTACGACTTATCTCTGGAGGGATGAAAACCACTCCAATCCATGCAATGGAAAAACATGCAAACATCCGCCCACTGGATGACAGAAGAGAAGAAAGAGTGCTTGTTCAAAAGGAAAAAATTAAGTGCATGCCAAACCATCCGATGTATGCGCAAATTTCTAGATCAACCACAAGCAGGTTGAAGAGAACCAGCTTCTGTCACATCTCTAAAGATATTCATGAACAACATAAAGACATCCTCACAAACCTCCCACATGAAATTGAAACACTAACGGACTTTGAAGAGCCAGGCAATAGTCTCCAGAATGTCTCCATAATAACACAGGTTCCTGGAATAATTAATAAGGAATACGAAACTCCACCTCAACTAAAAGCATTGACACTGGAGATGATAGAAATAAAATACAATCCCAAGGATTGGACACATGTCTACACAGATGGATCGGCAGAAGGATCAGTAAGGAATGGAGGAGGTGGAATTTTTATAAGACTCAAAGATGGGAAGACAATATCAAAAGCTTTTCCAACCGGGAAATACTCCTCTAATTTTAGAGCAGAAGCAGTTGCACTCCATCAAGCACTGAAAACCTTCACCGAACCAGGACTTCCAAGACCAAAGAAGATAGCCATATTCACAGATTGCAGATCCCTACTGGAATCAATCCAGAGCAACAGAAACGAAATCTTTCTGTACAACATCAGACATGAGCTAAGACAGATCCAAAAATCAACAGCTATTGCCCTTCAGTGGATACCATCACACAGTGGAATCATGGGAAATGAGAAAGCGGATACTCTGTCAAAGGCAGGAAGTGAAATGGAGCAACACGGACACCAACTGTCTTACGGAGAAGTAAAAACAATAATCCGCAGCACATACTCAGCAAAGTGGAAGAAAGAAACGGAAAGGGAATACGAACATGAAGCAATACATCTCCTATAGAGATATCAACAGACCACAATATTTCGCCTTAGAACAGGCCACTGCAGATTGTTGGGTCACCTTTATCAATTAAGGATCTCATACACAGATGAATGTCCATGTGGATCCGGAACCCAGACTCCAGAACACATACTTCAGGACTGCCCAACATACAAAGAGCAGAGACAGCAGACCTGGCCAGAGGATACAGACTTGAGGCCAAAGCTATGGGGCAGCCGCTCTGACCTGGAGAAGACAGTGGATTTCGTCTTGATGACAGGTCTGACGGTATAGCATGACCACATGCTGAACGCAGAAGAAGAAGAAGATATATATATATATATATATATATATACGCGAATTACTGCAAAAGTTACAATATAGGTAACCTTAGCAATACTGGTCAACAAAAGTGGATGTTTTGAAGACAAGTAAACTTCAACATACGAAATATTCATCACCACGTAAGGTAGTTTTACAAAGTACACTAACAGACTAAATCAAAGTTTCATCAAAATGACCTATCTTAAAAGTTATTTCGGTAAAAATGTCAAAAACCTCTGCCTTTTGCTATTGCTTTATTTTAGATGTAACTATCTTAATTTGTGCTTTGATAGTTTAATTTTATATATGTACTGCATTGTTTATACGGATTAACGCAGAGAATATATACTATTGTGACATAATTATGTGTCATGGAAACGTATGGATGTAAAAACAATGAGAGGAAGAAACAGAGAGAGAGAGAGAGAGAGAGAGATTTCACAATAAAATATAATTTTTAATTGAGGTAAACTTTATCTACCTCGCTAGGGTCTATGTTTTACTACGCTTGTCAGAGGACCTTTTTTATTAACTTTTCAAACTGTCATTTGGATAAAACACTACCAGCTATCATATAATATATCCACGGATATTTAACTGAGGCCGCTGTAGCTCACTTGATAGTGAACTAGCTACCTGTTCGGGTTCAATATACAATTAAACTGGAATTTTTTTAATCACTAACGGCTCCTAGGTCGACCATAAGAAAATGGGTATCAGATTATCTATGAAAATAAAGGCGGTGGGCTTCATTCTGTTCATTTCATCCTTATAAAACAACCCATATGTCGTCATCCAATGAAAACTACGGCCCTAACATGGTATTACACAATACACCTCAATGACGTGGATAAATGAAAACATTACGACTTTATATTCGACTACAACTACATCGACTATACATTTGAGACCAAACTATACTGCAGATGAATATTTACAAATGACACTATATTTATAACAATAGAGATTATACTACCAGGTACGTAATAGGTCAGCTAGACTAGATTGAACAATAGAGATTAAATTATACCAGTGATATTAAATTGCACCGGCGAGATTAACTAAACCAGAGACTAATTTAAACTATTGAGATTAAAGCAGAGACTATTCTATACTATAGAGATTAAACTGCTGCAGATATGTTTTAATATATTCTCTGAAATTATTTCTATCAATGATGCTACCTAGTCATATTTCCAACTGATTTTATTTATTTATTTTGTTTCGATTTTCAAGAATTAGGAGCAACTAAACTCTTTTTTCTATATGCAGTGAGGAGGGGAAAAGGGGGGGGGGCTTTCTTTTACGTATTTTGTACATAAATTACGTCAAAACATTTTTGCTAATATTTAATTGATGCATACAAAAATATTACTGTTGACGACAAGTTTTGTCAATCCCCTAGTCAAAAACTGTCAAACTTTTCCCCACCCTCTTTCCTCTCTCTTTTCTCATGTTTATGTATGGGTAGGAGGGGGGTGAGAGATAGTGTTCCATAGAAAGTGTTACATAGATAATGTTGCACAGATGGATAGTGTTGCACAAATAGATAATGCTGCACAGATGGATAGTGTTGCACAGATGGATAGTGTTGCACAGATAGTGTTGCACAGATAGTGTTGCACAGATGGATAGTGTTGCACAGATAGATAGTGTTGCACAAATAGATAATGTTGCACAGATGGATAGTGTTGCACAGATGGATAGTGTTGCACAGATAGTGTTGCACAGATGGATAGTGTTGCACAGATGGATAGTGTTGCACAAATAGATAATGTTGCACAGATAGTGTTGCGCAGATAGTGTTGTGCAGATGGATAGTGTTGCACAGATGGATAGTGTTGCACAGATGGATAGTGTTGCACAGATAGATAATGTTGCACAGATAGATAGTGTTGCACAGATAGATAGTGTTGCACAGATAGATAGTGTTGCACAGATGGATAGTGTTGCACAGATGGATAGTGTTGCACAGATAGTGTTGCACAGATAGTGTTGCACAGATAGTGTTGCACAGATAGTGTTGCACAGATAGTGTTGCACAGATAGTGTTGCACAGATAGTGTTGCACAGATAGTGTTGCACAGATAGTGTTGCACAGATAGATAGTGTTGCACAGATAGTGTTGCACAGATAGATAGTGTTGCTCTAATATATAGTATTGCACAGCTCGATAGTGGTATAAAGTGTTCGTTAATTGTTGAGACATTTCTGCAACACTTGTTTATTTCTGACCTTTTTCTTCTTGTCAGCTTCTGTGATACCACTACAGACTATTTAAGCGCTCAAAACAGTTGTAGGTCGTGATGGTAAGTCAATCATATGAAAGCTAACTACAAAATCAAAGAAAAAGGCAATAGGTAATAATATACTAATAAGATAATAAGACAAAAATACACATACATAATAATGGAGGTCATTATTCGTGTAAATAACAGTATTCGGGCTCTGGTACGTTTTGTCGGTTGGTATGCAGTATATTATTTTAACATCACAGAACGGTGGTAACTTCAATTCGTCGTCTTCTTGGTATGTTTCTGAGTCTTGCTGTTTACATTCTAACGTTGTATGATCTTGCTGCTGGCCAATGTGGTATGTTTTTTTTATATATATGTGGCCATATGCCTATACGTTGTTCCAGCAGTTCTAGTAATCTCTTCATTGCTCACATGATCGGTTCTTGTTCTAGTTGCATCATTTATTGAACATTTCACACATTAATGGTTATATACTCTGCAATATTCAAGTTGCACTCTTGTCCGCCGTTTAAAAAAAATGATTACCTCACTTTAAGAACTGTTTTGTATTATTTATTAAAGCAAGGAAGCTAAAAGTGAGTAGTGTTGAAAAAACAATAGACTTGTGGCATGTGTATGCAAGAAATAAATGTCTGAAACATTTTAATTATCCTATACTGGTATATAGGGTCTATATATAGTATAATAATATATATAATATAATATATATATATATATATGCGCTATGGCGAGGGGTTAATTTTTAACATCGAGTACCCTTTCTAGTGGGTAGTTTCTCCCTTCCTCATATTTCCAACAGAAACATATATTTACGGCCCTGTATAAATTATTATCTAGTTTGTTTGTTTTTTAAAAACATACCTTCTATAATCTTGTAATGCATCTCCATTTGTCTGTTCTTCTTTTCTACGAAAATGTTCAGTACAGAAAGGGAATTTCCTGTTTCAGTTCTGAGAACTAACAACATCATAAATTATTGCTAAGTGTATGATTGGTCTGAGGCCAGCCTCTGAAAGCACAATACAATTTATATTACACGGTCAAAGATCAGGTCTTAAGCAGTCAGTGAACTCCTCCGTTCTAAAGGAAAACCTACACTAAAACATTTTTGGCGTCAAGAATGGATAACTTTTTTTAAAAAAAATAGAATTAACCTGTGATTATCTTTCTGTAATGTTTATAGTAAATAACTATACATTTTTGTGCACTTGCTGAAGAAATAATTAGAAATACAAGCCAATGTCAACAGATGGTGTTTTTTGCTAATACAATCCTACACGTTATTTAATCATGGGAGAAAACGTCGACAATTTTGACGTCTATTGACGCTGCGCCACTGGGACAGAGAGAGAGAGAGAGAGAGAGAATGTATATATGATTGTATACACTGGTCTCTGATATATAAAAAGGTAGACAACTGTGAAAATACAAAATGAGGACACCAGAAGGTACTACAAGATGAATTTTGACTTTAGAAAGAGAGAGTGGGGAGAGAGGTGTGAAACGTAGTAGTGATATTGGTATGGACGACATTTTGAGGATGGTCTGTTCCAGGAAACATTTCATTATAAACCATGGCAATGACCTACTTACACTAGCCGTCATATTTCTCTAATGTTTCTCCATTAAACTTTGTCTTGTGGGAGTTTCCAAGTGCGAGTCCCATTACGTGTTACATATTTTATGCTTTAAAACCCTGTCAAATGATATCGACATTCGAACACTTTAAGTCCCTGTTTTATAGCAGCCTTAGTAACAGTGGAAGTAATGTATGCTGCACATTTAGTATTGTACTAGTATTGAAAACAATGTCTAACTTTAACAGTGTTTAGTGGCAGTAGGAGTAGTAGTAATAGTAGTAGTAGTAGTAGTAGTAGTAGTAGTAGTAGCGGTAGTAGCAGTAGTAGTAGTAGTAGTAGCGGTAGTAGCAGTAGTAGTAGTAGCGGTAGTAGTAGTAGTAGTAGTAGTAGCGGTAGTAGCAGTAGTAGTAGTAGTAGTAGCGGTAGTAGCAGTAGTAGTAGTAGTAGCGGTAGTAGCAGTAGTAGTAGTAGCGGTAGTAGCAGTAGTAGTAGCGGTAGTAGCAGTAGTAGTAGTAGCAGTAGTAGTAGTAGTAGCGGTAGTAGCAGTAGTAGTAGTAGTAGCGGTAGTAGTAGCGGTAGTAGCAGTAGCGGTAGTAGTAGTAGTAGTAGTAGTAGTGGTAGTAGCAGTAGTAATAGTAGTAGTAGTAGCGGTAGTAGTAGTAGTAGTAGTAGCGGTAGTAGTAGTAGTAGTAGTAGTAGTAGTAGTAGTAGTAGTAGCGGTAGTAGTAGTAGTAGCAGGAGTAGGGGCAGGAGCAGAGGCAGGAGCAGGGGCAGGAGTAGGAGCAGGAGTAGAAGCAGCAGGAGCAGAGGCAGGAGTAGGAGCAGGAGTAGACGCAGCAGGAGCAGAGGCAGGAGTAGGAGCAGTAGAAGAAGCAGCAGGAGCAGAGGCAGGAGTATGAGCAGGAGTAGAAGCAGCAGGAGCAGAGGCAGGAGTAGGAGCAGGAGTAGAAGCAGCAGGAGCAGAGGCAGGAGTAGGAGCAGGAGTAGAATCAGCAGGAGTAGGAGCAGTAGAAGCAGCAGCAGGAGCAGAGGCAGGAGTAGGAGCAGGAGTAGAAGCAGCAGGAGCAGAGGCAGGAGTAGGAGCAGCAGTAGAAGCAGCAGGAGCAGAGGCAGGAGTAGGAGCAGTAGAAGCAGCAGCAGGAGCAGAGGCAGGAGTAGGAGCAGGAGTAGAAGCAGCAGGAGCAGAGGCAGGAGTAGGAGCAGGAGTAGAAGCAGCAGGAGCAGAGGCAGGAGTAGGAGCAGTAGAAGCAGCAGCAGGAGCAGAGGCAGGAGTAGTAGCAGGAGTAGAAGCAGCAGGAGCAGAGGCAGGAGTAGGAGCAGGAGTAGAAGCAGCAGGAGCAGAGGCAGGAGTAGGAGCAGTAGAAGCAGCAGCAGGAGCAGAGGCAGGAGTAGGAGCAGTAGAAGCAGCAGCAGGAGCAGAGGCAGGAGTAGGAGCAGGAGTAGAAGCAGCAGCAGGAGCAGAGGCAGGAGTAGGAGCAGTAGAAGCAGCAGCAGGAGTAGAGGTAGGAGTAGGAGCAGTAGAAGCAGCAGCAGAAGGATCAGTTGGTTGTAGGTTGTTGTCATTTATAAATGCAGCATTTTTATTAGTTATATAAATTGGGCCATCTGTGGGTCTTCTTTAAGGACACGTAGGCCTTTAAAAAAAGTCACTTGCTCGTTCTCAATGAGACTTCTTCATTGTCGTGTAATATTTGGTGATAACAATTATGGGTGGGGGGGGTATTTACTCGATTATTAGGCTGCTTTATAGAACTAAATACCATGTTCTGATTTCCTAAGTGGTGGTGGGGGGAGGGGTCGAATCTTAAATCCAAAAATTAATCGTTCCCTAGCAATGATATAGTAAAGATAGATACTCAACCCCCCTTATCTACGGGATTTACTATAACTAACTCTATCATTGTATGTATAATGTTCAATCAATCGCGTGCCATGTCGAGTGGCAAAAGCAATTGTGTTTCACTACAATGTCTCATGTTTTGTTAACATGTTTAATTTGTGCCGTTCTCTCATGCCACTGTGACAGCCCATTCAGCAACGTATCTTTTCGTCTTCCTCTCTCTTTTCGTCTTGATATTTTAGATAGTGACTAAATGTTTTAAATTTGCTCTGCTCAATAGATGCTAGCAATTTTACAATTTTAGTATTGTTATTGGCAGTGGTACGTATGTGGTTGCGTCTGTGAGTCTCACCAATGACCCACTAGACATACCACCCATGCAACAGAAAACCTTAGTGGATGACATGCCGTTATATTGAGGTTATCTTCTTAGAGAAGCTTCATGGCACGCCATCTATACAATTATGCTTTTATTTTGTTGTTGAAATGTGTTTCATGTTTACCTGAATATATATGTATGCACCCTCTGTGATTGCGAGGGAGCCAGAGATGTACTGTGCAGCGCTGGATAGGAGGAAACTGAGAGCACTGTTTTTTCCTATGGCTGAAACCAATCATAGAGGCACAGTGACTCTGGACGTGACACTCCTTTTGACTTGAACATTTGGTTGCATGCCTGGAGCAATAGGGAATTCGGCATAACCAGTAGTCAATTGGTGGCGGGGAATGAGCACAGTCAACTCTATCTTGGCTACAGTGGCCAGGAGCCGTGCATACGTTGAAACCTACCTTCCTGGAGGTGTGATAGTTATTCTCTGGCTCTGTCTCGGGGTGGGCCGAAAATCCACAGACTTATCATCAATATAACGTCATTAGGTCAAAGGACATGAGCCCATGGACCGCTGGATCAGCAACCCAACCATTGGTAGTGGTTTCCATGTTTACACCGAACGCCCCCAACACTTGAAAATGATCCCACGATGTCATTTTTTTCTCTCTACCCAAAACAGGTTTTTGTTTCATAATTTCTCACGTCATGTACGGAATTTCGTTTTTGAAAAAGACAATAAATGTTTTTGTTGTCATCAACTTTATTTGGCATCACAGATATATATTGCCCTGGACCGCAGCCGTCGACAATATAAGACATATTGGCACATTGCAAAACAGTTCTAAAATTACATATTTAATTTCTCCAGTGATTTTCATTGGTTGTCAGCATATAAAAGACCAATGAAAAACACAGGTAAAGTCAAATTGGTTATGCTAGAAGCCTGTTTCCGGGTACTCCCGATGAGTTTTATATCGTCAACAGACTGGCTTAGACATAGACCTACTGGCATTCAGGGTTAAAGTCAAGAACGTTTTCATCATCATGAACACTTTGGATTTATTTTTTTCAAACAAAAAATACAATTTGATAATTATTTTGATATTTTGCATACAGTACTATATTTTTCATGTCCTTAATGAAATATTTTTACTTTCATAAAATGTATTGAAATGTATCTAGTTTGAGAGATTTCTTTTTTAGGCTATTTTACAATCATATCACACCATTTGACCTGTATAAAACTTTTTACATATTACCGGTACATGTTTCTGTTGTACACGAAATAAATGGTATTTACTTGAAATATTCTATTATTGGACATAATAATTATATTCCCAACAACTGTAACTGTTTCCTATTGAAATCGTACTATTGAAAAGGCACCAATAATCGAAACATTGCCAATGGATTAAGGAGATCTGTAGAAGTTTCTTAAAAGCGAAGTTGTATATGGACACTGATTTATGACGAATCTATTTTGCAATCGGGGGAAGTTCAGTATTAATCGGTATTTTAATCGTGGTACAAATAAGACTGTGTACCTGCGGAGTAAAGGGATGAATGTGTTTAAACATCAGGATACTGGAACTGTACAGGCCTGCAGGTTCTTTAATATCTGCTGTTGAAGATTAAGCACTTATGGGTTTGCCCGGAGTGCAACAACCTCACATCATAACCAATATAAATAAAGTAGGTCTGTTGAATGTAGATATAGAGGTCTTTCATTCATAACAGCAACTGTCCTTGAATTCTGTCTATCTATTATCATTTTCACTTGTTCTGTTAATGATCATGGGGGAAAGTTGAAGTTGTGTCTTTGACCATTTGGGTTGCATTGGTCGTGGTCACTTCCATGTCTCATTAGTTTCCTTGATTGTATCCACCCATCTAGTATTGACCTTCCTGTAGCCCCCCTTTATATGTTGTATGCACGCTGGTTGTGTTGGTTCCATTCTCATGACGTGACCAAACCACCTGGTTTGCCGTCTTTCAATATAGTCTTGACTTGAGATGGTCTTTTTTTCTTTCTTATCTTCATTTCTCCATCTGTTTCTTCTGATGACATTTATAGCTTTCCTCAAACATCTCATTTCACATACTGTGATATTTTTCACTAGTGTCTTTATCAAGGGACATGATTGATATTGGTAACACAAGAGTTTTCGTAAAAAAATATTTATCAATTGATTTTTGTTAGCGTGTTGGCGAGAACTGTACTAGAAAGATATAATGTAGCATATTAGAAATCGCATCTTTTTTTGAAGGTGCGGTTAGTCAAGCACGGGAAAACCCATTTACTCTTGGTGCCGACAGAATGGGCTGGTTCAATTCCCATTGGTCTTAAGAATATTAGAAATGAAAGTGAGTCTTGTTCCTTGTTCTCCAGTCGAAGTGTAAAGCTGATATTGATTTCATCAATGAACTGTGCTATCACCAGCTTCAAGACACAGCCGTAGAGCTTGTCCGTCAGAGAAAATGATAGTAATATATAAAAATGTAGTATCATTACTATTACAAGCTGTGAAAGAAATCGGAATATAAATGCAGCCCCAGTAGCAAGAACGGTGATACAAGTGCTGAAAATGATAGTAATATGATTCTGTAATGAAAAGAAATGAGAATAAATGCCAAACTGGCAATCTATGCCATATCACATTCACTTCACGCTCTTGCTTGTAGATTATCAAGTGTACACAACGGCCAAGGATGATGTTAAATTGTTGCTGTTGAAATTGTCCTTTGCCTCTTGCACACTTTGTACCTTGTCCTAACATTTATCCAAGGAAAATACAAATGGCGTCACTTTATGTATACAAACATTTTGTCTACAGTCTAAGATTATATGTTTAATTTGCTATTTATATTTCCATTTGATATTGTTTTGCTTGACGTATATGTATGTGTCATGTTTAATATTACAATAGAAACATGTCTACCTCAAATTGAGCATATGTGTATGTTCATAATTCATATTTATTTGTCACTCAAAATAAAGCTGTTGTCACATTTACAAGATTGTTTAGTCTTTTGAATAAATAATATATTTTTTGATACACTGGAATCCATTTAATAACAAATCTATTTTTAAAGAATAACTTTAAAGCAGTTTCAAAATCTCATATTATTTTAATTGTTTGTCTTAATTGTTGAATGCATATTATAATGCACACATTTCAGCACATATGCCTGTATAGCTATATAACACTTTTTTTAAACAAGTGCAGCCTGGGAACTTTTGACTAGTATGTGTTTGAAATGTGTCACAAGTCTTGAAACTTTTGACCAGTATGTGTTTGAAATATGTCACAACAGTCTTGGAACTTTTGACCAGTATGTGTTTGAAATATGTCACAAGTCTTGGAACTTTTGACCAGTATGTGTTTGAAATGTGTCACAACAGACTCCAATACCATAGTTCTGTGACATATTTCATTAAATCTGGTTATGTCATTCAACCAGAAACAGCAGAACACATTGTATACTGGCGTTGCATTTGAACAAAGCTCTATTCAGTACACATGGTTTCATCACAACTGTGAGACTTTCATCGATTATACATTCCTATTGTCTTTTCTGGTCAATCATCGATTATACATTCCTATTGTCTTTTCTGGTCCCTCATCGATTATACATTCCTATTGTCTTTTCTGGTCAATCATTGATTATACATTCCTATTGTCTTTTCTGGTCCATCATCGATTATACATTCCTATTGTCTTTTCTGGTCAATCATCGATTATACATTCCTATTGTCTTTTCTGGTCAATCATCGATTATACATTCCTATTGTCTTTTCTGGTCAATCATCAATTATACAGTCCTGATGTCTTTTCTGGTTGATCCTTCTAAAGTGAGACATTTGATTTTTCCTTGACTTAATTGGTGCCTTTGGTATAGTTGTGCCAACAGCTAATGAAACTCACAAGTAAAGTCAACTGTGTCAAGTTACAAAGATGATTTCCAAATAAGCCCACATGTCTTATGAGGTATTGTCAAATGAAACCAGCTGTGCCGCTATTGTTCATGTTTATTTGGTCACACACAACTAAATATGCTGAAAATGGGTGAGTGTGTGCATGTAGGCGAGTGAGCTTGCATTCCATTAACCCAAAAGCTGGAAGGTAACATACACAGCTCACTTTGCTTGTTAAAGCTTCAGTGTTAGGAAACAATCCTAAGTCTGTTGGACAAAAAAATCATGTTATGAATATCTTCATTTCTCTTTGCAATCAACAAGTTTCCAGTAAACAGTGCAGGAATATTCCTAGTTCAGGACCCAGGCCTATCCTTATTTTAAAAAGAAGAGAGTTTGCTGACAGCTAGGCCATACTGACCTTATATTGAGTCTTGGCTGGTTGAAAAAGGTTCAAAGAGAAACATTAAATTATAGTGAAAATAAGAGAAACATTAAATTATGGTGAAAATAAGAGAAACATTAAATTATGGTGAAAATAAGAGAAACATTAAATTATGGTGAAAATAAGAGAAACATTAAATTATGGTGAAAATAAGAGAAACATTAAATTATAGTGAAAATAAGAGAAACATTAAATTATGGTGAAAATAAGAGAAACATTAAATTATGGTGAAAATAAGAGAAACATTAAATTATGGTGAAAATAATTTGCAGCGAGACTGGGTCTGTTTATCTGTTTCACAAGAAACAACTGATACTTGGAGAAGAGGTAGCAGAAAATTGAAAAATTCTCTTAGTTGATGCACAGTGATTATGTCATTGAAAATCAAGGAACACATAATAGGTGTTTGATAATAGGTCTCTCCATAATAGGTCTCGAACAGTATACAATCACAACGCACTCCAGCGTGCTGCTATGCACTCATTGCTATAAAACTGTTGACCACCACCATTTTGAATGTCCAGCGCTGGATGATGTCAGCAAAATGCTTCTCCCTCAGAGGTTCTGTCTCTTACTGTTACTCCGAAAATTCTATGTAGACAAATAATTTTTGTTATAACAAGTTTTCTTTTTGTAAACATATAAATATGGATATCACAAAACAATATTTTTTAAGAAAAACCAATAAACATGTATATTTTTAATTATTCTTATTAAATTCACATTGTGAATAAACACAACAGAGCAATGAATGACAAAAACTGTATTTATAGTTTCACCAACTGAACCAAATTGATCATCAAAATAGAATTTAGTGACATGAACATTTGTTTTCTTCATTTGTTCTGAACTCTCAAATAAATGAACTCTCTCATCTAAAACTAGATACAATTTCTTTATCCATTGTAATAACAAAATGCATGAAAGATGAGAAAGGAATAAGATTGATTTGATGGATAGATTATATCAGCAAAGTCATATACATATCAACCTATTTAGTAATTGTTCAGGTGTAAGTCACAGAGCACATGTTGAGGCAGAATGTGTCCATTACAACCTATCAAAATTGAATTCCCTTTCAATACCTTTGAGTCCATATTGGGGAATATGGTGATAGGGCTGTATTTTCATTGAAAAAAATCTGAACCTAGAGATGATGTGGTCAACATCACACCTGCTGTCTCTACTTTCCCAGGTTACCTGGTACTAATTTCTTTAGGCTTGGTTGAACTAAGAACCACTGTTTAGATTGGAATTTAAATTGGAAATTTAACCTCTGGTCACAATGGGAAACCAGTGCACTAACCCCTGAAATACCAACCGAACCGTCTTCTATCTCACAAAAATGTCATAAAGTCACTAAGGAAAGTTCAACTACAGTCATCAATGTTATCTATCCATTCGCTAAACCCTTTGTTAGCTTTCAGCGTCAAGGGTAGAAGTTTTCTGGAGATGGCCCTTGTGTCTGCTGAGTATACTGTTTAATTTGTCACATCTTTTATTTCGGTGGTCCATAGTTTTCATGGTCGGCCTTCACTGTATCTGCATAGCATAGCTTGCTCTGGTATGCTGTCTGATGGTAGTCTGCTGACGTGTGCAAACCATTTGATCTGTTGTCTCTTAATATATTCCAAGATTGGGGTGATACCAGTTCTTTGTCTAACGTCCTCATTCCTCACTTGTCTCTTAGCAATATTCCTAGAATTCTGCATAAACATGCTATTTCTGCTGTCACAAGTTTACATTTGTCTTGTACTGTCATTGTCCATGTTTGGCACTGGTAGCACAGTGTTGGCATACTAATAGTTCTGAATAGTGTTATTTTGGTATTTAAATCTACATTTTTGTTTCTGAAGATTGGTGTCATTTGTCCTAGGATTTGGTGTGCTTTACTACATACATCTATTGTGCATTTCTTTGCTGCTCTTGTCTGTTGTTATATTGCTTCCTAGGTATGTGAATTCTGTCACTTGTTTAAGTCTGTTGTTCCCAATATATATATGTTGGTGTTTCTGTTCTTCCTATCTTCATTACTTCAGTCTTTTCTATTTTTTATCTTCATGTTAAAGGTTTGGCATATTTTATGTAATCTGTCTATATTTGTAGTTGCTCTTTCTGATGCCACTAGTGCTTGGTCGTCTGCAAATACCAATTCATTTAAGTTATCCTTCAGATTGTTTTCTTCCATTGTCTTTGCTACTTTGCGGATGTGATCTACGCTTTATTATGAACAATAGATAAAAACGTTATCATGTTGAACAAATAAGAATCCATCACCTGTGAGAACATAAACATTTATTGGTCACGCATAAACTGCCAAAGCTACTGAGCATAAACAGACCAATTTAAAAATAAAAACTGGCATCAGACAAGACTCTAACTCACTCACCCACCCATGGCCTTTGACATGGGCGAAAAAGATCACAGTATGTGAAATGAGATGTTTGAAGAAAGTTATAAATGTCATGAGAAGAGACCAACAGCCAATAAAGATATCAGGAAAGAAATAAAGACCATCTCAAATCAAAACTACATTAAAAGATAGCAAACCAGGTGGTTGGGTCATATGAGAATGGAACCAACGCAACCATCCCTTAATTCATACAACAGCAGATCGGGCTACAGGGCTGGAGGAGGACAAAGAACTAGATGGGTGCAGGCAATCGAAGAAACCTTGAGATATGGGCTGACCATGACCAATGCAATCCAAATGGCCAAAGACAGGCAACTCCAACTTGAAATTCTTACACTACAAACTAGTATCATGAACAATTCTACTAAATTTATTATGAACAATTCAAAAAGAACAACTACTGCTAAAATATATAGTACAAGTTTGTAGATATCTGATATACAACTTGGCCACCAATGTAGACATCTGATATACAACCTGGTCATCAATTTGAATTTACTAAATATTTTTCCTACATGAGAAGTTATACATAAGCTAGTATTCAAGAGGACATTCAACATTCTGAGAAATACGTCAATAACATAACAATCAGCAACTTGCTAGAGAGGATAGTTTAACATGACATCTTGTTTGGCCAACTCCAACAACATGGGATCGTCGAAAAATTTGTTGATGCTGACATCTTCACTAAGGCCCTGGAAATCAAAAATAAATAAAATCAAATATCCATTGAAATATATATTCAAATCCCATTATAACAACTTTGCCCAGACCAATGAAATATTTATGTCATAACAGAAATTTAGGTTCAATATGGAGAGAAGTACCTACATTTCAACTTTTTAATATTCTGCACATTTTCATTCCATGTCTGTTATAGTATGCGCAGCTTTCATGTCATCACTAGTAAACCTTGTAAAAATGGTTAATTTAATTTAAAAGTTGCTATGATTGCTGCTAGATGAATCAGTCTGCACAATATGCACTGAGAACACAACAACCTTGGTCATCCAGTGGGGGAAGCCTCTCAGTGTGTAGCGTGCAAAGTGCTGCATCTGGCAGAAGATCGATGCATCTAACGACTGTAAAATGCATCTTCATCGATATTTCATTCCGTTAGATAATGTAGGGTCAGTTCTATTCAAGTGTATTTGTTTCGTTAAAATGTAGGTACTTCTCCCCGTATTGTACCGAAATTTATTATATACAGTACAAACAGTAAAGAATTAATATAAATGGGGATTTTATAAAGTGTTGCTATATAATGGCATTTGTTATAAGAGGTTGCGCTATAGAGGGATTCCACTGTATATATAACACAGTGATGTAACACTGTAGTCCCAAATTGACAGTATGGCCGGGGTATGCTGCTTGTTCTATATGATAATCAGCATCACGAAGGTTGTGGTTATTTGTCAAGGATTTACAGTTCCTACAATCATCACACTAAGTTGACAATTTGTATTACCTATCTCAACATACATCAACCTTTTTTTAGATGATGAAATACATACACACATATGAGATGTGTACAATTTTGGTACTGTCCATTGAAATATATATTCAAATCCCATTATAACAACTTTGCCCAGACCAATGAAATATTTATGTCATAACAGAAATTTATGTTCAATACGGAGAGAAGTACCTAAATTCCAACTTTTTAATATTCTGCACATTTTCAGCCATATATATTTTCAGCCTGGAAAAACTGAAAGCTAAAAATTAAAACCAAGATTCTGACCTATCAAGCATATGTGTTTGACATTATATTATGGTTTTGCCTACTCAAACCATGAGAGAATTTACATATTCTGTCAAACCTTGAAAATTAAATGGCAAGACAAAGTTACGGATACTGTGGTACTACATCATTCTCAGTTACCATCTACAATAAAAACACTGAATAAAAATAGACAGCGGTTGCTGGGTCTTGTGTGCAGAATGTTAAACTGTTGCATTCCCAAGTATATAAGTACATTAATTGGTGAACTTTCTGAAGGATAACCTCCATGGTAGACCACTTCTAGGTAATAAGGTATCAGTAAATCATTAATGAAAATTGTCTTTAGCGACCCACGTGGGAGACAGGTTATGAAGTTCTACTGAATGACGATTGACACATTATTACTGTTGGATGCTTACGTGAAATAATATATACAACAAAACACAGGTAATAATCATACAAATGACAATACAAAGGACATAATCGACGTTTCAAACCAAAAGGCCTTTGTCAAGATACGTCATCTATTTTATGTTATGTGCGTATCTTGACAAAGGCCTTTTGGTTTGAAACGTCGATACTGTCATTTGTATGATTATATCCGTGTTTTGTTGTATATATTATTTCACGTAAGCATCTGAGAGTGATAGTGTATCAGTTGTCATTCAGTAGAACTTCATGACCTGTCTCCCACATGAGTATTATTTTCATACAGTTTTACTAGCAGTACTACCTTTTATTATCTCTATCGACCCTAAAACTTGGGAAGCGCTAGTAGATGATCATACCGCCTGAAAACAGACCCAAGATTTAAATATCTTGGGAGCATGTTAACAGACAATGGAAGAATTAACAAAGATCGAGACAAGAAGTCAAAAAGCCAACAATGTGAATTATGAATTTACACCAATTTTGAAACACAAATCTATCCCAATGGAAACCAAAAGACAAATCATAAATTCAATCTTCATACCAACATTGTGTTATCAATGTCAGACAAGTACACTAACGAAAGAAAAAGCTTACTACATGTGAAATGAGATGTCTGAGAAAAGCAGCAAACAGAACAAGAGATCATATGAGGAATGAAAAGATTACAAGAAATATTGGAACGTCTGTAGTCCATTATATTGAAATGCAGAGATTGAAAAGGTTGAAGCACTTAATGAGAATGAATACTTACTGGCCAGTGGCAAAAGCACACAGTATGAAAACAGAAACAGCAAGATACAGAGGAAGAAGGTGGAATGATGGGAGTTGTAGACATTCTGAGAGATAATATTACTTCGTATCAAGCGACCACGCGTATCATGGCCCGAAAACCGATCGTCATTCAATCCTGTAATACCTTAAAGCAAAAATAGAGAAAGAACAATAAATAGATAGAATATCGATGCTGACATAACCATTTTGTCACCAACAACAAAATAATTAATACTAACCCTTTTACTCAATTGAATCTGTCAACTAGTATTATCCCAAAGACACTTCTTGAGAGATATGAAAAGGCAAAGCTTGAAACTGAGTAATGAAGTTTTACTAATCACTGGAAACACATAATAACAAACACTAATTGATGTGTCGACCAAAAAGCTTTTATTAAGACTACATACACAATAAAAAATTACAAGCAAGAGCGGCACCATTGATGTTCCCATAACAGAGCTAAATGAGGTGATAACCTAGAAGGGTCAGAGTTGGAGGTACACAAACAGGAAATATACAAAACACACCCAAATACATGTGAAATTAGACAAACAGAGACATTAAAAAACATCATATCATACATCTGACTGGCTTTCATTGATCCTCAAAGGTTCAAGTTTGCCAAATTGATATATATATCAGTTCTCAAACATGTTATGTGTCCGATTATCTGAGAAGCACATCTTAATAGCCATCACCTGAATATCCTGAGCGCCCAATAGCCCGTGCCATTGAAATGGCCTACAATAGTAGCACCAAATGGTTTTTGATGCTGTACAGGTGTTCACAGAATTGATCTGCATGCCTCCTTCCAGTCTCACCTATATACGTCATGGTGCAATGATTGAAGATGATAGCATAGATGGAGTTGCAGGACACATGAAAATGGGATACTAAAAGCACAAATAATCCATTCTTACCTTCCTTCTTCGTGTCTTGATCATGAACTCTCTAGCCAAATAATTGGCAGGCTGGGCTTCCAGAGGACGAATATGCAGTGACTTGTCTAAAGGATCTCCAGGAACAATCTACATGTCAGAAAACAATCACAAAATTAATTATATCAGCAATGAAGTGCATCAATTTATTTGTTAAGTAAGTCAGCATACGCAAGTCTTGTCTGTCAAGGTATTGCCCAAAATAGGAGCAAAGAATAGTAACATTGCGACTATCATACATATTGCACAAAGTACACAATGAAGACAGATTTTTGGTGAACCACAGTCTAGTCACTAGGGCTTAACCTTTACGACTCTGAGGTCGCAATATTGCGCCTATGAGCACAGCTCCATTGTGCCTGCGGTCGTAATCCCGCTACAAACAACATCGCCCGATTCCCGAGTACGGAACTTCACGAAATAATGATCCCGTGACGTATAAAACCCACCAAACGAAGCTAGGAATACGTCACAGTTTAAAGGTCAAATTCCTTTACTCATTACAATTGCATGAAAAGAGAAAGCCGGCTGGTTTTGTCAACGAATTTCTAGAGCGACGTTGGCCATTTTGTAGCCATATTTTACTATCAAATTGAGTGCACGGCATGGCTAAGTGATCGTGACTACATGTTTTAATTGTTTTTTGTGTTTAATATGTTGTAATTTGATAAGAATGTGTGTGTATTCATTCAAAAACACAAAAATAATATGTATCAGGGGTGCAACATGTGTGCATGGACAATAATTACGTTGCGTGTCGGCATACACCTAGTGTTGACCGGACGGACATTATATGCTATTTCTTCACGTTTTATTAGTTCATATTATATTAGTTTTGATATAAAATAATATATATACAATAAGTATAGGTATTTATGAGGATTTTATCAATGATTTCACACATTGATCAAGTATTAGGGTCGTTAAGAAGATATATTTGCGATTTAGAAAATGGCGTTTTGCTATTTTTTTCGCCCCGAATTTTCAACTTCACAACTTGCTCACAACTGTCATATCACACATACAACAACAACAAAAACATGATTATATTCACAATTCACTCCTTTATTTAGATAAGCAAACACTATTTTGATATCTTTTAAAACAAAAAAGCTATCGCATTTTCAAAATCACCCACCATCAATAATGCAAATTTTCCAAAAAAGACTTCAGGCCCCAGGGGATCTTTCTTAATTTTTAATTCAGGGTCCTAAAGGTTAAGGGTAAAACCACATGCTATGATGTTGCGTCATAACTCAGCTACTTTAACCTAACCTCATCGATGTGATACAGACCCGCTCAATATCATTCTCCAGAGCTACATTTACTATCAATAATAGCCTTAAATTAAGTTCACAGAGTTGCCTGCACCAAGCATATATATCATAGTATGATCAATTACAACCTTTTGGTCTCAGCATACTTCATACATTTATCAAAATATGCTGCTTATCATTCGATTTATTTCTCTGCCTCACTTTTTTCTTTGGTCTTATTTACTGTTTTTATTACAGTTCTCAATAATCATATTTTCTACTATAATACACTATTTCTTTCATGATCTTCATACTCTTAACAAATATATCATTTATTTGTTCACTATTTCAATTTTTTAATGCCATTTGTTTTGTATTCTTTCTTGATAAAGGCCATTTGATCGAAACATTGATTCAATATTTTTTTTTCGAACTATAAAATTATATTAGTGTTCTCCAATTTTGACTATTAACAAATTGCATATTATTTTTGTTTAATTGGTAGCACATCCTGTTCAGGACATAGCCATCATCCCACAATTTTTTGGCTGTAGTGATTTTCTAGGTAATAGCACTTGAAAATGTATGGTTCTGTTCTAAAAAGAGGGATATGTTCTATGTATAAAAAAAACACTCATTATGCTATAAAAGAGTTGTTTTTACATACCTGCCAGTGATGGAACACAGAGAGACAAAATGCTTGGCCTTGTGTGTGTGTTCTCAGATCTGTCTCAAACCCAAATGAGTCAATAGCTGGTAGGAAAGCCTTGATGGTGTATAGAGGAGAACCAGGAACTGGTGCGTCCTGCGTAACATGTCCTCTGTAGAGGACAGTACATATAAACAATTAATACTTTTTCTTTATTATCCTTGATTATTGATTAGGAAACAGTATCACAGCACTGCGGATATTCCAATAAATGTTGAGCTCACCGATCAATCAACTATCTAAGGATGTATAAGATCAGTGTACCAGTTAGTTGTTGGTTGTGCATTCTTCCACATCTTTCCAAAGAGAAGAAACATTTTTCTCTCTCCTTTGGCCACTCCCATTTCTATCATTTTCTGAACATGACTATTGTCTCTTTCTCTATGCATTCATAACTGCCCTAAGTAACTCTGTCTCTTCTTATCACTGATCCCTCCATTATAGAATTGCTCGCCAATGCATCAGTCTTATCATTGCTTTGATTCCTGCATGGCCAGGACAGTAGCTCCATGTAATACTTTAAATGTGGCAGAGAAGCCTGAAAGCCACAGATCCTAACTTGATCAAGACCCTACTATACCTTCAAGTGTTGGACCTGGTAACATTCTGGCCTCACTGTAGCTTGGTTAAGAGGGAAGGCAAAACTTGTACCAAAATGTATATATTGAAAATGGACATGCCAGGTTCAAGATGCAAATATCCCCAAATATTCCTCTACAGTAAACTGCACCACTAAATATAAACATAACCTTCTCTGAACATACAAAAATAACAGATTCAAGACATTACATGCAAGAAACATCAGTGTTGGAGTGAAAATCAAACTGTATAAGTTGTGAGAGTTGAACACTCACTGCGGACATGGAGAGAAGATTACAGGCTATCGAGTACAAATGCTACAGATGAATTTTACGAATTTCCTATAGGGAACATACATAACACCAATGTGTATGTAATAAATAAAGTAGAGATGTGTGCAGGTGTTCAGGAGCCATTGTTTTCAATAGTGAAATGATGAAAACTAGCATGGTTCGGACATGTATGCAGCACGATTTCTTGTCAAAAACAATACTGCAGGGAACTGCCAAAGGTGGAAGAAGCAGAGGGAGGGACAAGATATTTCCACACTCATCCGCATCGCTGAGGATAGAATTCGCTGGAGGACTCTGTGTGCTGAGGCATCCAATGTGGTACCCCTACGACACTGAAAGGTTATGAGTTTATCGATTGATTGATGCATTAAAATATAATGAAAATATATATTATGAATACTTATATTAAAATTGAATTCACCTCCGTTTAGCAAGCACTGTATACACTGCAGAAACACAATCTGCTGGAGCCATCACCTGAACAAACAGATATGGTTCCATCATTCTTGGAGTGGCCTGTAAAGTGATTAATAAATTATTAGCAAAACTGCACAGAAGCAAGGGTTAACTATTGCACCACAGTTACATAGAACAATTATTTTATATTATTTTCTGATATCAGAGTTCAAAATAGCTCACAAGGTATATAATAATTATAAAAATAGTTACACCAATTAGAGTCATTGGGGGTGTTACAATGGAAACACTAACACAGAAAGTTCTGTCAAACATCTCTATTATCAATCATACAAAAGAGTGCGGAAATATCACACTGTGACCATACCTTGGTGTTATCAAGCCAAGATTTTTTTTAAATCACTTTGAACTGTTTCCTGTAGGCTATTAGATGGTTGACTTCATTGTACTCAGGTTTTCTCATATGTGATATTCCCTTTTTAACAGAGCAGCATGTCTGTCTACAAAAAGCACAGTATCTCTCAAAGCACGTAACTCCATACCTCAAATAATAACTCCCAGGGACCTCCCAGAAATGCAATTAGAAAAAGGAGATGTATCTGTTCATTCTCAAATTCTCAACTTCATTATTACATTCATGGCAACTTGTCTTTAACAGAATGTGCTATCTTATTTAGCCTCATGGGTGTGACTGAATCTAAGATTTTTATTGCCCTCCTGACAGTTTTATTGTCCGCTGTGTTCAGGAATCAAACATCAGCAGAAGACAAATATGATTTCCTGCGAAAGTATTCTCAAAGACATTACATCAACAAACAATTACATAAATTGTTCATTAACATTTAGTTTTCTTTCTGATATCAAAGTGACTTCTAACATCATTCTAGCAAACTGAATCATATAACATCATTCTAGCAAACTGAATCATATAATGGATTACCATGAGAAATGCTGAGTATGCAACTCTTCTGGCAGTTGGTATGATCTGGCCTCCACCTCTGTGAATTGGTTCCTGGGCTATGGTTGCATCAAGAATCTTGAATTTCACATTTCTGATTGCTGTGGTGAATAGTAAAATTTTAAGGGATCAAAAACTCCAGAACTGTCACTTCAATAAGAACAAACTGGGGCCATCTAGGGCCAGATAAATGGAACACATTATATGGAACAAAACAACAGCTCATAAACACATGCATATATCATACAATGGCATTAGATCAAAGGGCATGAGCCCATGGACCGCAACCAACCAACCAACCATAAACAATTCCTGCCAGCAGATTATTACTGACAGTATTTAGCATATCGCCATTGTAAATTTCATTTGAACTGAAAACTATGATTAAAGCAGAATTGAGGAAACCAATCTCATTTAATCATTATCCATATGTCCATTTGCTTTTTCACCGGTTTACAAGTATTTTTGAAACATTTGTTTCTTATTGTTTTTGTCTAACTTAACCTTTAGCAAGCCAGATTAAAAAATATGAAACGTCTCCCTGCCACTGGATTCTTTTTTGAAAATTTGCGTTATTGATGGTGACTGTTTTGAAAATGTGATAATTTTTTGGTTGTTAGAGATATTTAAATAATATTTGCACATATAAATAAAGAATTGAATTATGCATATATTGGTGTAATTTATCTACGTGTGTGTGTGATACCAGACGTATGAGAAAGTGGTAAAGACGTTTTTCACAAAAAACATATATTTTATAACAAATAAAGAGGAAAAAAATAAGTAAAAAAAATAACTTACCTTACATATCAAATTCCTTGGCAACACTGTAAACTAAATCACGCAAATCTGTTGTATTTATGTTCTTTCACTGCGAAATTATCAAAACATAGCCGGGGGAACTGTATAAAACTTGTAGATTTGCAGTAAAATCGTTCTTTGAGCTTAGGCCTAGAGTTATTTTTTCTTCCACTTCAAAATATTCGATATCAAACGTACAAGTCCCCAAACCAACACGGCATTCTGTATATTCACTACTGTGAAACTAAATAACCTAATAATTCATGATTCAAGACACGATTCAATGTTATTTTATTCGAAATACGATGAAATAAAGGTCTATAAAACCGATCCACCATCATTGCATCGTACCGGTGTGCAGATGTGGTCAGATTAATTGCTCTTAAACTTTTACGAATAGCTAGCCATTCTCAAAAACGATCATTTCGGAAGTGGGGGATGTACCGGCTTCGATTGCGCATGTCCCCAGCTATGTGCACGGACTGTGGTACGTGTAAATCTCACGATATTCCCGTTGGGTGGGACGGGCCGCCAACAGCGCGTGCCGCCATTTTGTTTTTTGGCAGCCGGGGTTGATATAGGCTTGGTGAAGGCTAATATTGAATGGTTTCCTGTGTGGCAACTGGGGTCTAGACTTCTAGTTTAGGGTGCAAATAATAGGGTCACTTCTTTCCAGGCATATCGTAGGAGGTGATTATATAATAATGAGATAATCCATTTACATGTGGCCAGGTAGCTCTTGTCAGTCCCCAGCCTTTCTGACAAAAGCACAGGTAGTCCTCGGTTGAGTACCTGAGGCAACACTTGGACTCATATAAGGTTTGTTGTCTCAAAGGTATGGTTGTGATCGGGAGATTTATGGATGCATGCTTCGTCCCTGAATGGAGGCATTCTAATGCAGCAGTATTAAGGATCATCATATCCTGTCCGAAGTGCAGCACACACTTTTGGGTCAAACTATCTCATCATTCTTCTGTCAGATTTGCTGACGCATTTGCAGTGATGGAACATCTAGCATTCCCACCACCACGAAGTCTGTCATAAAAGAAAAAAGATGCAATGTCCACTGGTCTGCATCTCTACATCACCCATGGGAACCATTTGATAGAAGACAAAAGTAAAAATTGTGCTTCTGGACAAATCATAAAGCAATGGTAAACTACCAAATGTATTTGTTGCATAGAAAATCACTACAGCCAAACAAAAATGCTGGGTTGATGACTACATCCTGAATAGCAATGTTAAAAATGTTTATTCATACACAGAAACATCGTACACAGAAACATCATACACAGAAACATCATACACAGAAACATTGTACTTAATTCTATCTCACAATCAGCCATCAAAAATTTGACTCATACACAGAAACATTGTACATAATTCTATCTCACAATCAGCCATCAAAAATTGTACTTGTTGCTATAATATTTAATTATTACAACATACGTTCATCACACAATGGTCCTTCCCTTGTGGCCCACTGAAAACCTTGAACAATGCTGTCTTTGACTGTCACGAGTAGATTTTTATCCACCTATGAATTGAGTTAAAAATAACATTCATATGTGAACATAATAGTAAGAAACAGTTACAGTTATATAGAATCAATTCTGATGTACGGAAGTGAATCTTTGATAGTCAGCAGAACAGTTAAAAAGTTATGTAGAGGTAACAGAGGTGGGATTGTTTAGAAGAATGTTGAGAACACCATGAACACATAGAAAGAGTAATGAAGATATCAAAATATCAAAAGAAGTTAATTCAAAAAGATAGCTACTCATGACAGAAAGAGACAGTCCACAATTTGTTGGACACATGAGAGGAAGATAGATGGAACACATTGTGACAACAGCAAAATTGAAGAGCAGGAGGGGAAAGGGAAGACCAAGAGAGAAAATGCTCAACCTGGCATGGGAGAACATCAGTATTAGAAATGATTTACATCACACGAAACAGAAGGCTGTAGAAAGACATGATACCCAAGACCATAAAAGATGGCATGGACCATAAGAAGAACAGTAAGAAAACCCAACAGAAGGACAGCAAAACATGACAATAATTCAATATATACTAAATTAATTTGTGCCAGGTTGAAAAGTGCAGATATCGCAGCCAAACTGTAAACAGGGGTTGCCAACCCCTTTTGTGTTCAATGCATCAATTTTTTCACACACTAATATCAAATACTTCAATTTATTTTTCACTTTAGTCCAAATGTGTCATTCGACTCATACCAGTATTTCATTCTTTAGAAAATGTACTCATATTGACATACGCGTAATTGTCAAGTGACCATAAAATTTACAATGCACTTCAGAATATTGGGGGTGGTAGACTCAATGCAATTCCTCCTCTGGGACTCAAGTACAGAGATGTTAATATTGCACTTCTGTTGTCAACGGCTTCAAAGAAGTGAATTTCCTTTTAACTGAAGAATATGTGATCCCATGAAACTGAATTATTTTATGTGATCGCCATTTATGTGATCCCATGAAACTGAATTATTTTATTTATCTTCGGATAAAAGATTTGAAACCAAAACAATAATCAGTGTAATAATTGACGGCAATGGTTAGGGAGAAAAAATATTTAATTTTATTGGATTCCTAAAAACTGATTAGCAATTAGTTTGTTTTATATGAATGCTCTATTTTGTTATTATTAGCACTGGTGTCTATAAATTAATAATTAGAACTGTTAACTATTAGAAAATTAACAAAACAATTACAAACTGGCAATTGATCTCACCTCAGAAGGCAGAGTGTCATCTACTAAAATGTTAGGCCCAGAAGCATCAGGCCCAAAAGCCCATATGGATCGAGCAGCTAATAAATCCCAGTCATACTTTGTCTGGAAAAATTCACCCAGTTTTTTTCTGGGCCATGTGATTTGGACAACTTCATTCTCTATGTCCTCTGCTAATCCCTTCTCTAGAGGTTCAGCAATCATTGTCAGCTTGTTTCTATGAGGGACAAAAATATAATTGTGTATGTAAATTAATGTGTTTCCAAACACTGATAATAAGGCACAAATTTATAGAAATAACAACATATATTGATTGTGTTTGCTGGTTCAGCAGTCATGCCCTTTGATCCATTGTCATCATGTGACATATATGCATGTGTTTGTGAGCTGTTGTTGATCCAGTGGTTGGTCCATGGGCTCATGCCCTTTAACCTAATGTCATCAAGTGACATATGCATGTGTTTGTAAGCTGTTGTTTTGTTCCATATTGGCTGTTCCATTTATCTCACCCTGGAGGGAGAAGCATTTTTCTACATCATCCAGCGCTGGACGTTTAAAAAAAAAGAGTGGTCACCAATTTTGTAAGGATGTGTGTAATGCAGCACTCAGGAGTGTGTTATGCTTATATTCTATTCAGGTGATTGTTAAGCTGTACATGATGGGTGCAAAGTCAGAAGTTAGTACTGCAGTTTTTCCTTCCCAGAAAGTTGATATTGTCTTTGGGTTGGTCATATATTTGTATATTTCTCTCCCAGCATTTCCCATCTGTTGCTTTGTTCAACCTAACATCTGATTCCAAGTTACAGAGATGATATTAATCAATTGTATTGCTTACTCAGGACCAAAAGACATCATTGATAACCATGAACTGTAAGATACTCATTTTGAATACTTGGATGCAATAATATGTCAAAATAACAGAGATGCATGGCCAGGGCCGGTCTTAGGCCATTGCAACCTATGCGGCCGCAGTGGGCCCCGCACTTTCATAGGCCCATAAATTCCTATTAGATTTTATTATCCTCTTCCCTACCCAGACTGGGCCCCACGCAATCCGTTTCGTATAGGGCCCCGCAATTGTTAGGGGCGGCCCTGTGCATGGCAGATTTTTGTGTTGCTGTTTTCAGAGTATCTTGAGTATCTAATAAATATCAGGTTATGGGTTTAATAATGATGAGGATGTAATCATAAACAATTCAAGGGATTGTGCTACAGAAATTAAGAGACAAATTACAATAGCAACTTCAAAACATGCAAATGAAAAATCTTTAGCAAGTCCCAGCTGTAAAACTAAATTACATCTGCTTAGAGCAACATATTTCCAGTGGCCACTCATAGCTGTTTAATAAAGATAATAAATCAGTAACAAAGAAAATTGCTAACTTCAAAATAAGATGCTACGGAAGCATTTTGAGAATACCACGGAGAGTGAAAAAAGACTAATCAAGAAGTGATAATAAAAAACAGAATAAGGTTGGCTTCTAAACAACATTATAACAAAAAAGCTGAGATTTTAAGATTATATCTGGAAACATAAAATGGAAAAATTAAAAATAGAAGGCTTGGTTGCTAGTAACATGGGTAATGGTTGTCCAAGACAGCAAATGATAGATATCTCAGATTGTTTATAAACATATGCATGGCTGCGGAAGGTCAAATCCCCCAAAACTGCTAGGAGTTCAGAGCATCCACGTAAGTCTACGTTCTGGAAAGAATAGCATTAGTTTTTATCTTTCATTACAGTACACTGTATCTAGTTGAATTTTGTTGACTTTGCCTGTTTAACATGGGTAGCAAACCTCCGTAGTCACCTCTTGCAATATGCATAGAAAGTGACATTGCTACTATATGTTAACAATTTTTATTCCTCAGCAAAACATGGGCAGTTAATAAATTATTTCTATCTATCTATCCTATCCTATCCTATCATATCCCCTCTATCCATCTATCTAATCTTCCTATCCTATCTATCCTATCCCTTCTATCCATCTATCTAATCTTCCTATCCTATCCTATCCCCTCTATCCATCTATCTAATCTTCCTATCCTATCCCTTCTATCCATCTATCTAATCTTCCTATCCTATCTATCCTATCCTATCCCCTCTATCCATCTATCTAATCTTCCTATCCTATCTATCCTATCCCCTCTATCTAATCTTCCTATCTATCCTATCCCCTCTATCTAATCTTCCTATCTATCCTATCCCCTCTATCCATCTATCTAATCTTCCTATCTATCCTATCCTATCCCCTCTATCCATCTATCTAATCTTCCTATCTATCCTATCCTATCCCCTCTATCCATCTATCTAATCTTCCTATCCTATCCCCTCTATCCCTCTATCCATCTATCTAATCTTCCTATCCTATCCTATCCCCTCTATCCATCTATCTAATCTTCCTATCCTATCCCCTCTATCCATCTATCTAATCTTCCTATCCTATCTATCCTATCCTATCCCCTCAATCCATCTATCTAATCTTCCTATCCTATCCTATCCCCTCTATCCATCTATCTAATCTTCCTATCCTATCCCCTCTATCCATCTATCTAATCTTCCTATCCTATCCCTTCTATCCATCTATCTAATCTTCCTATCCTATCCCCTCTATCCATCTATCTAATCTTCTTATCCTATCCCTTCTATCTAATCTTCCTATCCTATCCCTTCTATCCATCTATCTAATCTTCCTATCCTATCCCCTCTATCCATCTATCTAATCTTCCTATCCTATCCCCTCTATCCATCTATCTAATCTTCCTATCCTATCCTATCCCCTCTATCCATCTATCTAATCTTCCTATCCTATCTATCCTATCCATTCCATCTTATTCCCTCTATCCCTCTATATTCCTTCAGAGACAAATAAGGTGCATAGGGCAGAAGCCAAAGCTCTCCAGTTTGAGCGATGTGATGCACTGCGTGTAATTTTCGGATGTTGTTGAGACCCATAAATATACCTTTTTTGATGGTTATTATCTAAAGAGTCTCTCTTGGTCTTCCTCTTTTTCTTTTGCCATCTGGAACCCATTTTAATGCCTGTAGTGGCAGTCAGTTTTCATTCTAAGTACACGCTCAATTAATAAATCACCACTATAATTAATCAATTACACCATTATAAATGGCTGCCTATCTCCAGGCCAACTCACACAGCTTTATTTGCCAGGAATGTCTATCAGATGTGCACAAGTACAAACTTACACATCACAGACACATCAAACAATAACAACAACAAATTCATTATTCAAGTTCATGGTATTACTGACTTCTTATTGGGAGTTTCAGCAAAACATTTCAGTGATGATGTCTCCACCACTGTCTCACAAAAACATACAACAGGATCTGCAACTTTGATATCTGAAAAGACAAAGATATGTACGTTGGTTACACAACTGAAGTGTTGATATGAAATTACAGACCATTGTTGTTTTATGCCACCAGCCCTGCTCTTGCAGAAAACAAGCATGGACCATAGGGTTTGTCTTATACTGACCTCAGGACAGCAGCTAAGTATTGGATATAGTAAGAAAAGGTTGAAATGGTGTAATGGATGGACTTCTTTGTACTCTGGTTTCCTCATATGTACCTCGGTTTCTTTCAACGAATCAGTAATACACCTGCCAAGAGTACCACTCATAATACATAACTGTCACTTCAAGCCACAAGGATGTCTGAAACATATCCACTTGTAAGATGTCACAAGCTGAATTCAAGCCAGCGACCTGTTGAGCACAAGGAGAATTGTTTAACCCCAAACCATGGAAATCACCAAAGATATAGTAGAGATGCAATTCAATAAATCAATTTCCATGTTGAGTGTGGGGGGGGGGGGGGGAGAACAATGTGAAACTTCTCTGTAAAGCGGGTTTGTAAATTATAACATGAAATATGGTGCCACCAAGGAACAACGGAGAACAATTAATAATATAACAAGTGGAAGCGAACAATTCAGAAATAGACCCATCCAAATACCTGGACTTTTATTTATATAATATATCTTTATTAGATTCCTCTGGTCTGTAGAAAAAAAACACTGTCTCCCAGGTTTGTGGAAGGTTCAGAATATTCATGGTAGCAAGACTCACAGAACTCAATGTTTTATGAATGAAAAATTACATCATACTGACATGTGATGTCAAAAAGGGTTTTCTAAAAAAAAGTGTGATTTTGTAATATAAAACAAATTTGGTTGCTTACTTAACGGGAAAGTACAGACAATCCTCTTCCACAACTTCTGTCTCTTTGTTAGCAAGTTCAGTGGGTGTCTTTCTTACATGAAATGGTATATAATTAGTATCTTTATGATACAACATATAATTTGTCTCTTTCTTATATGGCATGATAAATAATTAATATCTTTCTTACATGACATAACACATAATTAGTATCTCTCTATAGTATAGTAGGGTAAACATGCAGTAAATACCCTCTCACTGTGGAATACCAGGAAATGAAAAAGTATACCAACTGGCTACGGAAAGTGTTACCGAAGACCAACCAGATGTACCAATCACCTACCATCAGAAAAAACAGATGATCAAGTCAATAAGAAAGCCATCAACACTAACAGATGATGACTATCACATTATGAACAGATCAAAACAAGTTGTAATTCTACACCTCAGAACGAACACAACCGACTCCGTAGTCACCGAGAACTAGACAAAAGAGTGGTCGGAATTGAGTCCAAAAGGCTTGAAGGTACCCAAATTTAAAAAATGACAATTTTTAGAGTGTACCTAGATCTATCATCGGTGGTGCGGGATCTGAGGGCAGTGACCTGAATATCAAGAGCATCATGATGACCATAGCCATTGAAGTGTGTGGTCACAGGAGTGGGTGTTCTGTGCTTGATGGCATGAAGATGGTTACAAAAGATGGTACTGCTTGCCACAGCGTTTACATATGATCATATAAATGACATTACGGGATTCACATGAATAAGATATCACTTTGAATGTGGAGGATATTGCCCAGTCTTTAACATTATCAATCCACACTTTCCTTTGCCTTACCCCTCTTCCACCATCAATTGTCCCTTTCAGTGCAGTTTTGGAAAAGGAATCATGCCTAAACTACACAATTTTGCAATGTCTCCACTGCCAGGAGATATTCTTATTTACCTGCAAGAGCATGTATTATTTCTCATGTATGTTTTGGATTTATGTCCCGTATAATGAACTCATAAATAATTTCACACAAATATGTTGACAATATATGAAGAAATAAATGCACTGGACAGAAATCATGTTTACATACCTATTTCTGAGTACATCTTGCGGAGATCATGCATAACACAGTCCAAATACAATTCACCAGTTCCCAATATAATATGTTCTCCAGACTCTTCAACCTAGAATCACAGTTCAGACCAACAACCGATATAATCACAAATGTCAACCTAGAATCAGTTCAGACCAACAACAGATATCACATCACAAATGTCAACACAGAATCACAGTTCAGACCAACAACAGATATAACCACATCACATATGTCAACCTAGAATCAGTTCAGACCAACAACAGATATAATCACATCACAAATGTCAACATAGAATCACAGTTCAGACCAACAACAGATATAATCATGTCACAAATGTCAACCTAGAATTAGTTCAGACCAACAAAAGATATAATCACATCACAAATGTCAACAATCACAGTTCAGACCAACAACAGATATAATCACATCACAAATGTCAACATAGAATCACAGTTCAGACCAACAACAGATATAATCACATCACAAATGTCAACATAGAATCACAGTTCAGACCAACAACAGATATAATCACATCACAAATACCAACCGATAATCACAGTTCAGACCAACAACAGATATAATCACATCACAAATGTCAACATAGAATCACAGTTCAGACCAACAACAGATATAATCACATCACAAATGTCAACATAGAATCACAGTTCAGACCAACAACAGATATAATCACATCACAAATACCAACCGATAATCACAGTTCAGACCAACAACAGATATAATCACATCACAAATGTCAACATAATGTTTGTGACATATTATTATGAGTAATAAATAGGCAGCTTTACATTACACATTTCCATGATTCATTTGAAGGACCACGTTTGACTGGTTGCACATTATTATTGCATAAAACTGCTGATTGCATAAAGTGTCACAAAATGCTAATTATTACCGTAGAGCCAAGAGGTCTCAGGTACAATATATGCAGCAACACAGTGTGTTTTTTGTGCTGATCACAAGCATATTTCTCTCATTTCTGTAGTAATCTTGTATTCTTCCAATGTGTAACACTACACGACATATACAGCGCTTATACTATAGTGCTTATATTAGTCTATCCTTCTATCTATCTATATATACTCTGTGGCCCTTATTTGCCTTGCAGCGTCAGGGGTCAAAGAGTTCTCTGGCGATAGTCAAGCAAAATGAATTAAACAGGTTACTAAAACACTTACCTAGCCTATTAATAAAAATATATAAAAAAAACATACAATAAAACTAAACAGGACAATTCTCCACGTATCAGCTCAAATTGAACCTTTTTCAAGAGACAAACAACAGAAAACAACACAATAAAAAACAAAATAGATGACTTTAGATTTGTAACTGTTTTTGTCATGGAGGGGGCTTGATGAAATCTAAAGTCATCTATTTTGGTTTTTATTGTGTTGTTTTCTGTTGTTTGTCTCTTGAAAAAGGTTCAATTTGAGCCAATACGTGGAGAATTGTCCTGTTTAGTTTTATTGTATGTTTTTTTTATATATACTTTTGTATATATTTTTATTAATAGGCAAGGTAAGTGTTTTAGTAACCTGTTTAATTCATTTTGCTTGACTATTTGTTTATTAGGTTACTGCGGCACCATCCACTTTGTCGGACACCCTCTGACCATTTGGTTATTTATCTCTGGAGATAGCCTTCCTGTGTGCTATTTGTAATCTTGTTCCTGTGGTCTTTTTGATTTCTGTGATCCATCTTTTACATGGTCTGCCTTATATTACAGAGCTTATATTATAGTGCTTATAGACTAAAATATTAAGTATAATTTACATGGAAACTATATCCAAGTATAATTATTTTTTGTGTAAATGTTACATGGAAGTCTATCCCAATTAAGATCTGCCCATGTGTCAACCTGGAATGGGTTTCTAGTTCAGGGTGCAAAGAATATGGTCCCTCTCTTCTTTCCAGGCATATTGTAGGTGACTAAGGAAAGTTTGGGATTAGGCTGACAATCTGTCACCTGTGAAAAAATTATCATTGTCTTGTTTCGATTTCTTACTTTGATCTTCTGTTAAATGGTTCACGTAACAATGAAGAGATGCTGGCCAATAGACTTTGTCCTTCTGTAGTAGCTTCATAGGTAGTGGGGAATGCTAGATGTGCTATCACTGCAGATGGGTCAACAGGTATTACAAAATATTCATGGACTAGTTGGTCCAAAAGTATATGCTGGCCAGGATGTGATTATTCTGGGATACTGGCGCACTGTAAAGCCTCCCTTCAGGGACTAAACATGCATCCATAAATTCCACTAACACAACCTTGCCTTAGACTATGTGTTCAGGTGTCACCTCAGTTGCTCAACTGACGAGGACCTGTGCTTTTTTCAGAAAGGTAATGAGCTGTCAAGAGCTACCTGCTCACAGGTAAAGGGATTACTTCATCATTCCAATAAAAGCATGTAGATCTTACAAACTTGCATGTGTTGTCTAAGAGTTAAAACTTGTAGCACTGGATAGAAGAACAAGAAACGCCTCAGAGATCAGAATTATAGTTTTCTCTGGATATTTTTCTGGATAGTTTTCTCTGGATAGAAGAGGGTCACAAAGTTTTGAGAATCAAATTTATAGGACTGGGTTTTTATCTTTCTGGGGTATATTTTAAAAAAAAATCCTTCCTGTATACATCATGGCACCTGCTATGGCAAAGTAAAATATATTTCCACTGCCCATTAAAAAGCTTCCTACATTCCTTAACGGGGAATATATGCAGTAACACAAAAGTGTTTGCTGATAGCAAGCATTATTTCTCTCATTTCTGTAGTAACCTTGTATTCTATACTTTGTGACAGTAATAAATAAGTTATTTATCTACAATAATTTTGAAGAGACAAATTCACTCCTCAAAGATATGTGTATGGATGCTAGGATCAATTGTTGAAGGTAAACTATGGCATCACTGAACCTTACACAATACGTATAGATATTAAACAAGAAAATGTACATACTTTAGTACTCAGAAGGGGATAACTTTTGTTGACTTTACGCAAGCCATCCAACATCTTTGGTAGCTCCGATGGGTTAACTGGCTCAACTGCAATCTTGATCACAGAGGCTGTGTTGAATTTTAATGGCCGAAAGATAAATACCTGCAACAACAAAGAAGAATAAATAAAATGCTGATTTGTATTATAACTTATGTGAATAACATGTTTCTTTGTGTAATACAAAATGTTTTTATCAGGGATGAAGATTAAGACAATTGACAACAGTTAGTTCAATCAACCAAGTGTCATAGGCGATCATTTTTCCTACAACTCTCAGTTTCTTGTAACCAAAGAACATTATATAAGGCAAAATACTGCTCGCTGGTCAAATCCAGCCATCAAATAATTATTACTGACTCATGAGGTTCATTTAAAATTACTATATGCACTGGCCCTTGCGCTCACAAAATATCACATTGCTTCACTGCACAAGTGACTGAGACAAAACAAGACTTTCAGTGACATGTTCAATTTTTTTTAATGTTTCTCCTATTTTTTTTTATTTTTTAGTCTGCCATATTCTCAGTTCATCATCAATAAATAATAACCTCAGGAACATAATGGTGCTACTCTGGAAACTCAACACAAGACCAACCACGCTCCTCTGTTCTCAGTTCTTTGCTGAAGTGTGGAGAATCTTAATCCTCTGTACTCGTTAACATTATTAATCCACACTTTCTTTTTACCTCCTCATAACATTCAGATGATCACAAATAATTGTACTATAATCATGGAACATGCCTTTACCTCTTCATTTCCAGATACATCAATAATGGTTGATGTCTTCACTATTGGCTGATCTACTCCTTCAATCAGAATCCAATTACCAGATGACACTCTGTTCACTTCAATTCTGTATCTATTATAAAACATAAACAAGATGTTAGATGACAGAAAAAAGAAAGACTGAGACATATTTATTGAAAGGTTAGCTGTACTATGATGTTAAATCTGCTAATCAAGCCCTCCAGAACCCAAATATGTTCCACATAAACAAATTAAAATCACTACCATCGCAAATAAATAATCAAGCAAAAGAAATAGTTCACCAGTGGATTCCTGGCCGCTCACAAATCAGGGGAAATCAGATAGCAAACCAGTTAACAAAAACTGGAAGTAACTGCTGACAACACATAGAAGAATTGGTATCATCTCGAACAACGAAGTCCATTATCATAGGCTCCATAAACATGAAATGGAGCTCCAAAAAAGATGATGCTATTCACAAGCTTGGAAGAAAGGAAGAAACAATCATATTTGGAACAGGTCACAAGAGACTCAACACATGTACAGGAAGTTAGCAACACTGATATGTGCCCTATAGGAAACAGCCCTGATGGACAAGCTCCATGGTCTGTTTATCTCCATGATCTCCATGGACTGGTCATGATGCCAGTCTCAGTGCTGGTAAACACAGTACAGTTCATGATGAAATTCATATCAGCATCTGACGTGCGACTGGAGAACGAGGTAGAAGTTAGTTGTACAACTTCTAATTATTTCTAAGTTCTTGTACCATGAGAAATGTAGGGATGTAATTGTTTTCACAGAGTATATTAGGAACACTGTTTTACACACCAGCATATTCTTTGAACTGTGTTTTTCTGCTGTCATTTCATTGTGGGAGTTTCGAAGAGGATTTGGGCACCACTGTGCTAAAACAAGCCCATTGAACTGTCACACACACTGACATATTAGGTATGAGTTATGTTAAATGAAAAACTAAAGCGACAGAAATAGATAACCTATCCATGGCAGTAATAGGTGGTAAATTTGTAACTGAATTTATTGGATTTATTTATCAACTACTGACTGAGAACGTGAACGCAGTGTTAGTGATACAACAACACTGATATTAGGAAAGCAAAACAAACACAGTAAACCCTGGGTAACATATTAAACATACTGATGACATAAACTAATGTGATAACAGAAGACAGCTAAAGAAGGACAAAAAACATAATCCATTGGCAGCTTGGACAGTGTCTTAAACAAAACTATTAAACTAAAATGAATAAAGTTAAAGAAAACTGGATCAATGCACAATGTGATTCCATTAACAACAACATATCACAGGGTAATAGTAAAACAGTCTTTGAAACTTTAAAAAAAAATTACACAAAGAAAACCCAAGATTCCTATTATATAACAAAAAAAATGGAACAATATTGAATATAAAAGATATTTTAAAGAGATTGACAGAATATTGTATTGTAAGCAAAAGAAATCTTGGCAGAAGAACAAGCTGGATTCAGGAAGAACAGAAATACTGTAGAACAAATTTTCAATCTATGCCTAATTAGTGAAAATCACTTACAATATCAACATGATTTATTTCATAATTTTATTGATTTCACCAAAGCTTTTGATCATGTTTTGCATACAAATCTATGATATATTATGCGAGAGCTTAATTTTGACTACACCAATATGGCCATCATAGAGGCACTATATACAGAAAGAAAAAGTGTTGTGTTCATAAATAATGAAATTGGTGAATTTTTCAGAATTAATACTGACGCTCGACAAGGATGCTTACTTTCACCGACGCTATTTAACATCTACCTAGAAGGAATCATGAGAGAAGTGTTTGATGAATTTCATCCAACAACATCGTTCGCTGGGTGACAAATTTCTAATCTATGCGTCGCTGATGATATCGATCTGATGGTGACAACAGAAGCAAAACTACTTTATATCCTACCTGGCTTCAGCAATCCACAACCTGCCAACCTGACCTAGTCTTGAATCCTCCTCATCCTGCAAAGTGTAGTTCTCCCCCAAAATGCGAACCTCCTGGTTGGCATACAATGTTCCACTCATTACTCGACCAAACACATGGAAGCTTGTACCATCTTCATTTGGATAGAGTTTGGTTGTATGGATCATCAGTGGACCCTGAAAAACATAAACAATAATCATCAAATCCATAACCCCTCAGGGTTGTAGGTGTGTACCTTTAGAATAATCAACATAAACATTCTGTCATGCCTGCTTTCAGTACCTTGTTTTGTGTGGAAAAACTTAATCCTGTCCTGTCTTTCATATAAAACTTTCCTTTCGTCTCTTCTGCACCCTCAACTGCCACCTTCAGGACAGACTTGGGAAGGGACCTTGCCCAATCCTCCTCTTCTTCACCTTTAACCTTTAGAGCCCTGGCTTAAAATTACAAAACTTCCCCCAGGGCCTGACTTATTTTTTGGAAAATTTGCCTTATTGATGGTGGGTGTTTTGAAAACGTCATAACTTTTTTGTTTTAAAAGATATCAAAATAATTTTTGCACATCTAAATAAAGGAGTGAATAGTGAATATTATCGTGTTTTTGTTGTTGTTGTATGTGTGATATGACAGTTGTGAGCAAGTTTTGAAGTTGAAAATTCTGGCAAAAAACGCAAAACGTCATTTTCAAAATCGCAAATATATCTTCGTGACGACCCTAATACATGAGAAATGTGTGACAACATTGATAAAATCCTCATAAATACCTATACTTATTGTATATATATATTGTTTTATATCAAAACTAATATAATATGAACTAAAAAACTAATAAAACGTGAAGAAATTGCATATAACGTCAGTCCGGTCAACACTAGGTCTATGCCGACACGCAGCGTAATTATTGTCCATGCACACACGTGTCACCCCTGATACATATTATTTTTGTGCTTTTTAATGAATACACACACATTCTTATCAAATAACAACATATTAAACACAAAAAAACAACAATTAAAACATGTAGTTTATAAGAAATCGCATATAACGTCCGTCCAGTAAACACTAGGTCTATCCCGACACGCAGCGTAATTATTGTCTAAGCACACACATATTATACATATTATTTTTGTGTTTTTGAACGACTACACAAACATTCTTATCAAATAACAACATATTAAACACAAAAAACAACAATTAGAACATGTAGTCACGATCACTTTCCCATGCCACGCGGTACTCAATTTGATAATAAAATACGGCCGAAAATGGCTAAAGTCGCTCTAGAAATGCGTTGACAAATTCAACCGGCTTTCTCTCTCTTACAATCGTAATGAGTAAAGGAATTTGACCTTTAAACTGTGTCGTATTCCTAGCTTCGTGTTGCGGGAATTCTACGTCATATAAGCTTTAACTTCGTGAAGTTCCGTACTCGGGAATGGAGCGATATCGTATGGCGTGTGATTGCGACCACAGGCAATACGGGATGCACACGCAAGGTGCATTGTTGCGACCATAGGGGCCTAAAGGTTAACTGTTTTTGAGGCTGTTTTCAGGAATCATGCCTCATAACGTCCCCAAATCCCGCATGTTTGTGATCTTTCACCAGTTCCACATGTTCTTGAGCATTAATTTTATTGACATTAGCAATGCAAAATGTTCAATAGAACAATAACACATTTGAATGAATAGACATCTATATATGTACAAGTGCATATTTATATATTTGCACACTTACCCTACCTCCATGCACATGATTACGTGAAACATTATCTATCTCATGTGCTATGATGACTGGTGTGGAAGATCACAGACATGTTAAACTATATTTCTTTAGAGCTTGCTTCTTCAATTCTTCATTCATCTTCAGATTTGTCATTAGCTATGTTCCCTCTAAAACAGTTCCAGCATGTGTGAATCAGACTAGTTTGGGTAACTGAATCGAATTAGCATAACACTCTTAAGGCAGTGGTTGAAGAACCTACTTTTTAAAAGATGCAGTTCTAGAATATATATGTCGAGTGTTTGATTCTGTGCACAGTACTCTCAAAAGAGGTTCACAGCTTAGAGGAAATGCTGGCCGCAATCTTACAATCCTCTCCAGCGGCAGTCCATATTTTCTAGATGTTTTCAATATTTTTAACAAGTTTCAACAACCCAGACTATTGTATCAGTGCAAGAACATGTACAACAATGACAGTCGTATGGTTTCATTTGACTGCCTTCAGTGCCAGCTTACTAAATTAAATTAGTTAAAAGATCATCTTTATTGCACATCAAACCATGGACCCACAAGTGCTCAGATCTCCTCATCAAGATATCTGTCAGCGTGTAATCGACTGTACACACTACTCAGAGTTAGTTTACCAATCTACTCGTCTGCACGTTTTTGTTTAGCTACACCACTCTTGACTTGATATTTCTGTAATCGGCTCACAGTTGTGAGTTCATAAGTTTTTTATATATCTGTTACTCATCCTATCTCCATAAAAGCATTCAGAACTTCATCGTAAGTACATTGTTTTTTCAGACCTCATGATTGCCATACCAGCAAACCTGTCTGCGCATTAATTTCCTTGGACACCAGCATGTTCTAGGCTTAATATAGAAACTTAAATTGAATGCTTCAACTCACCTCTGCTTCACACTGGACCATCTCTTCTGCCAGCTCTGAATCCAGTGGTCCTGTGTAAATGTGCTCCACCTTTTTTCTAGCATTATCAATTGGTGATGGGATGTGTTCTACACACATGTCCACAAAGCCTTAAACGAGTGAATAAATTTCATTTGCAATTTGTCACACATTAAAAATGACATGTAAAAGAATTGCAGTGAAAACATATTATTATTATAACACTTGTCATGCTGGAGCGCCAGAAGAAATGATACTAACGATAGAAGTAGCTAAATCAGAACTGCAGTTCAATGTGAAGGAAAAAAAAACAACAATGAAATGAGATTAATAATTATCAATGACAGACAATAATGGCAACATCATATGCTACTGCACTTCTTGTTAATGCAGAGGAGTATATATATATATATTATTTGTCATGTGATGTATTCTCTCCAGAACGTTGTCTTCCCAATGAACTCTCTGAACCCCTTTCTTATCTTGGGCAATGTGGCTTGCATTTTCCAATGGTGTATTCATTTACCGTTAGTGATAGTGTGTAGTGTTTTAGTCGTCATTCAGTAGGACTTCATTACCTGTCTTACATGTGAGTACTATTTTCCATTATGTTCTACTAGCAGTACCACCTTCTATTGATAGACACTTTAAGAGTGTTAATAAGCATGTTTTCTATCCACCATCCACTCGCTTGCCCTTGGTAAGATCACACAAATTCTGCAATTTTGGCTCTTATAAGAGCTTCTGTATCTAGTGTTTCACCACAGTCATCATCACAATGAAAGTCTCCACAATGAAAGTTGGCTGCAACAGACCAGTTTCTTGTTTTAGTGGTGCACTCTGCTCGACTGTAGCCTGTCCATCTTGTGAAGTTACTCTCCCACTTGTATCTCTGTCTACCTTTTGCTCACTTCCCTTTGACTTTACCCTCAAGTAAGGTCTTCAATAAGGTGTCATGTCTTTTAATGTGTCCAAATTATTTTTAATAGAACCTTCACCAAAGTATTGGGGACTAAAAGTGGAGCAAAAAATAGCTTATGCCATGCATGTAACAGGAGGTGATTATGGATTTTTGGGGATGTCCTATTGCATGAGTTCAGAAATGACCCAAATGCCATGCCAAAGTCGGATGTGTCCAGAATAAAGATATCGCAGTCAACTATAAGCCTTAAAACAATGCATTCGGTTCATCAAATTACATCTTGCTAACCAGCAAGAGTTTGAAAATCAGTATAAGACATATTTTTCTGTTCTGATAAGTTAGATAAGAGTGAAGCAATGCCAAGAGGTTAGAGCAATGGTCTCCATCTGTGAGATCCAGGATTCAACCTCTTGTAAAAACTAAATTTTTTTGGTCAGAGGATAAATTATAAAACCAAACTTGCACATAACGTGGCGACAGCAAGAGCATGCAGCCTTCCTTTATCACACAGCTGCATGTACCACCTTCATTCATCTCCCTAACGAAATTTGATCACCTGTAAATTCTCCAAAGAAACGTTTGCACACAAGTCTTAACAAAGGTCTGATGTTCAGCTTCTGTTCCTCTTTAGACAAGTGGATACCAAGTTCATCACAAACTCGAGGCAGACTCTCATCAACATCTCCAACAATCTACAAATAAAATAAATAAATGTATTCTCATCTTTCTTAACCAAGAAAGATTTTCACATTCACTAACAAAATACAGATCATCCGGCATAGGCAATACAGACACAACTTTTCATACATTGAGTTGATAAATAGTTCTACAATAACATTCATGTTATATGTCATCTTTCATCTTTGTCATATTTCATGTTCCATAAACTTTGACTGATACTATTTCACCCTCTTCATGCAAATGCAGAATGTCTGAATTGTAACAAAGTGACACATAAGACCAATGACATGCAACAGTAAACTTTTGCCTATATAGATCTGCCTATATAGTTAGGCATTCCTCTAGTGGAAGTCCATAATATTTATCTGTTCAACTATGTCTTTAGCACCCCCCCCCTGAGTAGAGGTTTAACCATGTTTTTAACCCCCTATATAGAGGTTTAACCATGTTTTAACCCCCTTAGTAGAGGTTTAAACATGGTTTTAACCCCCTTGAGTAGAAGTTTAACCATGTTTTTAGGGAAATCAGAATGCCCCACTTATGCATTGCCGTCTGTCCTGACACCTGTGTTATCATACCATTGCCAACTATCCTGAACACGTGTGCTATCACACTTGTGACCAAAACAGAGAACAAGGCAGCCTTTATGATTAGCTTACTTCAGCAAATCCTTGAGTCTTTTTAATGTTTAACTCAATATCCTGGTTACTAAATGTTCAAGTTTTGCTCTTCTCATCGCATACTCTAAAAATCTTGATTGTTTCTAATTTTTGCCATAATTTGTCTTTTTACTCCAACATCTCTGAGAACGTTTACATTCATTTTTTTAGGTTGTCCATCGAATTTTTGAAATGTTTCTCAAAAACCACATCTCAATAGCCTCCAACTCACTTTGTGATTTTCCGTGTTTCTCATCAATTTAAAAAAATTGCTTCAGTATAATATTCTAGTAGACCTACTCAAATTCACATATGTATTGATAGTACTCCATTGCATAGAATGTTTCTCATATGGCTTTAACATTCTATGCACCAATCTGAGAGAGTTCTGCTTGTTTGTGAAATCTCACTAATCTGAGGTGTTTTGCTTTGCCTGGCCAGATTATATAAACAAACGTGCATTGTTAAGTTAGCAATGTTATTATAATCAACAAAGACAAGAGACTAACTTGAGCAAATATCTTGTATATTGGCTCCAGGATGAACTCTACAAAACTTCTTGGTGCTGAAGATATGGCTGGCTTCTTTGAAAACTTTCTCCTGCACATAAATTAGAACTTTTTAAAATCTACCATGCAAGTACTAAATGATTAATCGTATATGAGCCATCATGTATAAAACTAGTAGAGGTAAAAATAGCTATCCTTATTTCTATGCAGCTTATCAAGCGGTGTACCATAGCACTTCTGTTTCACAATATGCCCAGACTGCCTCTTATCTCATTGAAATTAGATTACCTCTCTCAATCATGCAAAAATAAAGATACGCTAGTTATGAGACAGCATCGTATAGCACATGGTTTCCTATAAGTGCTCAGCTGCCTAGTCAGTGGTTGACCAGATCCCATTTGACTAAACTAATTTCTTCTTCTTCTTCAGCATTCATTCTCAAACTCCCACTGGATCTCTCTTGTAGCAGGACCATGATCCTACTAGATTTTCAGCAGGATGTAGTCTAGAGAATGGAAATGCGTTGTGTCACCGTTTTATTTGCGCCCAAGGCCCGACACATCCGTCTTCAGCAGAAAACTAATTTCAGAATAGACAACCAAGTCAGAGATTATGATATGGTAGTAAGTAAGACAGTGGTCAAAGAATTAAAAGACGTATGCATCCCTTGTCATATGTTGTTGATATCCAAATGCTGTGAAGTAGTTCTACACTTGGAAGCACAATGCCATTCTTAAAAAAGTGCAGGTCTTGTGAAAATGACTTAGTGATCCATGCAATGAATTAGTGACTGTTAAGAGTGTCTGTACAAGTTTTTCTTTGGCAGTTGAAAGGTAAGGGCAGTCCATAAGGAGGTGTTCCACTCCCGTCATATAAAGTTTAGTTCTCACAAGATTTTTACAAATGCAAAGCTAGTAGAAAGGATTGAAGAACACATTCAAAACATCTAATTTCAGACTTTTTAATATTTAAATGGTGGCAAATTCTTTCATTAGTCTGAAATATGTCTATATCTACAATTTTGTCTCATATATAAACTTGGCTTGTTTTGTAATAAATACATAGATCTGTAGAGTTTTCCTTCCAGTGTTGTTTCTCTGGGCCAGTGTGTTTGTCTCAACATTTTATATTCTGAGTATTTTTTAAGTATATCAATCAATCAATAAACCCATAACCCTTCAGGGTCGTAGGGGTACCACATTGGATGCTTCAGCACACAGAGTCCTCCAGCGAATTCTATCGTCAGCGATGCGGATGAGTGTGGAAATATCTAGCCCTGTCCATTCCTTGATGTTGTCTGTACATGTCTTTATTTGGCCTCCTCTGCTTCTTCCACCCTCGACAGTTCCCTGCAGTATTGTTTTTGACAAGGAATCGTGCCTGCATACATGTCCGAACCATGCTAGTTTTCGTCATTTCACTATTGAAAGCAATGGCTCCTGGACACCTGCACACATCTCTACTTTATTTCTTACGTACACATTGGTCTTATGTTCCCTATAGGAAATTCGTAGAATTCTTCTGTAGCATTTATACTCGAAAGCCTGTAATCTTCTCTCCATGTCCGCAGTGAGTGTCCAACTCTCACAACCATACAACACAACAGAAAGCACCAGCGACCTATACAGTTTGATTTTTACTCCAACACTGATGTTGCTTTTCCAAATCACAGTTAGCCTTGACAATGACGCTAAAGCCATCTCCAGCCTTATTTTTAGTTCTGCTTTGCATTTACCATCGCTGCATATACTGGATCCGAGGTATTTAAAGGTATTCACCTCTTCAAGCTTGTGTCCATTCATCATGATATTAGTCTGGTTTTCTGTGTCTCTGCTGTTTACCCAAATTTTGCTCTTATCTGAATTGATTTCCATTCCGTACTTGCTGGTAACTTTTTCTAACTTTGATGTTAATTCTTGCAATGATTGTTCTGACCCAGCTATAAGATCAATATCATCAGCGAATCGCAAGTTGCAAATAGGGCGACCTCCGATCGATATAGACGTGTTGTAGTCATGTAAGTATATACTTTTCAGCAGATGTCTGTCCACATGTACACATGACTGCATTGTCAATTTTTAACTTTGTATACATGTGACTGTGGAGTCAGTCCCGTTCTGAGACATAGAATGACAACTTGTTCTAGTGTGTTCATAATGTGATATCTTGTGTTGTCATCTCTCTGGTTGTTTTGATCATATTTCTTTTAGTTAGTAAGAGTACTTAATCAAGTGATATTCTTTTGTTATACGATACTTGCTGTCTTTTTATATGTTCTATACAAGATATTATACCTACTCTTTTCCGAATTTCTTCATTTCTTATTTTGTCTAGTTTGGTAACCATTGCAGCTTTTCTCAGACACTTCGTTTCACATATAATGATTTTCCTTTGCTTAGTGGCTGTTACAGATACTGTTTGACATTGACAGCTGGGTTGATATAAATATTGTAGAAATTATCTGTCTTTCGGTTTCATCTTGATCTTTTGATCACTGAACTAAGAAATATACAGCTTATGTGTCGGATGTATAGGGTCATTGGCGCAAATAAAATGTCAATATTGTATATCCATTTTCTGGGCTACAACTAACTGCAAATCTAGTAATACCATTATCCTTCTATAAGAGAGCTCCAATAGGAGTTTCAGAATGAATGCTAAAAAAACTCAGAAATAAATCTATGATGTAAATGCATTAAACAATTATAACGAACTTACGTTTTGCTGTTGAAGTACAAATCACCCCATAATCTCCGTGCAAATTCTTTCTCATTGATTCCCTCTAGTTAACATAAATATTTAAAAGTTAGTTGGAGAATTCATATTATTTAAAACAGCATTGGCAACACTGGGAATATATATGCACTTATACACTTAAATCATCTTAACATTTACATATATAACACTCATTTATTATATTTACAGACAAAACTCAGTGATAACATTCACAAATAATAAACTTGCGATATTTATACACATAACATAGTTATGTATTTACATACATATGAAGGCTGTTCACGAAGTTCCGGGAAATCGTTTTTCCAGAAAACCTCAATATGTAGTGCGGTGGTATTTGCCAAGTGTATGGAAAAATGGCATATCAATGGATGTACCAAATCAGAAGCTGATAACTTTGTGCATGAGCTGTGTGGAATTCTATAAGTAAAGGTGACCTAGTAGTGATCTTTGCATTTCAAAAATTGACATTAATATTTAACCTTACGGGCTCTATAAATGTCTATAGTAGCAGACGCCACTACGTAACTAGGGCCGGTATTTGTCTCCAGTCACCTCCATGCATTAGCATGGAAAATAATTACGTTGTATGTCGGTCTAGACCTAGTGTTGGATGGACGGACATTGTATGCGATCTCTTCACATTTTATTAGTTTTTTTCAGTCCATATGATATTAGTTTGGATATGAAACAACATATATACAACAGGAATAGGTATTTAGGAGGATTTTTATCAATGTTGCATTACATTGCTCAAGTATTAAGTGCTTCAAGAAATTATTTGTGCAATTTTTTTAATGCAGTTTTGAAATTTATCCCTCACTTTTCAGCTTCCCTACTTGCTCACAACTGTTATATCCCACATACAACAACACACAAAAAATAAATTATATTCATTATTCACTCCTTTATTTACATGTACAAAAATAATTTTGATATCTTTACCCAAAAAAAAGTTCTTGCGTTTACCAAACACCACAAATAATGCACATTGTCAAAAAAGAATGGGGAGGGGGGGGGGGGGGGTGTAATTGTGTAATTTTTGTGTAATCTAGGGTCTCATAGGTTCACAATGAGTGCATTGATTTCTGATTTTGTCTTGGAAAGACTAAATGAAACTTTCAAAGTTTTGCAATCAGTTTTCAAATAGCCCTATCCACATTGATTTAAAACTTTATGATTATTCGGCGATCAATTGTTAAATATTCAGTCTAATATTGGTCATGTATAAAGCTGTTTCTTTTAGGTCATTCTGGGTTAACCACAACTTATTTTGCAGAGAAGCTTCTGTTGACCAGATTGTTGTGTGAACAGTAAAACTATTGTAATTCTTTAGTATGTATTCTGATGTCTGTGTTGCTGCTCCGCAGATGTAGGCAGCAGAGTTGATGATACCTTTATCGCAAATTTTGATGTAGTCAGGTTTCAAAAGTGGATGCCGATCATTTTAAGATGACACCCCCACCCCTCCATGGAAGACGATCCACCTCCCACAAGAACATGATTGTGACAGGTGTGCAGGAAATCATATGCTCTGACCGACTACACAATCAGAGAGTTCCTGAGGATATTTTGATATAAAATTGTAACTGAAGATTTGCACTTAACACGTGCCTGCCTTCTGAATGAGGACTAGTAGGATGATCATTTTTTCATTTGCAGTGAAATTCATGAGTGAGCAGACCATGACGCAAATTTCATGCCTGAATAATTAAAGATGATAAGAGCTGGGTGAATAGGCGTGACCCAGAAAGATAAAACAAATGTCATCCCAGGGGAAAACACAAGTATCTCCTCAACCAAAGAAGGCATGACAGGCCAGTAGTAAGAAAGACATTATGCACCACCAAAACAAAAGACGGGGGATGTTGGAGATCTGTTGCAGCCAACCTTCGTTGCGGAGACGGCACCTGATGATAATTCAGAGCCAAACACTGTGCATAGACCAGAAACCATTGCTCTCAAGTTTGAGCAATATGATGCTACAATATGTTAATTAATTTCCAATACGTTATTTTTGTGAGCAGCCCTGTAATGACATAACAAACTTTGCAATTATATTTCTACACAAAACTAGTACAGTGATGATATTTCTACACAAAACTAGTACAGTGATGATATTTTTCCACAAAACTAGTACAATGATATTTCTACACAGAACTTGTACAATATTTCTACACAAAACTAGCACAGTGATGATATTTATACATAGATTAAACTTGGTAATGACATTTACCAATAAATAAAATATATTAAATTTTTTAAATAAAACAAACTCATTTATGATATTAATATACATAATTCAATCATATCTACATTAGAATACAATTGGCGTCCATATAAATACACAAGAACATTTAGAACAGAAACAGTGCTCATATTTGTACACAAGAACATTTATACACAGAAACAGATCAAGTGCTCATATTTGTAACAAGGACATTTATACACAGAACAGATCAAGTGCTCATATTTGTACACAAGGACATTTATACACAGAACAGAATCAGTGCTCATATTTATACATAGAACAGAATCAGTGCTCATATTTGTACACAAGAACATTTATACACAGAACAGAATCAGTGCTCACATTTATACACAGAACAGAATCAGCGCTCATATTTGTACACAAGAACAGATCAAGTGCTCATATTTGTAACAAGGACATTTATACACAGAACAGAATCAGTGCTCATATTTGTACACAAGAACATTTATACACAGAACAGATCAAGTGCTCATATTTGTACACAAGGACATTTATACACAGAACAGAATCAGTGCTCATATTTATACACAGAACAGAATCAGTGCTCATATTTGTACACAGAACAGAATCAGTGCTCATATTTGTACACATGAACATTTATACACAGAACAGATCAAGTGCTCATATTTGTACACAAGGACATTTATACACAGAACAGAATCAGTGCTCATATTTATACACAGAACAGAATCAGTGCTCATATTTGTACACAAGAACATTTATACACAGAACAGATCAAGTGCTCATATTTGTACACAAGAACATTTATACACAGAACAGAATCAGTGCTCATATTTGTACACAAGAACATTTATACACAGAACAGAATCAGTGCTCATATTTATACACAGAACAGAATCAGTGCTCATATTTATACACAGAACAGAATCAGTGCTCATATTTGTACACATGAACATTTATACACAGAACAAACAATTATCAATTTGTTTACACATAAATTTTAGAACACATTCAGTCTTCTCTTCTGTGTCCACTCTCAAACTCCTGCTGATTGGCAAGATGTAGTCTGGAGAACGAGATGCATTGTATTATGGTTTACAGTTTGACTGCAATATCTACGCCTTATGGCTTGACACACAAACTCAGTGATGACATTACAAACAGTAAATAAACAGGTCTGACTTGCTTATATCAATAAATTCTCACCATATGTGTCAGAATATATTTTAGCAAAGGACTTTAAAGTGAAACAGAATCTGTAGTATGAACTGGCAAAACAGACATTGCCTAGTATAGGAGATACCATCTGGTTTGGATCATCTTCAGCATACAGACTGTAAGAAAACAGAATACACGTTATTGAAGTGTTATGCTATAGCAATTATGTGAATATAATTTCTGATTTGTCTGCAATCTTCAGCATGCAGACTGTAAGAAAACAGAATACACGTTATTGAAGTGTTATGCTATAGCAATTATGTGAATATAATTTCTGATTTGTCTGCAATCTTCAGCATACAGACTATAAGAAAACAGAATACACATTATTGAAGTGTTATGCTATAGGAATTATGTGAATATAATTTCTGATTTGTCTGCCATCTTCAGATTTCAGAGCAGTCCTAACATATACGATATAAAAACAAGTGTAGAATTAATAACCGTCCATCGCAGGCAATGATGACAACTGTTTCACACTTGTGTTGTTGCATCTCTCTGGTGTCTGCGGAGATGAATGAAGTCCAATCCTGGCATAGAATCCCCTGCCACATTTGGGACACGTATTATCAGAATTTGGTGACTGCGTCTTTGTTGTTATTTCAGATTGCACGTTTTCTATGTGCCTCTAAGATTTGATGTTTCTCTGTGATGCGAGCACCTTTGCTGTTGTTGATGCGCCATAGTGGGTAATTCTGAGTGCCTGGGTAATTCTGATTGACAGACTCCCAGGATGTGGTGTAAATGTTGAAGCTCTTTGAGAGAATCCTTGAAGCTTGTCTTCTGTCCACTGGCAAGTTGTTTTCCCTAGAGAAGCTCACCATACATCTATATGTATTGGGATGCATTTGTCAGGCATTGCACATGTCAAATCCATCTCTAGACCTTCATTGTATGAATGCTTGGGAAGATGGCTCTGGTGAGGATTTCAGTATCAGGTACTTTATCTCAACACTTTTTCCTGAGAAGTTTGCAGATACAGTATTCGTGAAAGTGATTTAACAGTCTGGTCTGTAAGAATTATAAGCATGTAAACAAAATAATGGTATTCTTCTTCTTCTTTCCTTCCTCTTTTACCCTTTACAGGTGTCGAGGGAGATACAATGTTCTTATTCTCGCTTTTCTGGCAGCTTCAGATAATGTTATTTGGTGTTCGTGTAATGTCTCTTAATTTAAATAATTGCATTTAGTACACACATTCAGGTTTTGTAGCAGCAACCTTCAGTGTCACAAAGATAATTTTGAATCTGTCCAATACCATATCACATTATTTAAAATTATTATTACTATGCTTGGTTCATGGCTGATTCAGCTGTCCATGGGTTTATGGCTCATTGAGTGACATATGTGTGTTTGCTAATTGTTGTTCTGTTCCATATAGGGTGTTCCATTTATCTGAATGTGGTGAAACAAGTATTTTCTAATATCATCCAACGCTGGACATATAAAAAGGTGCCGGTCAACAGTTTCGCGAAGATGAGCAAACAGTCGACACCCTGAAGTGTGTTGTGATTGAATTCTGTTCAGGTGATTAAGCTGTGGCTTGTTGAAGATCTTACTTGAGGGTAAAGTCGAAGGGAGGCCAGCAAGAGATAGGCACAGATACAATACAAGGTGGGAGAGTAACACCACAAGATGGATATGTTACAGTCTAGCAGAGTGCACCACCAAAACAAGAGACAGGGGATGTTGGAGATCTGTTGCAGCCAACCTTCGTTGCGGAGACGGCACCTGATGATAATTAAGCTGTACATCTTGGATGCCGAGTCAGAAGATGGTACACTGGTCTTTTCTTCCTAGGAGGTCCATGTTGTCTTTGGGATAGTCATACATTTCTACTATAAAACCAGACTTCAATTAAGTAATCTGTCTACATGTATACTACTGATGACACAATATTACATGTAATAAGCAAAACAACCTGATAATAGCGTTGACTTCCTCAATGATCTGCCTTAACTTGAAGTAGGCATCAGTTGGTGGAAGCTTGAGTTCCAATATAAGCCTATCAATTTTATTGATACAAATTGTGACAGCGAGTCCTTCTTGCATGGCATGTTTGATCACTCTCTCTGTGTTCAGCATCATCTAGTGTAAATTAGACAAATACAATTCAGGACTATATTTTTAGTCCATCTACACAAATTATAAAAATAATTATGTGATGATTCATTAATTGGCCATTGATGTTTATGCCATCTTGAATAATGAATTTTGCATCAAATATGGCATGAGTCAACAGAGGCAACTTCTTGGGTAGATGTAAGATATGCATAACCAATGAGTTAAACATACCACAGGGTTGCCAGACAATTGGAAGTGTTTGTGGTCAAATTGTTTGTTAAAAATTGGTCAAATTTCAAAATTGTGTATAAACTACTAAAAACGTGCTGAATTTTCAAGAATGCTACCCTTCTATAAACTTATACTAACTCTCTCAATTTATCAGCATTCATTCATTTCACAATAACAAATAAACGATATTTGCTAACTTAAATTTTAGTTCATCTACTGTTATCTTGAGATTGAGCCTTCTCTAGACATAAAAACAATCAGGGTACTTTTAGGTCTCACTACTGTCCCCTAGTGAATGAAGGTTAATCTTATCCACACTTGCTGTTAAGCATAGGTATGAGAACTTAAGTTGTCGTTTCAAGGCCAGACATGTCACTTTGGTTGCATTCAGTCCATTTTTATTCAAGGTTATCTTGATGTTTTCTATCCACCGTTTTCTTGGTCTACCATTGGCCTTATGCCCTAACATTATTTTGTTCTTATTATGCTCTTATTGGTATTTAGTGTTTATAAATTAGTTAATATCCACACAAGAACCTACCAGAAGCATGAATATGAGAAATTTAGCCATAAAATGTTCAAAATGTTATCTGATATATCATCACATGGTACAGTCTTTGTCAGATATTGCAAGAAACGGAGATCCTTTGAGAGTACATGGTATGTCACTGCATCAGTCCTGTTAATTTAATTAACTCTCTATCTTCATAAGGATTTTCGTACACTGCCGTAATGTATTTAGAAGTAATTATACAAACTGAGGTTTAAGCAGCTTACCAGCATAAGTGGTCTGCTTAACTGGATGTTTTAGCAGAATTAAGCTTATGCTGAATAGGACATAGTTTTAGGAAGTGATCTCAAATTCAAACAAAAGATAATTATTTGCAAACAACACATTATTCTGGAATTAGTCGACAGATCATCCTTACAGCACTGTAAACCATCAGCCATAAGTGCTCGGATTTCCTCTTAATGATACCCCACAGTATGCATTTACTTTGTAGTTATTTCGTAAAATAGTTGTTTTCACATAAGCCTAGTGTAGCTCGCATCGTCAGTGGAGAAATAAATCCTGTTGTGTTCTGATGGCATCTAGTAAGGGTGCTATATCCCACTTTCCTGATTAAATAATTCAAATTTACAAAAATGTGTGAACACAATTTTATGTTTATCACACTTCAACTTTGCACAACAATTCTAGTACAAATCCTCAGATTGAGCACTGTTGCATACTTACACCTTCTGCAGCATCAATAAACACAACTACACCATCACTCAGTCTGTAAGCAGCTGTCAATTCATCTGAGAAATTTACATGCCCTGAAATAGAATATTATGGAGATCTGAATATTCTGGATAAATTGAATATCAACATAAAATTATGTGTCTGACCATTGGCACAAATAAAACGGCAACACAACGCATTCCCATTCTCTGAGCTACATCCTCCTGGAAATCTAGTAGGACCATTGTCCTGCTATAAGAGAGATCCGGTGGGAGTTTGAGAATGAATGCAAAAAACAATTACCATATGTTTCCATTTATAACACGGGGGAAATTCTGTATGGTCGGCCTACCTACTAATTGCAGCATCATGAATTTTGCCTAACTGATGTTGTTTTTTCAGTAGACTTCTGACTTCGAAGAAATTGAATTACTATTTGTACTCGTGCTTGTAAGTTTTTTCTCTCTGTTACTGGTATTTGGCATTATTCTGTGTTCTAGTTTTAGCGTGTTTCTACCGCTAATTTTTTTTTAATTGTGTTGCACTCATATATAAGCCAGACCTCCCTACATTAAAAGAGCAAAACCATACACAAATTATCGGCTTATACACAGAAATATACAGTATGTTCAAATTTTCATCATGTATGGATCATTCTTCGGGAGACATATTTGAAGATGAAGCCCTCCTTATGAATGCTTCTCATAATTCTGATGGCATTGACCTGCTGCCGCCAAAGACATATTTAAACACTTTGAGATACATCTTGTACATCATCATCTTGACTGGCCCTTTTCCCTATGCCAGCAACTATACCTTCCATAACTAATATCCGCACAATGTTATGTCTTTTTATATGGCTAAAAAACACTTTTCTTATGATGTTCAAAGTATAACCTTCTTTCACTTTCAATGTTCATAAAACTTCATGATGTGTCTTTATTTTTGCTGTCAATAATATCACTCAAATTCTTCTATAACATCTCATTTCAAAAGAAACAATATTCTTTGTCATTGCTTTATTAAGCATAATATATGGAGCATTTAATTATAAACTCCATAGAATTTTATTTTTTTTTGCATATAGAACCATCATCATTACACTTTCTGTCAATAGTTACATGTGTGTGTGCTTCAATAACTTTCTTACCCTGGAAAATCTCACCAGCAAGGCTAAACAGTCACAAATACAGACAGCATGCTTTATCTGCAAGAAGAAGTTTCCTCTGCCGAATTTTTTTTAGTATCGCTTGTCAATTTATTTGTCTAATACATTCCATCTGTGTTCGTTCTCAAACTCCTGCAGATAAGCAGGATGTACTCTTGAAAACAGAATATGTGGTCATGATTTACAGTTTAACTGTGACATATTCGTATTTCGGCCTGACACATCAGACTTTAGCATGTCTTCTGCATTACTGTGACCCCAAATGGGATAATCAACTCCACCCCAAAACATCCTTAATCATCCCTTACACCATGCATGAAAGGTAGCGGTGTTAATATTATTTGCTCCCCTTTCACTCCCCAGCACCAAACAGGCATAAATATAATGAGTGTCAAAGATAAAAAATGGAATGTCCTACCAGGTGTGTCCATGATGTTGAGGAGGAATGATTTTGCTTTTGTGTCTGGTAGCACAAGTGTGACTGGTGAAGACTTGATACTAACACCTCTCTGAAAACATAAATATTCTGCATTCAAACATCCAACACTACTTGATATAGTCATATCATCTTGCAACTTTCAGTACATGTAATAATTTGATTAATTTTGCAATAGTGATATATTTTAACTTAGAACTCAACTGGTTATCGATTAATGAACTGACACTATAGATAAGAGGTGTTCAGTATCTTCCAACACATCTGCAGGACAACTGAGATCTAGACTTCTAGTTCAGGGTTCAAAGAATAGAGAACTGTCTTCCTTCCAGACATGTAGTATGAGGTGACTAAGGAAAGTTGGAGGCTAGCTTAACTTGTCATCTGCGAAAAAAAATTATCATTGTCACATCTTGTCTCAATTTCATACTTTTATCTTCTATCAGATTATCTTTATGGATGACAAAGGTATGCAGGACAGCAGATATCGCATCTTTTTCCTTTTGTGGCAGACTCCTGAGTGACGGAACACTAGATGTGCCAACAGTGCTTATGGGTCAACAAATATGACAGAAGAGTGAGATCGTTGGCCCAGAACTGTGTGCTGTGCTCTTGGCAGGACATGGTAATCCTGGCACACTGGAATGCTTCCCCACAAACATGCCTTTGAGACAACCTTAATGAGTCAGGCTGTGACCTCAGATATACAACTGAGAAGAATATGTGCTTTTGTCAGAAAGACTATGGGCTGTTAAGAGCAACCTGTTCACAGCTAAAGGGATTATTTCATCATTTTATAATAAGTCATTGCTAGGATTCTTTAAATAGTACTCTTCTTGTTGGCCACAGTAGACAGAATTCTAGACTGTCTGGAAGTTTTAAATTCATTTCATATTGTATTCACACAACTTCAAATGTTGGATCCAGCTTCTACATATTGTATTCACACAACTTCAAATGTTGGATCCAGCTTCTACATATTGTATTCACACAACTTCAAATGTTAGATCAAGCTTCTACATATTGTATTCACACAACTTCAAATGTTGGATCCAGCTTCTACATATTGTATTCACACAACTTCAAATGTTGGATCCAGTTTCTACATCAAGGCTGTTTTAACACCACCAAGGTATGGGAAAGCAATTGTACTTGGAAAACCTTCAATATGTAGCTTGCTTCATACTGGCTCTATATTTAGAGTTGTTTCCGTTATAGTGATCTTTAGTCCAACCATCTAACTATACTGGTTGTAATTAAATTTTTAGTCCAATCATTTAACTATACTGGTTGTAATTAAATCTTTTGTCTAATCATCTGACTGCATTGATACTGACTGATCTTTAGTCCAACAAGTTGAGCACTGGTTCTGATTAAAATTCTAAACAAATCAGTGTTGTAATGGTGGGGGTTTTGGTGGGGAAGCGGTTAAACTTTTATGTGAACACACCTTGGCTCCAAGATGTGTATACATGATCCAAGATGTGTATGTGAACTATGATGTGTCAACCTTATAAGTTTTGCTGCTATATTCTATAAGATAATATTGGTCAAAAAGGTATAAATTTCTATCCCTGAAGTTCCAACAAGACTTATCCCAATTAAAGTTGAAAAAGGATTAGACACCACAACAGACATGGAAATCAAAGAGTTTGGGAACCAGACTTCCCCAACCCCATTCACAAAGAAGCAGAGCAAGATGAAAATAATATTTTACAATCCTTAGGAAACTGAGAACTGGCGTGGAATAAAACCAGGAAGAAAGTGTCAACAGATGTGTCAAGATTCACCTTCCAAATCCCACATGTCTCATGGTAGAGGGGAAGACACTAAGCGAAAGCTATCAAATCATTTTTATCTGTATAAGAAATGTAAATTTGTAAGAAAGAACAGAAGGGTAATAATGCCTATTATACTTACCTCTTGTTCTGTGAAGAGAGTGTCTGCATACCTCATCTAAGTATAGAAGAGAGTAAATATTTGCTTCACACTCAGACATGATGGTTGATCAGAAATTTATTACATGTCAGACACAACATTGACTCACATTATAAGTTCCGTGCATGTTTGAAAATCTTGTTATGCACTATCAAACATCCAGTCAAAACACCACCACAATTATTGATATAGACACATCTCCAGTAACTAATTTTCGAAGAATTATATTAAGTTTTCTGCCGAAGATGGATGTGTCTGGCCATTGGCGCAAAGAAAACGGCGACACAACGATTTTCCATTCTCTGGATAACATCCTGCTAGAAATCTAAAAGGACAATGGTCCTGCTACAAGAGAGATCCAACGGGAGTTTGAGAATGAACTCTGAAGAAGAAATATTAAGTTTTCATATTGTAAGGACAAATATACTGTAACCAACCCAATGCATACCAGTTGGTAGCATATTCTATTTAAAATATAGCTACCACCTAGGTTATTAAAATATGTTCAGTAGGTTACCACTGCTGCCCTAATAGTCCGGGTACACATTTGCTTGCGACAGAGTTTGAACCTATTACCTTGAACCTATTGAGACACGATCTAACACTGATTCTTTCATATCTATTTACTCCTTTGTGCCTTGCAGTGTCAGGGGTAGAAAAGTTCTCTAGACATGGCAACATTTTACCAAAAGTATATCACAGATTCAGATTCCTTAAAATATTGCAAACACTGTACACCTGTAACTAGCGGAAATTGTGGAAGTGCTACACTGTGCCTGCATTCAGTAACTACACCAATAGCACTCTGCCATACATCGTGTACATGGATAGCCAAATGACCAGAATGAGCAGGAAATTTAAACCATATACCTTATTTAGGATGAAATGGTCACAACCATCAATCTAGATCACATGCCAACTAACACATATTAATAGCAATGCTTCATAATAGTGAAAACTTACAGCTCTGGAAAGAAGAAAAAGAATTTGATGTTCCTAGTGATACAATCAGCTCTCAATTATATGGAGTAATGGAGGGAAGAAAGCATATAGATAATCTCACGATATGACTACAATAGTCCAAATGCAGTAAATTATCCTCTTTGCTGTTCTGGATGACTTTATGTTCACCATTGAGTACCTCATCTCATGGCGGCTGCACTGCCCAATAATCAATCAGCAAATTTCGGAAAGAAATGTCTTCATTCGCTCTTATGATCTCCCTTACAAAACTGGAGGTGTGCCTTTGGATTGTCAACAAACAATTTTTTCTTCAGGTCTATGCTGTGCTTCTATCATTAAGATCACAAAAAATCAATGCATATTTCCTACTTTCTGCTTATCTTCTCCATAAATTCATTTTGTAAATACTCATTTACAAACCAAATATAGTTAATTTTATGCATAACATTTACAAACCAAATATTGTTAATTTTATGAATAACATTTACAAACCAAATATTGTTAATTTTATGCATAACATTTACAAACCCAATATAGTCTATTAGTGATAAACACCTTAAACAGATAAATGAGTTCACTTACTTAGGAAGCATTATATCGTGTGAAGAGATAACCAGTAAAGAGATACAAAATAGATGCAACAAAACATACCAGATCCTAGGACAGATGACACGTATTTTCAAGAACAAAAATGTAAACATAGACACTAAAGTTGCATTATACAAGAATATTATTATTCCATCACTATGCTACCAGTGCCAAACCTGGACAATGACAGCACAAGACACAAAAGAAAAATAGTGACAACAGAAATGACATATCTACGAAGAATACTCGGAGTGTCATTAAGAGATAGAATTAGAAACAATAATATCAGACAGATAACCAATACAATACCAGTATTGGAACACAACAGATCAGGTGGTTTTCACAAGCTTCCAGACTACTGACAGATAGCATGCCACAAATGGCTATGACACACAGACATAACGGTTATAAAGCCAAAGACAGACCATGTAAAAGATGGATCACAGATATCAAAGAAGCTACAGGAACAAGCTTACAAACAGCACACATGAAAGCCATCTCCAGAGAACTCTTCCACCCCTGACGCCGCAAGGGACAGAGCATATAGATAGATAGATATAGTTAATTTTATGCATAACATTTACAAACCCAATATAGTTAAGCAACTGATTTTTGTGCATTTGTAACCTACAAAGTAGTTAACATTGGTATGGTCAGACCATATAAAAATTTGTACTTACATCAGAGTCATAATCTCCAGCTATTTCTGGATGTGTTTGCTCCACCAAACAATCAACAAAAGAAGTCTGGAAAATTAATACAAGAAAATGAAAAGAAGATATCAGTAATAAGATGTGGTAAATTAAAAATACTTTTGGACAAAAAAACAAAAAAAGTTTTGTTATCCAGTTTAACAAATATCCAGAATTGAGGTTTCTACCAATTAATATTCACCTTCATATTATAAATATGAACTATTTTCAATCTCTATAAACTTATATTAAAACATGAATAGAATTTACTTATTTTCCCACCAGAGAGACAGGAGAAAAAAATGTTTATAACAAAACAGTAGACAGTTCAAATATTGCTATTATAAATTACCACACTATACATAATAAAGCACTAATGTAAATGTACTATATACTTGTTCAAAAAGCAGAAAATGCAAACTAAACAAAAAATTATCTGCGATATGTCAGAGAAAAGGGATATTCTTCTTCTGCGTTCGTTCTCAATCTTCTGCAAATTAGCAGGATGTAGTCCGGAGAACGGAATGCGTTGTGTCATGGTTTACAGCATTGCTGTGATATCTGCACCTTTCGGCCTGACACATCCGACTTCAGCATGGCTTTGGGGTCACTGACCCTATATGGGATGGGACAGCCAACTCCATCCCATAACCTCCTTTTACGACATGCGTGGAAGATAAACAGTGTTGCTATTCTTTGCTCCCCTTTCGGGCCCTAAACCACACAGGCGGAAAAAAAACAAGGGATATTAATATTGAGAAGAACATATAATGGTCCAATCCTAGTGGCAGGCCTACATATTAAATGGAACACAGTTGATGTGAAAGGAACTAAATGTTCCGAAAAAGGGTAATTCCCCAAAAAGGGAGGCAACATATTTTGTCATTTATGTTTCTTATATTTCCCTGGCGTTAAAAACTAAGCACTAACCTGGTGTTTATTCTAAACCTACCAACGAAAAATGCTTTTTAACAGTCATGTGCTTACTGCAGCATAGTAGGGACACACCACAGTTTGTTCCCTGTGTCCGTCTTTGCTTCTAGGAACACTCATTGCAACGGTAATAATATTATCTATCAGAGCCCAATTACGGCAGTCATTGTGTATCCAGGAATACAGCAGTAGAAATTACTATTTAAAAAATACTATCATCGCTGCGTTCTTAAAAAGCGTGATTGTGTCCAATCCGTTTACTATGATTAGAGCCATATAATAAACCAAAAAAATATTCACTGCATCGCGTGGAACGTCATTAAAAAAAAGACAGATTTTTTTTTGTAAATGTTATGGCAACTGTGACTAACTAATTATTTAACTTCCTGTTTCTGGTATTACAATGGCATCAGAAGATGTGTGATTATGATTCTGAACCCCGAACAATCTATAGCCATCCGCATAGAGGCGAAGCGACATGACATCGTATATTCAATAAAATCATTATTGATTCCGAATTTAAAGTGGAAATCTTGAGAGGTAAGTACTTCAAATAGATTAAATAAAATAAACCATGAGGTTCCACAATTTTTTTTATTATGTAAATTATATAATATTCAACGGATTTGGAGAGACAAAAAATACAATAGGTCTAGATCTAGATAGGTCTAAATCTGTCTTTATCACTTTCTCATAAGTTTTGTATCACACAAACAAAACTTACACCAATATATGCAGAATTCAATTCTTTATTTATATGTGCAAATATTATTTAACCTTTAGGACCCTGAATTAAAAATTAAGAAACATCCCCTTGGGCCTGAATTCTTTTTTGGAAAATTTGCGTTATTGATGGTGGGTGTTTTGAAAACGTGATAACTTTTTTGTTTTAAAAGATATCAAAATAATTTTTGCATATCTAAATAAAGGAGTGAATAGTGAATATAGTCATGTTTTTGTGTTGTTGTATGTATGATATGACAGTTGTGAGCAAGTTGTGAAGTTGAAAATTCGGGGGAAAAATTGCAAAACACCATTTTCAAATCGCACATTAACTTCTTGACGACCCTAATACTTGAGCAATGTGTGGAAACATTGATAAAATCCTCATAAATACCTATACGTATTGTATATATATTGTTTTATATCAAAAATAATATAATATGAACTAAAAAACGAATAAAACGTGAAGAAATCGCATATAACGTCTGTCCGGTCAACACTAGGCCTAGGCTGACACGCAGCGTAGTTATTGTATATGCACATACATGGCACCTCTGATACATATTATTTTTGTGTTTTTGAACGACTACACAAACATTCTTATCAAATAACAACATATTAAACACAAAAAACAACAATTAAAACATGTAGTCACGATCACTTACCCATGCCAATGGTACTCGATTTGATAGTAAAATATGGCTACAAAATGGCCAACGTCGCTCTAGATTTCTTTGACAAAACCAGCCGGCTTTCTCTCTTCTTGCAATCGTAATGTACAAAGGAATTTGACCTTTAAACTGTGACATATTACTAGCTTCGTTTGGCGGGTTTTATACGCCACGGAATCATTACTTCATGAAGTTCCGTACTCAGGAAATGGGCAATGTCGTATGTAGCGGGATTGCGCCCACAGGCACAATGGAGCTGTGCTCAAAGGCGCAATATTGCGACCGCAGAGACGAAAAGGTGAAATATCTCTAACAACAAAAAAGTTATCACAATTTCAAAACAGCCACCAACAATTGCGTAAACATTTTCAAAAACTATTTCCATGGCAGGAGAAAAATTACATAATTGTAAACACAGGGTGCTAATGGTTAACTCATATACAACTATACATATTATGGACATATAATGTGAGACTAATAATAAATAAATAAAACACATAACCTATTAGGTTCACTGGGGTGTCATATTGAGAGATTTGGTGCAGAAATATCATGCATCTCTACCATCCTGATGATTTGGAAACCTCATACCCTGTCCTATCCTTGATACTATCCAGTCATGTCTTCTACCGCCTACCTCATCTTCTTCCACTCTCCATAGTACCTTGAAGAACATCTTTGGAACAGTAATCGCAGAGCATACCACCTACCACTTCATGTTCACAGTTTTTAAGAATTTTGCGCCTGTAAAAGTATTTTATTTTTTTTTAGAAACTGGCTTCACAGCATGCGGGGCATTCCCATAAGTGCTTCATCCTCCGTTCCAGCATTTGGAATGCCACTGAACACCACGAGGGGGTGGGACATGTACTAGAGCTAGATTTATTGTAAACACTATACCTAACCCTGGTCGGCCCCTCCCAGGGTCCTAAAATCTAGCAGTATCTTGCAGTTGTACTAATGTTCTGCAAGTGCCGTAATTACTTAGACATATAATAAACTAAAAACAATGTACAAACCATCATTAACTACCAATTAACATATGCATTGAATCTTGTTTCATTCACATCCTGCTATAATAATGAAATGTAAGGGGTATGCCTTGTGATTATAGAACCACATCTTTTATCATCGAGGAATGTCTCATCACATGTCCGTACCAGAGTTTATGAAGCTTCACAATGTGTCATGTGACGTATTCCTTCCAGAACGTTGTCTTCCCAATGAACTCTCTGAACCTCTCTCTGTCTTAGGCTTGCATTTTCTAGCGATGTATTCATGTTATCTTTAATGTCGTCAGTCCATCGTCTTCTTGGTCTGCCCCTTCTCCTCTACCCAGGTACTCTTCCCTCCATTATTTGTCTTTCTAAACAGTTATGTCTCTTTATATGACCAAACAGGCGTAGTTTTCATTTTGTTATTGTGTTTAGTAACCAACACTCTGGAATATTCAGTGTGTTTATAATATCTGAGTTTCTGATTTTATCCTTCCATGATATTCTAAGTATCTTCCTGTAGCATTTCAGCTCAAAGGCGTTGATCCTCTTTGCCACTGTTTTACTTAGAGTCCATGTTTCACAGCCGTATGTTGCAACCGGAAAAATAAAAGTTCGTAACATGCCATTGCCAATCTCTTCCTTATTTCTGCCATGCAGTCTCCTGCACCGTTGATGTTTGCTCCAAAGTATTCAAATTTATCCACACATTCTATCTCGGTATTGTCTATTCTGATTTTTGGTTGTTGTGTTGTTATATCTGTTGACATGATTTTTATTTTCTGCGTGTTTAAATACAAATTTTGTGCTTCGCTATATTTCTTTGTGTTCTTGATTAGTTGTTCCAATCCCTTTATATCATTTGAAAGAAGTACTGTGTCGTCTGCGTAGCATAGTTCCGGGATTAGGAATCCACCTATGTTTAAAGCGTGGTAGTCAGTGTTGTGTATGTCTTCTTTCACGTTCCTCATTATACTTTCAGCGTAGATGTTGAACAGGTATGGGGAGAGTGTGCACCCTTGCCTTACTCCACTCTGTACCTCAAACCACTCTGAGAGATCGTCCTCTAACTTCACTGCAGCCTTTTGATCTTGGTAAAGTTCCTCTATTAGATGAATCAGATGTCTTGGGAAACCCATGCTGTTCATTATCTCCCATAGTTGCTGGTGTTGGACGCAGTCGAACACTTTTGAGTAATGTATGAAACACATGTGCAGGTCAGTTGAAAATTCCCTACACTTTTCTATGATCAATCTCATGTTAAGAATGTGATCTTTGTTCCTCAGCCCGATCTGAAACCAGCCTGTGTTTCGTTTATCTCCATCTCTAATTTCTGTTTGATTCTTTGCATTATGATGTTTAACATTATTTTACTTGCTTGACTTATAAGGGCTATAGTTCGGTAGTTAGAGCAAATCTGAAGGTCGCCTTTTTTGGGAGGGGTATATATAATGATTTTTTCCATTCATCCGGCCATGTACCGCTTTCCCATATCTAGAGAAAAAGTTCGGTTAAACCATTGGAAATTTCTAGGCACAATATTCCCATAGGTTGCCATTAATGTTCTTCCTCCTCCACTCCTAAGTTTCACAATTGTTAACTAAAATTATAATAATTGGAATGTACAAACTGAGAGATGAGTCATTAAGAAAGCAAAGAAGCTCCCTTGCATCAGATAAATTTAGAAAATGGAATACTGAAGAAAATAACATGATTAACTGTGAAACAAAACTGATAGATATTTACCTTGCCATGATGTAAATGACCACAGAGGGTTATATTTCTGATAAGATTTGGACAGTCCATTAGATCTGCCAAAAACCTATGGAATAAAGCAGTCTGTCTTGAGTAATATTGTAAAATGAGAAGCAAAAACTGTCAAACTTGTATGTAAAGGATCTTAATCAGTGTGAAAACATCAACTATTTCTTTTAAATCATAAGATCCAGCCAAAGATGGATGTGTCTGGCCATTGGTGAAAAATTAAACAGCAACAACGCATTTCCATTCCCGGGACTAAATCCAGTTGGAAATCTAGTAGGACCATTGTCCTGCTATAAGAGATTCAGTGAGAAATTCAGTGCTTTCCTTGTGCAGGCATTATTGATTATTATCCATCATTTTTCTCTGACTATTCTTTTTCTTCTGTGTTTGTCCTCAAACCCTACAGATTAGCAGGATGTAGTCATAACAGAGTGTGTTGTGTCATGGTTTACAGCTTAGCTGTGATATCTGAGCATTTTGGCCTGATACATCTGACTCCACATCAGCACAGCTTGCATATCACTTCGATCCTCTATAAGATGAGACAGCCAACTCCACCCCATAACATCCTTAGTTGTCTTCTATGGCATGTAACAGAGCTGTTATTCTTTGTGCTTCCTGACCTCTGAAACACATGGTCGTTTCTTTGACTATAATTATTTAGATTTAGTGCTGCCCTGCTTTTGCTTGTTAAAAGTAAATGTAGGTCTCTTAGCAACAACCTGCATCGGGATGAAAATAGCTCTTCATGTATTAAGCTGCAGCAATTATTAGGTGGGGTGGCCATTCCCTTCCTTGCTGTGTTCACCTACCCTAACTCATGCATCAGGTACCCATTTACAGTTGGTGGTTTTTTTTAATTATTCAAAGCATAAATTTATAAATCAATGTATTAAATATTATACATAAATAAATAACCTTGCATAAATACTTTCACGTAAATTAAAATTGGAGAAAAAATATATATAAAAAGAGTTAAATTGCAGTTTTACGTAAAGCATATACAGAATTGACATTTTGACCAAAAGATCTTTATTAAGATAGGGACAAACAGACAGAATGAAACCACAAACAAAACAGACTTACATGCGAGCAATGTAGTAGCAACTAACATGTCTTGAAAATGACAAAATAAAAGAAGAGAGGCAAGAACAGAAGTGTGATTACACTTCTGGTGAGGGAGAAATTGTAAAAATACAAATACTACCATAAATTACTAAAAAATATTCAAAAATGTGCTCTGGCATAGCAGGATAACCTTACTACGTCTTACTGAGACAAATTTTCAATAAAAAGGCTCACGTAATTTTTTAATAATCTTGCATGATACCACATCACGACATCATGGGTTCATGGTAAGGACTGTGTTTTTTCTTAGATGCAAAACATTTTACAAAGTAAAATAAAAAGCAATTCTTTACAAATCATGGTGACAGCTATCATGACATAGTTGATTGACTTGACTGTATCCAGGATACCTCAGCTCTCTCTATGAAGCCTCTCGCTATAAGTATAACTCATAGCAAATAACTTCATAGACTCAAGCAAATATCCAATAATCAAACAATGTCAATAAGACAGCGCCAGCAGGATTTGAATTCAAGACTTCTTGAGAACAAAACAAAAGACTTAATAACAATGTCTGGGAGAATTCCTTTGCTATGTGTAGCTATAACACAGAGCCATTAAATTTTTTGTAAATTAAGTAAATTTTTTGGAAAGTCCCGAAGATCACACAATTAACACCTAAACTTGACTCTTGAGTCTACATACACTGGGATGGCTGCTGGAGCGAAGGGCGGAGAACTTATGGGAATGTCTCGCGTGCTGTGAAGCCAGTTTCTCATCATGAATCAGAGCCATTAATTACTACAGCCTATAAAATCCTCCCTGTGCGAACTAACAGGAAAACTTGCAGCGATGATGATGATGATTGTAAACATGTCACACTAAAAACTTACTCCATGTTGTAAGTAGTCAACGGCAAATCCTGCTCTACCATGCTGAACTTCTTTTTCTTGACAGGAGCAATAATTGGTTCTGAAAGTAACATAAACAGAAATAATTCACATAAACTAGTCTACCCTTATCTGTTGCTTGTCATTTAATATCTCACTTCGGGAGGAAAACAGAAAGCTCTAACAGTTTTACCTTATAATATACTTATGACCAATGAGAATTGAACCAGTCCATTCTGATGGCACCAAATCGCCTGGAAACAAGAGTAAATGGGGTTTTCCGTACTTAACTAACCGTACCCACAAAACAAGATGCGATTATGTCAAGACATACAAACTATGTACTCAAGTCACTTAGAACGGACCAATCGAGACAAGGAATATTACAACAACAACGAACATTGGATGTTATATGTTTGTTGTTTCTGAGGATACTTCAATACTTGTATGAGATGTTCGTTGTAATAGTTAAACATAAACATACTTCAATGACATGAGGAAAATATTAACATCTAAACAAATTACAAACAAGTTAAAATTGAGAATTATAAAATGCTACATCTATTCTATATTAATGTATTGCTCAGAAACATGGACACTAAATAAACAATTAAAAGACAGAATTGATGCCTTTGAGATGTGGGTATATAGGAGAATAGGGAGAACATCATGGAAAAAAAAAGAAAACAAATAAAGAGGTGCTTCTTCTTCTTTCCTTCCTCTTTTACCCTTTACGGGTGTCGAGGGAGATACAATGTTCTTGTTCTCGCTTTTTTTGGCAGCTTCAGATAATGTTATTTGGTGTTCGTGTAATGTCTCTAAGATGTTGTCGATCCAGTGTACTCTAGGTCTATCCTTGGCTCTTCTCCTCTCTTCATATATACTTTTTAAACTAATGAATCATACAACATTCTTTCCAGATGACCAAACCATTGTATCTGTTGGTTTTGTATGTATTGTAGAATATGACACCCACTTTTTCTCTTATGACATTGTTTCTAATTCTGTCTTCTGGTCACTCCTGTCGTTTTTCTCAGACATCTCATCTCTGTTGTAACCAGTTGTCTCTTATGTTTTGTTGTTAAGAACCATGTTTGATATTGGTAGCACAGGGTTGGAATGAAAATACTTTGGATAAGATGTTTTTTTTGTTGACATAAGTTGCATTTTTTAGCAAAAAGGTGCTAAAAACACTTAATATGAAGAAAGAACTACTAAAATAAATAAAGATCAGGCAAATAAAATATTTTGGACACATTAAAAGACATGACACCTTGCTGAAGACCTTAATTGAGGGTAAAGTCAAAGAGAAGCTAGGGAATACTATAATTGTTAAAACACTGGAAATAAGTATCACATAATTGTAGAAGCTAGTCAACATGACACAGACTACCAAAGAGCGATATCTCTGATACATTCTAAAGATCTTACCTGTAAGTGGTTGTGTATCTTCCTCTTGAACAATGGTCTAAAAATATAAAGTAATTACAATGAATAAATGATCTGAAAAGTACTTATTGAAGTATAAACCAAAAAAACATGATCGTTCGTTCTCAAACTCTACCAGATCTCTCTTCTAGCTGGACTATGATCCTACTAGATTTCCAGCAGGATATAGTCCAGTGCACTGAAATACGATGTATTGATGTTTTATTTGCTACATTGGCCCATCAAATCCAACTTCGGCTGATTGTCTATTGTCTTTCCCCAGGTGGTTTGTGATCCACTCTTGCCGTTAAGCGCAGGGGTGATTGGAGCTCGAGCTTGCATTCTAAAGCCAGATGTGTGGCCTCGGCTGTGCTATGACCATGTCTGTACGTCCCTGACGTTTTCTATCCCTTTCTATCTTTTCCATGGTCTTTCTCTGGCTTTATACCCTGATCTCATTTGGTTATATGCCTGTACGGGCAACTTTTCATGATGCATTCTCATAATGTGGCCAAACCACTTGATCTGTTCTCTCTCTATGCAATCTGTACAAGATATTATACCTATTCTTTCCCTGATATATTCATTTTGCAATCTATCAAGCCTGGTAACCCCGGCATTTAATCTCACATGTCACTTCGGCTGATACTAGTGATATATTCTCATTCTGATAGACTTTAAAGGCATCATCGGGTGCTATGATGGCGTGTGTAGGCAATCATGGATCTCCACAGCTCTCCATCTCCAGTATTATGTATCAGGATCAATGTTGTTTCCCTGCCATGTCAGGTTGTTAAACTGTCTAATATTTTCTCACGTTGTCACCCTGATACCTGAAATTGAAATCTTCACTAGAGCAAATACTCTAAGCAGTCATACAATGCTGAAGCAGGCCTAACTGCGATGGACCAGACATGTTGTGTACATGCCTGACAAACGCATCCCTAAACAGCTGATGTATAGTGAGCTCCTTAAGATCAGAAAATGACTGGCAGGAAGACAAAAGAAACACTTCAAGGACAATCTCAAAGTGTTTCTAAAGAGTTTCTTCATTGACGTCACATCCTTAGAGCCTGTCTTTCAGAATCAACAAGTGTGGCGTAACAACACCAGCTAATAAGGTGCTTGCATCGCTAACGAGCATCTAATATCAAAGGCATTGAGACAAAAAGAAAGAACAAATACAAATATGCCCAATCTTGATCCCGTGTACCAAATATTGCAGGAGATTCTATGCCAGATTGGACTGCAGTATCTCCTCATACACCACAGATATGCAACAACACAAGTTTCAAACTCTTGTCACACACAGCCTACAATATACGATTATTAAACATACTCCATTCTTTTATTTCATTTGTAAAGTAATTCACATAATTTACATACAAACATTACTAAACACTAAGAAATACTGAACTTACTTCTACATCCGGTCCATAAACTTCTTCTGGTGTTGGGTAGTACTTTTTATCTTCATGCAACACAACCTGCATGTCTGTTGGATTTTCTGTGTCATCCTGATCAGCATCATCATCATCCTGAATACAATAATGTATATTGATTTTGTCAGTTTCAGTAATTTCATAGAAAAAACATTATTTTGTATCAAACATATTGTAGAAGCATAATTGTAAAGTTTAGTGAAATAATACATTCTGTAAAAGAAATTTGAAGATAAAAATATCTACATGAGGGAGAGGGAAGATATCCATAGTGCAGTAATTCTTCTTCCTCTTCTTCGGCGTTCATTCTCAAACTCCCGCTGAATTCTCTTGTAGCAGGATCATGGTCCTCCTATATTTCCAGCAGAATGTAGTCCAGAGAATAGAAATGCATTGTATCGCTGTTTTATTTGCGCCAATGGCCCGACACATCCATCTTCGGCTGAGAGCAGTAATGCAGAAATTTGCATCTGTGTTTACGTGATTTTAAGTTCGATACTGGGATATGCCCCTTGTTTACAGGCGAATTTTTTTTTCGAATGTCTCCAGGCAATAGCGCTTGATAATAGTTACATACAAGTGATACTCTTGGCAGGTGAGCATGTTGCTCTGTTGAGAAGAATGGATTACACATGGGGAAACACATGTACAATGAAGTTAAACCTCTGACCCTATACATGTGTTTCTAATTATGACAGGTTATCTGAGAAAATTAACTTATGAATTTGATTCAAGGACAAGATGGTTTTGTAAAAAAAATATTGACAAACTGTTTCCATGACAATGTTGATTTGAGTTCACATTTCAAATCTGTCAACATTTTGTCAAAAACAACTATATTATTTCAACAAGATATACTTAAATAATAAAATTGTTGTGTCCTTTTGTTGCTGGCCAATATGGGCTCATTCTCAATAAGTACCAGAACTATTTCAGTCTCTGTTTTTCAATATATTTGTTCCAACAGTTCTTGTAGTCTTAGGCACAAGTGACATTGCAAGTTACATTACATTACCCAATCCCCGGGGTTGTGAGCTTTCATTCTTTCTTCCTGTGCCATGTGGTAGTAAGTGCATGTCTTCTTTAGCTCCCTGTTGTGTCTGTTTAGAGGGTGTTAGTGAAGGAGAAGTTTATTGATAATAGCTGAATCCACAGGTCTTGTAGTGCAGAGCATTCAATAAGGTTGTTTTATAGTTTCCTCCTCTTGCATTGCAGTATGTTGTACTATATAGTCTGGTGTAATTCTGTTTAAGTGTTTGTTAAGTTGTGCATGTTTGTTAAGTTGTGCATATTTTGTTCACAGCCTAAATATTGTGGTTTACTCTCTGGTGTGCAGGCTATTTATGGTGTGGTGGAAATAGGATCGTACATGTCTGTGTGTAATGCTCTTCTTTTGAGCCAGTGGGCCAATGGTTCATCCATTGTTTACAGTTGTAGATCATGTATATTGCTGTTCTGTTTGTGGCTGTCTCTTGCTCTGGCATACTTGCTCCCTTTTTTGTCAATTTATCAGCACTTTCATTCCTACTGATAACTGTGTGACCTGGTATCCACTGCAGAGTACTGATGACATAGAATTTAAGTATGTTGCTTGTGAGTTTCTCTGCTGTCAGATTCCAGTTTTCAAGGGCTTATAGAGCAGACAGGAAGTCTGTGAATATTACTAGGTTTTTTTGGATGCAGCAATACAATACTGATATTAACCAAATGGAGTGTGGCATGAAGACATTACAAAAACTAGAATAAAATGTAAACAATTTTGATACCTACTGACAACCAAGGGGTCACTTGCCGTTTTCAAACTCCATGGTTTGCACAGATACCAGGAGATTAGCTCAAGAGCTCATGCTCTGAGAAAGTCATAGAATTGTGTCATGAGAATATGTTTGTGCTGACTGTGACACTAGTTAGGATGATTATGGTCAACCACAAACTATACAGCTGAGCCTTCACAGACAAAAATCACATTATGTTATGTTGATTCACTTGTAGATCTCATAAACACATGAATATGCATTTGGACCTAGAATCTAAACCCATCAGCACATAATTCAGGAATGCCCAATATACGAAGAGGTGAGACTGTGAGTCTGGCCAGAGGATACAGATTTGAGGCAAAAGTTATAGGGCAGCCACTCTAACTGGAGAAGACAGTGAACTTCTGTCCTGAGAATCTAGCATGACGCAGAATAAGAGTAACAACCTGTACCTGTATTTTTAGTGGATAGAAATCATACAAAGGTGGACCCAAAAAACAAAAGAAAAAATAAGTTTGCAATTTCACTGAATCTTTATTTTAATTAAATAAGTCCAGACTTATCATGACAAAAATTATCTCTAATATATTTCTGAGTGCAGTATACATTTTTGTTCTTGCAAATCATGATTAAATAACTGCTTACCTCCCTGTCATATTCTTCCTCATCATCTTGTTCCTCTTCATCTACATTATCATCATCATCACTGTCTAATTCAGGACCTATGTAGTTGCCAAACTCATCATACAAATCTGCTTCCATTGTTGTTTAACTTGGATACCTAGTACAGCACCAGATAAAGTGAGATGTTATCTTTTATTTACAAATATTATTGTTAGCATATAACGTTATTGTTATGTATATGTGTAGAATATAAGCAATTGTGTGGACTATCAAGATTTATACATCCAGGGATATGTTTTGGCCTGTTACGTCCAAGGGCACAGTGGGCGATAAACCGTCACGGCATAGAGTCACATACACATTCGCCACCTGGTGACAGAGAGGAAGGCTGTCATAGGCTAGGGAAGTCCACCCGAACTAAAGACAGGCTAGGGAAACCCACCCTAACTAAAGACATGCCAAAAACTGATGTGCTGGACCTTCTGAGGAGAAAATAATGATGCTATGCTGTAAACCGGCAGGATAATGTACCTCATGCTCCCCAACAGAAATCATATGTACCTTCGTGTTGGTCATCAGAGAGCAGACACAGAAGAAGAAATGCATTATGTCACCGTTTTATTTGCACCAATAAATCCGATTTTGACTGAATATCTTTGAAAAGTTAATTCTGCCAAACATACTTGGGGATTATCGCATAGAATTACATGCTATGAATGTCACACTTTGTAAGAATAAAGATGGAACATAGTAACATGACAAAACGAGATGGAGGATACAAGTATGCCTATTCAAAAATCTATATCATCGTCCTCCATGAAAACCATAGGTTCTCAGTCTCTTTCAGCAAATTCTGAATGGTGTGTATGCTTATTGTTCCCATCACATACTGGTTTTTCATGTGCCTAACCTCACTCGTTCTTCACTTCTTGTCCCAAATTCCTGCAGTCTCTGGACTACTGATTATTCAATGCAGCATCATCCTCCAATAAATGATCCAGTATTGCTTGTAAGATGTCACTTGTCCAAAGTGCTCACATGTGTTTTTGTAGCCACTATGTTAGCTCACCTATTTCCCGGAGATATAGTAGATCCACACAACTACCTGAAGGGTACTTGTCACACAAGTACCTGAAGAGTACTTGAATTTCGTGTAATTATGTCTACAGATATAACCTACTCAAAGAAAAGATCAGAGTAGACCTACCGGCATGTATGTTCTGTGTGCGATGATGACTATCTAATCAATAGGATCTAATTCATAATAAAAACTATCTAGATTATGGTACTTTATGGGGAGACGTGTCCACACTTTTAGCAGAACAAACTCCTACATTATGAAACGCAACATTGGTAAAAACGCATTTTACAGGCGCTATTACTGAAGCATGCAACGACCTGCGCACTACACACTGAAATGCACCTCCCCCCCCCTGGATGCTGGTAGGTGGGTGGGGGCTGTCACAGAAGCTGAATGAAACTGCGCATAATATTTTAAAAGTTGAAATATGGACACTTAATGAACCGTTTTTACCAATGTTTTTGTTTCATAATGTAGGAGTTTGTTTTGCTAAAAATGTGGACACGTCTCCCCATAAAGTACCATAATCTAGATAGTTTTTGTTATGAATTTGATCCTATTGATTAGATAGTCATCATCGCACACAGAACATACATGCCGGTATGTCTACTCTGATCTTTTCTTTGAGTAGGTTATATCTGTAGACATAATTACACGAAATTCAAGTACTCTACAGGTACTTGTGTGACAAGTATCCTTCAGGTACATATTTCAACCATAATGGGGGACCATAATGAACCTAGATTTACATCTAACATAAAACAGCAGTTGGTGTCATCTGTACATACAAAATAAATTTTGATATAAATGTAAAACATACAAGGTAACAAATTGCCTTGTTAAGGTTGAACAACAAGACGCATAGTACAGCAGTGCATGATACTGAAAAATAACCTTTGTCATGACATTTTTAAACATGACAACAATAATAATCCATTTTCACTTTAGGCCTAATATTATGAGCAGGTCTATTATATGCCTAAATAAATTTCATCCCTTTAATTTGAATATCTGAGGAAAATAACAACTGTGAAGCAGAGCTATTATATTTCATATAGTATAGATAAGCCTAATATTATATCATCAGGTGCCATGCCAGCTGGGGTAGACGATCACGGCTCTCCACCGCTATCTCCAGCATTATGTACCAAGATCATTGTTGTTTCCCTGTCGTGCCTGGTTGTCAAACTGTAATATTTTCTCACGTTGTCGCCCTTTGTCTGCTATCTTCAATCTTGCCTGTTGTGACTATATTCTCCAAACCTCTCTGTCTCATGAAGTAGCCAAAAATTAAGATTGTATTTTCTTATATTATTAAGATCTTTTTCACATTTTTTATACTATATACCTACTATATACTAGTATTCAATACTAAGTAATGAAACTTACTATAATTATAATTAAATTAGGCCTAATTAATAGTAGGTACTTGAACATCTGGGATTAGTGCTTAATTGCTTAAGCTATAAATTTCTTGTGACAGGATTTAAAATAATGATGGCATCGTTTGTCATGTTTGAAACTAGATTTATTAAGTTCTGTAATCATTTTCTTTTTATATATGTAACTTTCAAGAGTAAAACAATGCCCAAACCAGCAGTTAATTTTTTAAAACATCAACATTTGTTTAAATTATGCAAATTAGCCAACATTTTGAATATTGATTAGTTGTATGTGCATCTGAAAGTCACAGCAATATATAGTTTCTGTGGTATTTTATTATGTTTAATAGATATATAATTTATTTTCATTATAATTATGCTAATTAGCCACCATTTTGAATATCAATTAGTTTTGCGTCCATCTGAAAATTCTAGAAATGTCATCAACATAAGTCTTGTCTTCACAAACACAAAAATGTATAGTTTGTGTATTGTATTAATAGTATTATTGAAAATAACAAAGATAATTTAGAAATTATCAGCTTGGTTACATTTTGTCATAAGTTTTATTTATATTTTCCTATATGTTTCAAGTCAATTATTCAATTATTTTTATGTCAAATTCATTAGAAAAAAATCATAACTTTTTTCAGGATTGACGTACAGACTTTGTTGAGGTATCATTGAATTTGAATTTTTAAGGGCTATCTTAACTATATTATTTGTAATTAGTTCGCACTATTTTGTCCAAGTACCCATAATATAATTATATTCATATATATATATATAATAGCCTATGCCTGCTATTGTATCAAACTCAGTCAACAACAACAAACTATTTACTGAAGATACTTGACATTACTCATTACTGTTTGTGTTGTACACTCCTTATAGGCTTATACAGTTCATTTTTCAATTAGACTACTATGTGTAGTAACTGCGTACACTAGCGTCTGTACAGTGTGTTATACTGTACAACTATGTAGTTAGTATTCGTAGTACCTGGTAGTAGGAATGTACCGGCGATTGTATCAGTGGTCAGTTGAGTTACCAGTTACTTGAGTTACTATCATTCAAATCATTGCACGTACACTCAGTTGAGTAGGTCTACACTAAAGACAGTATTAGGCCTAGTTACGATTATCGACGTGAGTGGTGATGCATGTATTTAGTATATAATAATTATTATATAATATAAATATATTATATATATATTTATTATTTTATTGTTTTGCATTTTGTGTGAGATGAGAGTTGGAAGGAAGCACACAACTGAACTTAGTATTAAATTAAAATACTGGAACAATAATATATGGAAACATATCAAAGTGAAATACACTTGATTTACTTTCTTATTACACTATATTTATTCCAGATGCCTTATACTTACGATAATTTGCGCAAATGCCGCTATTATCCTCCAAGATACGTTTGGATATCGTTAGCTTGATAGCGTGTTTACAGTGTCATTGCCAGTCTTTTCACTCTATGATGGTCAAAGCCAAATAACTAAGTGACGAACTGGTCACAACAGACAGAAGTCACATGTTCCGAGAGCTGAAGAATGGTGAGACAGACCTGTGGACTGAGCCCAGAGACTGCAGAACACATTCTTCATGCCTGTCAACTTTACCAAGTAGAGAGGGACAAAATATGGCCTAAAACTGAGACGGCACTACTTCCAGACTTGAGGGGTTCCATGGATGACCTGAAGCGAATCACACAATTCATTGAAGCTATTGGTGCTGTAACCTGATATCTGACTGAAGAACGAAGAAGAAGAAGAAGTGACATTTTTACACTAATATATAGATATATTCGCAATATCTATAGGTGCCTGTATGTATGCATTTGACTCTGTCGTAAACATGCAGAGCACCATAGACCGCTTCTCACAGGTCTGCAACAACTTTGGTCTCACTATTAAGACCCCAAAAAAAACAGAAGTAATGCACCAAGCAACATCAAAGTGTCAACGTACTGCTACTTCCATCATCGTCAATCTGGAAAAACTGCAAGTATTCCACAATTTTACTTACCTTGGGAAACACTCTCTCTCTCTCTCTCTCTCTCTCTCTCTCTCGAGATGTCAACATCGATGTGGAAATTGACAATAGACTGGCAAAAGCTAGTGCTGTATTTGGCAGATTACGAATAGTGTATGGGACAGAAGAGGTATAAGAACAACCACCAAACTTCAAGTATATCATGCTGCTGTTATACCAACTCTACTATACGCCTGTGAAACGTGGACAGTGTATGCTAGACATGCACGGAAATTAAATCATTTCCATCTTACTTGAATACGTAAATTACTAAACATCCATTGGTGGGACAAAGTACCAGACTACGAGGTCTTGGAAAAATCAACCTCAATAAGCATCCACACAATACTTATAAAGGCGCAAGCACGCTGGGCAGGTCATCTTGTGCGTATGGAGGACTTGCGTTTGCCAAAGCAAGTATATTATGGAGGACTCAAGGCAGGAATTCGAAAAGCTGGCGGACAGAAAAAGCGCTACAAAAACACACTCAATTCCTCAGTTAGTTAGTTAGTTAGTTAGTTGTCGGATCATCATCACTGCAAACTAGATACGTCCATAGTTGCTCCGATCTCTCCTTGAGTGTATCCGCTATTACACTACTGCTGACAGTACTAGTTCTATGCTGGATGACCATCATTCTTCTGCGCCCTCCAAAATGGTCACCTCTAGCAACACCGCATTTCAATCCCTGATCTTTAATCCTAGCCATTGAAAAGGAATCCTCATCCAGATTAGTCTCACTCTCGCGTGTTATAGGCCTATCTCTTAAGGAGTTCAAAACGTCAGCGCGATCCATTGTGCCATCGCCCTGTGCCACAATCGCGCACGATGCCAGTTGATCCGCTCTTTCATTGCCTCGAACACCCACATGTCCCGGCACAAAAATAAATGTAACCACTTTCACGCTCGCCTTTCTTAAGGCCTCAATCCACTGTTAGCGAACGAGACCCACTTGTACCTTTTTAATCATACTCATAGAGTCACTCAAGATGCAGACCTGCGTTACCTTCTGTGTGCGTAGCCACTCAAATGCCTTGGTTACCGCCATAGTATCCATGGTCATACTACTCGTAGTGACTGCAAAGGCACCACTTTCCTCCTTGGTCGTTTTACCTGCGCACTGAGCTGTAAAGGCCCAAGCACTGCGAACATGCCTAATTACAGATCTATC